>OX451737.1:1590939140-1591539140 GCA_948472305.1 Vicia faba | reverse complement strand
GGAGGTTGAAGATGAAGTACATTCAGGGCAAGATTTATGTTACATGTTTATTGTTTTGTTTAAGTTAACGGATGTATCACCACCCCAGTGGTTAAAGCACATGTATGTCACCCTTAGGACCGGGGTTCGAGCCCCAACGTCCGTTTTGCCTTTTTTTTCTTCATATTTTCTGTTTGCTCTCTTTTTAGTTTGAAACAGCGCTTGGGTCTGTCCCCTTTGGGCTTTTATTTTTTTTACTCCTAACCATTGTTTGCTCCTACACCTCTGGCCCCTTATTTTATTATTTCATTTTTCGTTTTCTTTATTTCATTTTTATTTTTAATATTATTTTTTATCATTATTATTTTTATTATTAAAAAATATAAAAATGTAAGTATTTTATTTATTTACACTGATATATTTTATTTTTCTTCATAAAACAAAAAGACCAAAAATATTTTCTCAACAAATTAATTTATTTCTTTTATAATAATTTTTAGACTTAGGTTTAATTATTATATTATTTTGTTTTCTTACTTAAAATTAATTTAGAACTTAGGTTTATTTTAATTATTCGATTCTCATTTTATTTTCATTATTTAAAACCTTTTCATAAAAAAACCCTAAAAATCTTGTTTGTAATTAATTTTCTTTCTTAAATAGTTCAAGTTAATTTTGTTTATTTTTCATTAATTATTTTCTTAAGTAGGTTTAGGTTAAAACCCTTTCATAAAAATCCAAACAAAAATCATGTTTCTTTTCCACTTTGCATTTGTACATTATTATTTTTTCAATTCTTGTACATTTATTCAATATGGTTGTAATAGTTAATTAGATTTAATTTTATTGCAAAATCCCTATTTATAAATTTGTATACCCCCTCCCCTAATGATGTAATAGCTTAGTATTTTTTACTTTCCGCAATTTATAGTTTTATATAAATGCTCGTAAATTAGGGTTTGTATGGAAAGATAACATCAACAAGTTAGCAAACCCTAAGCCAAGATAAACAAGCATGTAAATCCAACACATTTGCACACTTGGACCCTTAGGGTGATTCCACTTTGTTGCCTTACAAAAATGGCCATGTTACGCATGTGGGGTATCTTAGCAAAAACAAATAAAAATACAAGATCATAGTCCTTCGATGATGCTATCAAATGTTGCCTTTCAAAATGATCTTAGTCCCTCAAAGAGAATTGTTAAGATATTTCACAATATTGCTATCATGGCTATACGATGACTCATGCCCGTCCCTTTACATCCAAAGATAGGGCTTCTTATCAAATCAATGGTAAGATAGCAATATCAAAGGAAAGGTAGAAATAAACTAAGACAATTGAGTAGGTAGATTGTTCCTATTTGCTTGCTCGATTTCAAATCAAACACTCTTGCTTATTTTCAAAACAAATACCAACACTTTCAAAAAACACTTTTCATACTTGAAACATTTTCAAAAGATCAACACTTTGTATACGTTCTTACGAACGAGAACTATTACAAAGTTTGCCTAAACGATGGCGCCTTTTCAAATTACTTTAAAAAAAAACACAAAGCACATTTTCAAACAAAAACAAGTGATCTAGCAAGCAACTAAGATCCCGTAGATAACTATGGATGAAAAGGGTGCTAACACCTTCCCTTTTTATAATCTACCCCCCGAACTCAAGAAATAATCTCAAAGGTCTTTCTTGTTCTTTTCAGACTTTCCTTTTGGATAAAAGAAAAGTCGGTGGCGACTCTTGCTAACCGCAACATTTACGATAAAACACAAAACAGCCAAGTCAGTTCTCCCACCGTATCACAGAACTGACGACTCTGCTGGGGAAAAACTTAAAAGTGGGGTTACCTTAGGACGAGATCCCCTTTACTTTCTTTCTCTGTTTGACTTGTATGCTTTACATTTTGGTTCTTTGTTTGGGCTTAAATCCTCTACCCGGATTTGGGATACCTTCTAGGTAAGTAGAAATACATTGTGGAAACTGTGTGGGGTATACCAACATGGTTTAAGCAATAGCTACGTTAGTGTGACATATTTGTGGGTACCGGTAGCCCTTGAGTAGTCAAGGAGAATACGGGGCCGCTGAGTGATGTCATGTAACACTAACTAACTTTAGAACCTTTACTTGACCAACTTGGCCATTATGACGTAATGAGATGATCGGCTTTGGTGCAGTCGAAGTTGGTAGATACTCGATACTACACTCATTGAGGTTTGTCTTTTTGGGATATTTCGGTCGCCGTGAAAGAGGCTTGCGCTAAAACAATGCCCGAGAAGACAGACCAGTGATATTGGGATCCTTTAGAACCCGGTTACTATTTCTAGGACAGGTTTGAGCCAACTAAACTCCAAGAGGGTACTTAACTATGAGACTCCATGCAAGCCTAAACTTAAGGACTTGTTTTCCTTGTTTGTATATATTTATACATGACATCATAAACATCATAACATCATACTCATTCTAACCATTTCAAGGATTATTGGGATTTATCTTTGTTCTGTTTTGTAGGACATGGCTTCTATCCGCAGGAATACTATCCAAGTCAATCTCGTGAGGATTCCTCCTCAACTCAAAGAGTTAGCATCAAGAGTCCATGAAAACTCTTCATTCACCGAAAGACATGGTCCCTCTTAAACTTGGTTACCTCCAACACTGATGAAGATATGATGAAGGTGCTCTTCCAATTCTTTGATCCTCTATACCATTGCTTCACTTTTCCCGATTATCAACTTGTGCCTACTCTAGAAGAATTCTCACAACTCTTGAGGATTCGCATTCTCAATCAACTACCCTTCAACGGTACGGAAAGAGATCCAAAACCTGAAGAGATTGCCTAAGCATTACACTTGCAACAATCTGATATCACGACTAATTGGGAAACAAGGAGTGGTGTCAAAGGTTTCTTAGCCAAGTTCTTGTTTGAGAAAGCTTGAGATTGTAGGAAATCTCTTGACTTACAAGCTTTTGAAGAAATCTTGGCTCTTCTCATCTATGGGATGGTTTTTTTTCCAAATCCTGACCAACTCATAGATGTAAATGCTGTCAAAATCTTCATGTCCCGTAACCTAGTGCCTACCTTGTTAGGAGATATCCTTCATTCATTTCATTCCTGTACTATGAGAAAGAGAGGGATCCTCATGTGTTACACTCCTCTCTTGGTAAGATGGTTTATTTCGCATCTTCCTCGATCTGTGTTAAAGAACGAGCAAGGTTCAAGGTGGTCTCATAGGTTAATGATGCTCAGACATTCAGATGTTCATTGGTGTTCCCGATCCTTAGAGAATGTTACCATCATCGAACATTATGGTGAATTCCCTAATATCCTTTTACTTACCATTAGAGGAAGTATCACTTACAACCCCTACTTAGCCTTACGACAATTTGGTTACGCCCGAAGGGATTGTCCACATGAGATGCTTGTCTAACGAGTGGTATTTGACTACGAGAGCGACGGTCAAAGCTACCGTCAGAGGTTTATCCGAGCTTGGAGGATGGTAAGCAAGATGGATAGTAAGACGCTGGGACACAAGAATTACATTCCCCTAGATCCTTACCTTAAGTGGGTACGAGCTCGTGCTCAGAAAATTGTGATGCCATATCCCTCCATCTTACCAGCTATCATGGAGCATGTGGTTGAAGGATATGTTCCCTACACTATCCTCCACCCCGACATACCAACTTCTCTCGAAGAGTTGCAAAAAGGATGGATTTAGCTTAAGGAAGAATGAGATACTTTCGAGGCTCAATTTTATGCTAGTGAGAAGAGGGTCTTGGAGCTTATGAAGCAGCTACAAGAAGAGCAAAGTGTGAACGCCTACCTTGCGCCTAAGAAGATGTGTTAAGTCTTTTTATCTTAGAGAGTTATTTTGTAAGCCCAAGAGGCATGTTGTAATCTTTTCAAGTTAATTAATGAAAATTGACATTTGTTCACTCTTTTGTCTATAAAAATTTAAATTCAATAAATCCTTGAATTCATTTGCATGTACATCTTATATGCATCATAACATGATAGGTTTTCGCATAACAGGTTTCCTTATCTTTCTGTTGTTTATTTCAGAAAGATGGATCTAGAGAAAACTGTGAAAGATCTTCAGGCACAAAACTCTCAATTCCAAGAGACTCTACTAGCCCTAGCCAATGGGAAACAAGACATGATGGCATTGCTGGCAGTTAAAAAGAAGCCCAAGAAGAAAGCTCTGTAGAACATAGTTTGATTCTACAACCCTCAGTTAGAGTTTTGATGATAACAAAATACAAGATTAAATGAATTATGAGCTTTATATATGACATAGATGCTACTTGATATTATGTCGTGTATTTATAGGAAACTCTGATGAAATCAGCATCAGAACATCAGAATATCAACATCAGCATCAGAAGATGTCAACCAGAAGATCAGTACATATGCTTACGCTGAAGTCTGATGAACAGAATCTGCACTCAACACACTCTGACTCTGATCAGGATCTTATCAATATCATCAGCACTCAAAAGAAATCAGAATAAGCCTAAAGCCAAGAACGCTCTGATCTTAATCAAGCAGAACATTCTGAAGTGTCAACGGTACTGCATTCAAGGCAGATTAATTACCAACGGCTTTATTCCAAGACAAAGATCTTCTAAATATGGAAAGAACGTAATGAGCATTGAAATGGAATAATTGGCATCAACGTATCTTTTCCAAGCAGTATTTAAACAAATCAGTGAGAAGTGAATTGTCAGTAATAAAGGCATTGAAATTGATCCTGTCAAGGTAAAGGCTATCCAAGAAATGCCAGTCCCTCATTCCGAAAAGTAAGTCAGAAGATTCTTGGGTCGTCTCAATTACATCGCCCGCTTCATATCTCACTTGACTGTTACTTGTGAGCCAATCTTCAAACTTTTGAAGAAAGATCACGTAGTCAGATGGAATTATAAATGCCAAGCTGCCTTAGACAAAATAAAAGAATATCTATAAGAACCTCCTATTCTAATGCCTCCAGTTGAACGAAGACCCTTGATTATTGTTGTACCCCAAAATTTTCCCTCTCATTTTATCAAGATTTCTCATCATAAGACTCTTTGAACTCAAGACCAGATTAGGGTTTTGCACTGCTCAAGACATCTCCTTGCATTGTTGACCTAAATTAGGGTTTGAGTTTGCACATGGATTTTTTGACTTCCAATGCTCAAAGTGACTTCCATACTTAATGTTGGACTTATAATATTGCCTATACCAAGTTTCAAGCCTTGAATCAAATTTTTGCCCAATCAATTAGACAATTGACCTATAAATCAGCTGTATTGGGAAAAAAGTCAACGGTGGCCAATTTACAGGAAACCCTCATTAATTTTGATCTACATCAACATTATAAGCTCATATGAACCATTTGATCAAGTTTGGACCACAACTCCTCAAGAAATTTGATCAGATCACCAAAAGGGCAAAATGGTCATTTTTGGGGTTTTGACTGCATAAGGGAAATTTATGACTTTTCACCTAGTCAATGGCAAATTGGATTCAAACATGGATTCAAGGACTCAATTGCATCATCTTGACCTATTCACAAGGTTCAAAAGATCTCAATTGCATTGGATTGACAGATGAATTTTTCAATCAACTGATCAAAATTTGACGGTACACTGAAAAGTCAAACTTTGACTTTTTGGTCAAAATCAAGTGCCAAGGGTCATTTTTCATCAAGATATTTCAAAACATGAAACTTGTTCATCAAGAAACCTAATTTTGCAAATTAGGGTTTAAGATTGAAAAATTTCATAACTTAGAATTTTTCTAAGTTATGAAATTTTCTTAATTTTTCCCAACTTTGCCCAACATTTTCATCATGATGCAATTGGATTAAAACAAAACTTCCAACATGAAATTTGTATTACTCCACAAAATCTACAAATTTTATTCACAAAGTTTTCTCAAAAGAAGCTTGGATCTCAAGTTATGATTTTTGGAACAAGGGTCCATGAAACTTTTAATTTAGTGAAATTTTGCCCTAGTTTAGGCAGGATTTTGACCTATCTTCTTGACAATTTTTCACCTAGTTACACTTGGAATCTCAAAATGCATTTCAAATATGAATTGTAGAGCATGTTACAAGATTTCTAAAATGTCCAAGAACTCTCCAAAATCATTTGTGGTTAGGGAGAATCGAAGGCTTGAAGTTGGAAAAAACTCACTTTTGATCCATGGCATTTTCATATTGATACAAGTTGCAAACTCTAATCAGCCTTGTTTGTACTTGATTACAGATCCCAAAACCCTTACATACTCAATAATTAAATGCAAATCCATTGGTTTAAGTCTTTGTTCTGGTCATGGGAGGATTACACAAAGAATTAACCCTAAAATAGCAAAAAGGCAACATTGCCATTTTTGTCAAATTTGCTTTATGTCAAATAGAATCCTTGAGCCTTGAACAAGATCTGGTACAGCACACAATATCCACAAACTGAGGGGGCCAAGATTGTAAAGAGCAAGCTGATAGATAGCCTGTACAGGCCTGTCTTGCATCATGACTTACTTTTGCTTAAAATACAAGAAACTTGCCAAAATCAAGAGAACTTGCACATATGTTATAACCAAGCTTAGCAATCATTTGAAACAAGTTCTTGACATTGCATTGATCCTGAAACACGAGCCTTTGATCCCTCAAACACTCTTGAACATCAAATCACCTTCCTCTTGCAAAAACAGGGTAGTTCCTGCACTTGGAGTTCCATAGCAAAAACTAGGCACTTGGAGTCCCAAACCTGTTCAGACACATTCCATATAGCCTGTCACAGAACTGGCGACTCTGCTAGGGAACTATATAAAAGTGGGGTTACCTTAGGGTTTAGATCACCTTTAAATGCTTATCTTGTTTGCTTTGATTGCTTTACACTTGGTTCTATTGTTTCGGTTTTAAATCCTCTACCCAGATTTGGGAAATATTCATAGGTAAATAGCAATACGTTGTGGAAGTTGTACGGGGTATACTGACATGGTTGAAACAATAGCTATATTAGTGTGACATATTTGTGGGTACCGGTAGTCTTTGAGTCAATGAAAGAGGATACGGGACCGCTGAGTGATGTCATGAAGCACTAATAAACTTTTAGAAGCTTTACTTGACCATCTTGGCCTTTTTAGGGGTAGTGAGATGACTGGCTTTGGTGCAGTCCGAAGTTGGTAGATACTCGATACTACACTCATTGAGGGTTATTTTCTTGGAATATTTTGGTCGCCAGTTAAGTGGCTAAACTGAAACAATGAACACAAAAAATAATCCAGTGATATTGAGCTCCTTAAAACCCGGTTACTATTTATAGGATAGGTTGAGCCAACTAACTTCAAGAGGGTACTTACCTATGAAACCCCATGCAAGCCTGAAACTAGGAACTTGTGTGACTTTCTTGTACATATACTTATGCATGCATCATGAATATCATGAAGCATCATATGCATCCACTAACCATTTCAAGGGTTTAGATCTTCATCTTTGTTCTTGTTTTGTAGGTAATGGAATCTCTTCGTAGGAAAACAATTCAGATCAACCTTGTGAGGATCCCTCCTCAACTCAAGGAGCTTGCTTCCAAAATTCTAGAGAATTCTCTTTTCAGGGAAAGACATGGTAGACTTCTCAACTTGGTTAACTCCAACATTGAAGAAGACATGGTCAAAGTTCTTTTCCAGTTGTTTGACCCCCTACACCATTGCTTTACATTTCCTGATTACCAACTAGTACCTACTTTGGAGGAATTTTCTCAACTCCTGAGGACTCCTATTCTCCATTAACTACCCCACAACGGTACAGAAAGAGAACCAAAGCATGAAGATGTTGCTCAAGCCCTACACTTGCAACCATCTGATATCAAAGGTCATTGGGAAACCAGAAGTGGTGTCAAGGGTTTCTTGGCAAAGTTTCTGTTTGAGAAGGCACAAGAATGCTGGAATTCTCTAGATCTGCAAGCTTTTGAGGAGATTGTAGCACTTCTCATCTATGGGTTGGTCTTGTTCCCAAACCCTGATCAGCTTATAGATGTGAATGCTGTCAAGATTTTCATATCTCAGAATCTTGTGCCTACATTGCTTGGGGACATCTTACACTCATTTCACACACGAACAATGAGGAAAAGAGGTGTTCTCATGTGCTGTACTCCTCTTCTAGCAAGGTGGTTTATTTCTCACCTTCCCCAGTCAGTCTTGAAGAATGAACAAGGCTTGAGGTGGTCGCAACAATTGATGACTCTCACACACTTTGATGTTCATTGGTGTTCTCGGTCCATAGAAAATGTCATCATCATTGATCGTTGTGGGGAATTCCCTAATGTCCCACTACTTGGCATTAGGGGAGGCATTACCTACAACCCCTGTTTAGCTCTGAGACAATTTGGGTATGCCCGAAGGGATGGCCCTCATGACATGCTGATTCCAGACTTGGTTTTTGACTTCGACAACGACGCTCAAGGACTTCGACAAAGGTTTATCCGAGCTTGGAGGATGCCTAACAAAGTGGACAGTAAGACACTGGGACACAATAATTCCATCCCTCTTGAGCCTTATCTGAAGTGGGTACGAATACGCGCCCAGAATCTTATGATGCATTACCCTTACATTCTGCCTATGATCAAAGAGCATGTTATGGAAGGAGAGGTTCCATACACCCTCCTACATCCTGACATGCCAACATCATTGGAGGATTTGCAAAAGAGCTGGATACAGCTCAAGAAAGAACGGAATACTTTTGAAGCCAGCTTCTACGCCAGTGAGAAGAAGGTTTTGGAACTTACTCGTCGACTCCATGAAGAGCAGACTCTCAACACCTACATCGCACCAAAGAGGATGTGCAACGTCTTTTTACATTAAGAATTTTGTAATATTTTTCTCATGGGGCATTTATGTACTATCAAATTTCTTCTTATTAATATGACGTGTGTTCTTTTTGTTTGAAACAACTTTGAATTTCTGAATCCTTGAATGCATTACATGAATACATATCATTCATCATATGCATAAATAGGTCTTCACACCAGGTTTCCTTATCTCTCTGCTGTTTATTTCAGCAAGATGGATATAGAGCAGACAGTCAAAGATCTGCAAGCACAGAAATCGCAGTTCCAACAACTCCTCATGACCTTGGCAAAGGGTCAAGAGGACCTTAAAGCACTGTTAGAAAAATAAAAGGAGAAAAAGAAAAAGAAAAGAGTTGGTGTGGCCACTATGGGAAGAAGATTTGAGAACCAAGCTAGGAAAGTCCTGGATTTCCCCTCGACGTCTGATGAAGGGGCTGGAAAAGGAAAAGGAGCTGCAATACCTTCCGAGTCGGAGGCTGAAGAAGAAGAAGGAGAAGAAGAGGATGAAGATTACTCTGAGAAGCAGGACCCTCCTGCGGATGATAAGTATAAGAATCTGGAAGATCGGTTGGCAGCCATGGAGGTACAAAGAGTACCTGGGTTGGATTTCGAAGAACTAAGGTTGGTTGTTGGGATCGTCATTACCCCTAAATTCAAAGTGCCTACATTTGCTAAATATGATGGTTTGTCTTGTCCGAAGATGCATTTGCGGTCTTACGTCAGAAAGATCCAACCTCACTCTTCTGATAAGGATCTGTGGGTCCACTTTTTTCAAGATAGTTTGTCGGGTACACAATTGGATTGGTTCTATCAGCTTGAAAGATCTGATGTACATAACTGGGAGGGTTTGGCTGCTGCCTTCTACCGACAATATTAGTATAATGCAGATTTAGCGCCTACTCGTACTCAATTACAGGGTATGGGTATGGTCTCTAATGAAGGTTTTAAGGAGTATGCCCAAAACTGGAGGGACTTGGCTGGAAGGGCGCAGCCACCATTGTCTAAAAGAGAGCTGGTTGATATCTTTTTGGGGACGCTGTCTGGTCCATTCTTTAATCACCTGATAGGGAGTTCATCGGCAGGGTTCACTGAATTAATTCTGAATGGTGAATGAATTAAAGCTGGCATCAAGAGTGGTAAGATTCAAAAAGATACATTTGCTTCTGCCGCTGTCAAAAAACCTTTTCCAGCCAAGAAGGAGGTGTTAGCTGTTTACTCTCAAAAAGGTCGAGGAAGAGTAGAGCGCCAGCCAACGGTGGGGGATGTAATGATCCAAAAGACTACAGCTGATCAACCTAGAAATGATCAACCAAGAACCAACCAACAAAGAGGGGGAAGGCCTGCTAGGCAGTTCACCAAAATAAACATGATGCTTGCCCAGGTTCTCCCCCATCTCTTGAAGCTGAACCTTACAACCTTGAGAGATCTGCCACAAAATCCGAATACAACTTCTCCTTTTTATCATGCCAATGCTAAATGTGCTTATCATTCTGACGGCATAGGGAACAACACCAACAATTGTTGGGCCCTCAAAAACAAGATCCAAGATTTAATAGATGCCAAGGAGGTAGAATTCGACGCGCCCGAAAAGCCGAACGTGATTTTTTCCCCAATGCCAAAGCATGGTCACATTACCCATGCTATCGAAGAGGATCTGTATGTCGCTGTTGTTGATGACTTAAGGACTCCATTGCTAATAATCAAGATGAATCTGTTGAAAGCCGGGATTTTTCTAGGCTGTGAAAAAGATTGCTACTTTTGTTCGTTCCTACAATCCGACTGCCCATTATTGAAGTTAGGCGTCCAACGCCTAATGGATAATCAAGAGATCCTCTTTCAGAAAACTCATGTTACTCCTGTTACTCCAATCAATGATGTTTCTATAATTACCATTTCCGACAATCTTTCCAAGGTCTCCAAAAGACCTGTTAAGATTACACCCGATCCAAAGTTTGTACCCCTGAAGATTATTATGCCGGGGCCTATCCCATAAAAGTACAACAAGACAATACCGTGGAATTATAGAGGAGAGATCTTCTATCATGGTGTTAAGCAGATCGAATCAGTTAAAGAAATTTCCGATGAAGAAACTCCTGACATATGGAATATTGTAGGGACAAGTAAGATCACTCGTAGCGGAAGAATATTCTCTCCCGAGATTGCTCCTCCAAGGGTAATCTTTGGACCCTCAAGTGCTCCTGTGCCAGTTAAGATATCGGTGCGAATTCCAGTGATTGAAGAAATTTTTACTCCTGAAGTTGTACCCTCTGTCGTTACTGCTGATAAAGGTAAGGGGATCCAAGAAGCGCCCGTCAGGACGAGGGCTCAGACTTTGGTTATCCCCGAGACCACCCAAAAGGAAATGGAGGAGATTTTAAAGATAATTAAGAAAAGCGACTATGATGTCGTAGAGCAGCTGGGGCAAACCCCTTCAAAAATCTCCATGCTGGCCTTATTGCTCTGCTCCGAGGCTCATGCCAAAGCCTTGATCAAATTCCTGAAGACGGCGCACGTGCCTCAAGAAACTTCTGCGGATCAGTTTCAAGAGTGTGTAGCTAGCCTTACAGCCGACAATGGTCTTGGCTTCTCTGATGCCGATCTAACGTCTAAGGGAAAAAAGCATAATGATGTGCTGCATGTCTCAGTGGAGTGCAGAGGAACCACACTTGCTCACATTTTGGTTGATACCGGGTCATCTTTAAATGTCCTACCAAAAAAAGCATTGGACAGATTAGACTGTGAAGGTTTGACCTTAAAGCCCAGTAATATCATTGTTAGAACCTTCGACGGTTCTAAGAGGATGGTCCACAGAGAGGTAGACATCCCAATTAAGGTGGGAAAGGAAATTTTCAACTCTACATTTTATGTGATGGACATCTGTCCTTCATATTCATGCTTTTTGGGAAGGCCATGGATCCACAACACTGGGGAAGTCACTTCTTCTCTACACCAAATGCTAAAATATCCAGTCTAGGGAAAAATCATAACGGTTCATGGTGAGGAGGAGTATATGATAAGTCACCTTAACTTTTTCCGCTACGTGGAGTTAGATGGTGAATTCATAGAAACACATTTCCAACACTTTGAAGAGGTTTCTCCTGAAGTTGCGACAACTAAGACAATGACTTATGTACCCATTATTACCAAGCATGTGTGCCGGATGTCATCCCTTAAAGATGCGAAGGCTGTGATCGAGGAAGGGGGAAGTACAGTGTGGGGTCAGCTACAAGATTTTCCTTTCAAGACAGATAAGTTCGGTTTGGGTTTCACTGCTGCTAGTCAGAAGGTTGCGCGTCACTCCCGGGCTGGATAACCACCATTAAATATCACTCATCATGGAGTTCATGCTTTGGAAGATGTTGAAGATGAGAGCAATTTTGAAGATTGGATTTTCCCGACCATTGAAGGAGGACTGAACAACTGGGAGGCGAAAGATTTTGTTCCCATTACTTTCATCAATCAGTAATTTATCTTTTGAACATTTCATGTTTGGTCTGTAATAATTATTAAACAATTAGTACACTCTTTTTGCCTTATGCCTTAACCGGGGCATATAGGTCCATTTGTAAGGGTTTTGATTCTTCATTTTCATATGCCATTTTTAATGAATCATGGACGTTTTCATATATAAACTTTTGTGTTCATTTTCTTTCTTTTTACATTGTTATTTGTTTAAAGGTGGCTATCCCTTACACACACCCACACTCACAAAATGCAGGTACTTGCCCACTCCGGATTCCATGGGTAACAATTCTGCTATGGCCTTCAGTGACCCCAAAGATCTGGTCAATCATGCCGAATACGAAGGTGATGAAAACTGTGAAGTGCCTGAAGAGTTGGCTAGACTTTTACAACAGGAAGAAAGGGCTATTCTGCCCCATGAAGAACTGTTAGAGACTATCAATTTGGGCACTGCCAAAGACAGAAAAGAGGTTAAAGTGGGTGCCAACCTAAAGCCGAATGTCAAAGAGCGCTTAGTTCAACTGTTGAATGAATATGTTGAGATCTTCGCCTGGGCCTATGAAGACATGTCGGGACTCGACACGTATATTGTGGTTCACCGTCTCCCTACAAGAGAAGATTTCCCACCAATAAAACACAAAGTCCGCCGAATGAGGCTTGATATGTCTGAGAAGATCAAAGCTGAAGTGATGAAGCAGTTCAATGCTGGTTTTCTTGCTGTAACTTCCTATCCACAATGGGTTGCTAACATTGTGCCCGTGCCTAAGAAGGACGGCAAAGTGATAATGTGCATGGATTACAGAGACTTAAACAGGGCTAACCCTAAAGATGACTTTCCACTACCGCACATTGACATCTTGGTTGACAATACAACTCAACATAAGGTATTCTCTTTCATGGATGGATTTTCAGGGTACAACCAGATCAAAATGGCCCCCGAAGACATGGAGAAGACTACTTTTATTATGCAGTGGGGTACCTTCTGTTATAAAGTGATGCCATTTGGATTGAAGAATGTTGGGGCAACCTATCAGCGAGCCATGGTAACTTTGTTTCATGACATGATACATCATGAGATTGAAGTCTACGTAGACGACATGATAGCCCGTTCACAAACAGAAGAAGAACACCTCGACCATCTGCAAAAGCTATTTGTCAGGTTAAAGGAATACAAACTCAGACTGAACCCTAGCAAGTTCACTTTCGGAGTCAGGTCCAGTAAAATCTCGGGATTCATCGTCAGCAACAAAGGCATTAAGGTTGATCTTGCCAAAGTCAAAGATATACGAGAAATGCCTGCCCCTCGCACTGAAAAGGTGGTCAGAGGTTTCTTGGGATGCCTAAACTACATTGCAAGGTTTATTTCTCACCTAACATCTACATGTGAACCAATCTTTAAGCTGTTGAAGAAAGATCAGGTGGTTGAATGGAATGATAACTGTCAAGTTGCTTTTGATAAAATCAAGGAGTATTTGCTAGAACCTCCTATCTTGATGCCACCCGTAGAAGGAAAGCCGTTAATCATGTATCTGACTGTTTTGGATAATTCAATGGGGTGCGTACTGGGCCAACATGACGAGTCTGGTCAAAAAGAGCATGCCATTTATTACCTTAGCAAAAAGTTTACCGACTGTGAGACTCGCTACTCACTGCTCGAGAAAACTTGTTGCGCTTTGGTATGGGCTGCTCGCCGGATAAGGCAGTATATGTTGACACATACCACTCTGCTAATTTCTAAAATGGATCTGATCAAGTACATCTTCGAGAAGCCTGCTCTATCCAGAAGAATCGCTAGATTGCAGATGATCCTCACCGAATATGATACAGTACACGACCCAAAAAGCTATAAAGGGGAGTGTGCTAGCCGATAATCTGGCTCATCAAGCTGTCAAAGATTACCAATCCATGAGGTTCGACTTTCCCGACGAGGATATCATGACCTTGAGCAACATTGAAGAAAACAGGCCGTATAACGGACCTGAACAAGGATCCCGATGGACTCTGTACTTTGATGGTGCCTCCAACGCACTTGGGAACGGTATCGGCGTGGTACTTATCTCTCCAGAAGGATGCCATACACCTTTCACTGCTAGACTCTGCTTCAGCTGCACCAACAACAGGGCAGAGTATGAAGCTTGTATCTTTGGACTCAAGGCTGCTATTGACTTGGGAATCAAATCTTTGGTTGTAATTGGGGACTCGGCTTTGGTTATCAGTCAAATCAAAGGAGAGTGGGATACTAAACATCCAAACCTCATCCCTTACAAAGAACATGTCTTGACATTGTTATCACATTTCGAGCAGATTACCTTCGAGCACTTCCCGGGAGAAGAGAATCAACTAGCAGATGCGCTAGCTACAATGTCATCCATGTTTAAACTTAATTGGGATAATAAGGCACCTCAAATCACCATTGAATGAATGGACGAACCTGCACATTGTCACGAGATTAATACCGAAGAAGTGGTGGACCGACCGTGTTTTCATGACGTCAAAAGGTATCTCGAAGCACAAGAATATCCTGAAGGAGCTTCAGTCAACGACAAAAAGTTCTTAAGGAGGTTTGCTGCCAAGTTCTTCCTGAGCAATGGTATCTTATACAAGCGCAACCATGATTGCGTCTTGCTTCGTTGTGTAGTCAAGGTTGAAGCTGAGCAGATCATGACTGAACTGCATAATGTCACCTTTGGCACCCACTCAAGTGGTCATACGATGGCTAAGAAGATTCTTCGGGCAGGCTACTACTGGTCTACCATGGAAGCTGATTGTCATCAACATTCGCGTACTTGTCACAAATGCTAAATCTATGCTGACAAGGTACATATTACTCCAGTTCCCCTCAATGTCTTAATAGCCCCTTGGCCATTCGCGATGTGAGGAATCGACATGATTGGGGAGATCAAGCCTACAGCATCCAATGGGCACAATTTCATCCTGGTGGCCATTGATTACTTTACCAAGTGGGTCAAAGCAGCTTCCTTCGCCTCCGTTACAAAGAATGTGGTTGCCTGCTTCATCAAGCAGAACCTCATATGCCGGTATGGTATCCCCGACAGGATCATCACAGACAACGGTACAAACCTGAACAACACTATGATCACCGCTCTGTGCGAACAGTTCAAGATTCAACATCACAATTCATCTCCCTATCGGCCAAAGATGAACGGTGTTGTTGAAGCTGCAAACAAAAATATCAAGAAGATTATTCAAAAGATGACGGTCACCTACAAGGACTGGCATGAGATGTTACCATTTGCTCTGCACGGATACCGTATCACGACGCGTACTTCAACCGGGGCAACCCCCTTTTCTTTGGTATATGGCATGGAAGCTGTTTTACCTATGGAGGTTCGGATTCCTTCCTTGAGAATTATGAAGGATATTGGTTTAAGTGAAGACGACTGGATTCAGACCCGGCTTGATCAACTTAACTTAATTGACGAGAAGCGACTTACTGCTGTTTGTCATGGTCAGACGTATCAAAAACGGATGATCAAGGCTTTCAACAAGAAAGTCAGGCGCCAGGTATATCAAGTCGGAGATCTTGTAATCAAGCGGATCATCTTGCCGCAAAGTGATCCCAGGGGCAAGTGGACTCCTACTTACGAAGGACCATTTGTGATCAAAAACATATTATCTAGTGGGGCTATGATTCTAACCACCATGGACGACGACGATTTGCCGCACCCTGCGAACGCAGACATAGTCAAAAGATATTACGCATAAACGACCCGACAAGTTGAAAACCCGAAAGGGCGACTTGGGCAAAAATGGGCATCCCGGTGAATCGAAAACCCAAAAGGGCAGTTCAGGCAAAAGTTAGGGATAAACAAAAAAAAACATGTACACCCGGCAAGTTGAAAACTCGAAAGGGAGACTTGGGCAAAAAAGGGTTTCTCGGTGGATCGAAAACTCGAAAGGGAGATCCATGCAAAAGTTAGGGAATTGAAGCGTATGACTATGCCTCGTCGGATCATTTTAGGGACAATCTCTTCACGGACAAACTCCAAGCTTCTGATCAATCCAATCATCTGCGGACGAAGCAACGAATGGACAAGATATTCAGAGTTACGAAGGCTATAGCAGAATGGGAACCCCAAGGAATTGTTACACATAGCCATCTTTCTTTGTATAATTTTGTTCTCAATTTTATGACAACACTCTCTTACTAGGATGTCTGTCTCCATTGTACAAAATACTTACACAGAGTTAATACAAAGATGCTTCAAAGTGCAGAAAATTGTTTGCCTTTTCTTTCTTTTACACTTATGTTTAATTTGAAAACGTCCAATGATTTATTAAATGAGCATATGTATTTGAATATAATCACTGCTTACAAATAAAACAGAATGAGAAAGAATAATTACTGATAGGATGAAAGTATAGGAAAATGTCTTTAGGCTATTCCAGGAGAAATCACCTGTAATACATCATCCAGATCCTCGGCGGAACTAAAGCCTTGAAATGCTTATCCCCAATGGAGTTAAGTTTCACAAATCTCTATCAGGGTTGAGCTTTCAAACTCCCAATCCCCAGCGGGGTAAAGCTTTGAACTACAAACCCGCAGTGAGGATGAAACTTTCTTCCCCAAGCGGAGCCAAAGCCTCAGCCTTTGAACACCAGTGGAGACCATCCAGTTTCCTCCATTGTCCCTGAAGAGTCATTTTAAAACCAGATAATTCCCTAGAGAGTTATTCTTCCCCAGTGAAGTCGCCATGATCAAATCAGCGCGTCATTAAGATCCCCAACGGAAGCCATTCAGTTTTCCCCTAATACCCCCATTAGAACAGAGATTCTCGAGGTCCCCAGTAGATTGGCATACAACCCAAACTCCTTATCGCCCCAGCGGTATAGCTTCTCCCCACAGAGGTTGTCAAAGATTTCGAATCTCCAACAATGGTCATAGATTTATTTTCCCCGACAGCGGTCAAAGATTTTATTATCTCCAGCTATCCAGGATTTATTTTCCTCAGCAAAATAGTCAATCAGCTTACATGCGCATACATTACATTCATATATCATAGACAATTGATAAAACACATCTTATTGCATCATACATTTCATGCAACATAACTTTGTGTTTCAGCTAACATTCTACCCTTTTCAGGATGAAATTGATAGCTACCTAAGACAGGTATTCAAAGCTCAGAAAATGGCTTAGAGATGCTCCATACACAGATGTTATCCTATTTGCTTATTCAAATCAAGGGGCAGATTCCTATTCCAGTTATGAAGCATGGGTTCGACCAGATAATACCTTGATTATACTGAAGCCCGGAGATCGACCGGAAAATAGTTGAATCCCCTGCAAATTCTTCTGAAACCTGGACGTTGACCAGACAGGAAGTAAAGTATCGTGAAGCCTGGATGTTGACCAGATAGAAATACAAGACTGTGAAGCCTAGACGTTGACCATATAACAGTAAGGTATACTTTGAAACTTGGACGTTGACCAAATAATAGTTTACTCGGCCAATTACTTTGAAGCCCGGATTCAACCGGATATTAGTAGGCCCTAAAATAAAAAGGGAAACCCCGATGTTGACCGGATAACCATTTGATATCCTTCTGAAGCCTGGACGTTGACCAGATAGGAAGTAAAGTATCGTGAATCCTGGATGTTGACCAGATAGCAATACAAGACTGTGAAGCCTGGACGTTGACCAGATAACAGTAAGGTATACTGTGAAACTTGGACGTTGACCAAATAACAGTTTACTCGGCCAATTACTTTGAAGCTCGGATTCAACCGGATATTAGTAGGCCCCAAAATCAAAAGGGAAACCCGAATGTTAACCGAATAACCATTTGATATCCTTCTGAAGACTGGACGTTGACCAGATAGGAAGCAAAGTATCATGACGCCTGGATATTGACCAGATAGCAATACAACACTGTAAAGCCTGGATGTTGACCAGATAGAAGTTCACTGTCACCTCTTCAACCAAAATATGACTCCACAGTAGAATAACAGATGACTAAAGTTCTATTTCTACCACGACAGAGACCAGTATTCCTCGGCATAGTACTCCTCAATAACAGGTGTACGGGCCCTCAAAAAGGAATCTCTTATGCGATCAATTTTCTAGGATGGCATCTTTAAGCCCATCTCCGACAAGATTCTGTCACATCTCCAAATGGCATCTTTAAGCCCATTCCCTCAGCTATACTCTGACGAGCACAAATTTACGGGCACTCTAGTGTCCAATACTCTTTTACCTTCGAGTCACGAAAGGAAAACTCGTCAATCTAACTCTACAAGTTCAAGAAGATTGAACAGGGGCAGCTGTTGTACCCCAAAATTTTCCCTCTCATTTTATCAATATTTCTCATCACAAGACTCTTTGAACTCAAGACCAAGTTAGGGTTTTGCACTGCTCAAGACATCTCCTTGCACTGTTGACCTAAATTAGAGTTTGAGTTTGCACAGGTATTTTTTGACTTCCAATGCTCAAAGTTACTTTCATATTTCATGTTGGACTTATAATATTGCCCATACCAAGTTTCAAGCCTTGAATCAAATTTTTGCCCAATCAATTGGACAGTTGACCTAGAAATCAACTGTATTGGGAAAAAAAGTCAATTGTGGCCAATTTACAGGAAAACCTCATTAATTTTGATCCACATCAACATTATAAGCTCATATGAACCATTTGATCAAGTTTGGACCACAACTCCTCAAGAAATTTGATCAGATCACCAAAAGGGCAAAATGGTCATTTTTGGGGTTTTGACTGCAGAAGGGCAATTTCTGACTTTTCACCTAGCTAATGGCAAATTGGATTCAAACATTGATTCAAGGACTCAATGGCATCATCTTTACCTATTCAAAAGGTTCAAAAGATCTCAATTGCATTGGATTGACAGATGAATTTTTCAGTCAACTGATCAAAATTTAACTGTACACTGAAAAGTCAAACTTTGACTTTTTGGTCAAAATCAAGTGCCAAGGGTCATTTTTCATCAAGATATGTCAAAACATGAAATGTGTTCATCAAGAAACCTAATTTTGCAAATTAGGGTTTAAGATTGAAAATTTTCATAACTTAGAATTTTTTTAAGTTATTAAATTTTCTTAATTTTTCCCAACTTTGCCCAACATTTTCATCATGATGAAATTGGATTCAAACAAAACTTCCAACATGAAAGTTGTAGTCCTCCACAAAATATACAACTTTTATTCACAAAGTTTTCTCAAAAGAAGCTTGGATCTCAAGTTATGATTTTTGGAACAAGGGTCCATGAAACTTTTAATTTAGTGAAATTTTGCCCTAATTTAGGCAGGATTTTGACCCATCTTCTTGACAATTTTTCACCTAGTTCCACTTGGAATCTCAAAATACATTTCAAAGATGGATTGTAGAGAATGTTACAAAATTTCTAAAATGTCCAAGAACTCTCCAAAATCATTTGTGGTTAGGGAGAATCGAAGGCTTGAAGTTGGAAAAAACTCACTTTTGATCCATGGCATTTTCATATTGATACAAGTTGCAAACTCTAATCAGCCTTGTTTGTACTTGATTACAGGTCCCAAAAACCTTCCATACTCAATAATTAAATGCAAATCCATTGGTTTAAGGCTTTGTTCTGGTCATGGGAGGATTACACAAAGAATTAACCTTAAAATAGCAAAAAGGCAACATTGCCATTTTTGTCAAATTTGCTTTATGTCAAATAGAATCCTTGAGCCTTGAACAAGATCTGGTACAGCACGCTATATCCACAAACCTAGGGGGCCAAGATTGTAAAGAGCAAGCTGATAGATAGCCTGTACAGGCATGTCCTGCATCATGACTTACTTTTGCTTAAAATACAAGAAACTTGCCAAAATTAAGAGAACTTGCACATCTGTTATAAGAAAGCTTAGCAAGCATTTGAAACAAGTTATTGACATTGCATTGAGCTTGAAACACGAGCCTTTGATCCCTCAAACACTCTTGAACATCAAATCACCTTCCTCTTGCAAAAACAGGGCAGTTCCTGCACTTGGAGTTCCATAGCAAAAAACCCTCGTGCGTTTTGCCCCAAACCTGTTCAAACACATTCCATATAGCCCATCTAAGCTATCCCAACCATTGGCCTTGAACAGTAACTCCATTTTCAAGCTTCACCATTTCTGTTTTCAGCTTGTGCAGGTTGATTTATACAAGCTTGTTCAAGCACATTCAAAGCAAACTAGGCATTGGGGAAGGTTAGAGGAAGTTCAAGCAAGCTCCCAAACATCTCAGGCCTCACTGAAAAGCTCCACATTTCCATACACGAATTCAACTGAAATAGATTTTTGTCAACTTCCTATCTCTCTATTTAGGAATCATTAGGCTTAGGTTTGTGAATAAAAAATGTAGTACTCATAGCCATGAAGTTGTACATATGCTCAGTTTTCATTTAAGTTAAACGTATTAAGAGAATTTGATTCATGAACTTCCTGAAAAAATTAGGTTAGAAATTAGGGCCAGAGAAATTCTCTCTGGTCTTTGAGAGTTAGATTAAGTTTCTTATATGGTTGAATTCATCTTGAAAAATGCTACAACTTTGATGTTATGAGTTTTTGCATTAGAGCACGTATGAAGGATCTGGACATTTGTACAGGGCGCGCGCTTTTGTTTTGACAAAGGTTGAAGATGAAGTTCAAGTGGGCTGGGCTTGGTTCTGGCTCACTTTTTGCACCTCCTGCCTTGCTGACTGCACCCTCTGGCCCATTTCTTTATATTTTTGTATTTTTGCATTTATTTTTCATTTTTGATTTTGTTTTATTATTTTCTAAACATAAAAAATACCAAAAATATTTTTATAAATTTTCACATTTATTTTTATATTTTATTTTATTTTTCTAACATAAAAATAATTATTAATTAGCATATACTTTTATTTTATTTAATGAAAACTTGAAAATAATACATGAAAATATTATACCTTTATTTTTTATTATTCATACTTAAATAATATTTTTTTTAAATATATTTTTATTTTGTGTATATTTTATTTTATTTTATTGTATATAAATAATTAATATATATTTACTTTCTTAAAATAAAATTAGGGTTTTTACCCTTAATAAAAAAATAATCTTTTTATTTCTTTTTTTAATATATTAAGTATTATATTTTTACATACATAAAAATAAACAAAAACATCTTTTGCATATTCATAATATTTTGCATATTTATTTAATTGACCATTTAAATACTTGTCTATTTATTATTTGTACCATTTATTCAATTTGGATGTAATAGTGAATATTAGGGTTTTATTTTCTTGCAAAATACTCCCCCATTCAAAATTGTATCCCCCTTTCCCATATCAAATGTTGTAATAGTGTAGATTTATTTTACGCACTTTATGCTTACAAATATACCATGATTAGGGATTAGGGTTTGTATGCAAAAATCCAAAATCAAACAAATAGCTTGACTAATACAAAGACAAAAAAAGCATATAAATTGACAACACAATGCACACTTGCACCCCTAGGGTTTCATCCACTTGTTGCCTTGAAAATGGCCATGTTATGCATGTTGAGTATCTTGCAAAACAAAAACAAAACAAAAGATCATAGTCCCTCGATGATGCTATCTTGGTTGCCTATACAAAATGATCTAGTCCCTCAAAAAATTGCTAAAGATACTTAGCACAATTGCTATCATGGTCCATACGATGACTCGCGCCTGTCCCGTTTAACATCCAAATACAAGGTTGTTTACCAAATGCAATGGTAAAACAACACTGTCAAAAGGGTTAAAAATGTGTAGGAAAGATCTTTGAGTAAAATAGGGTAGACAAATCTTAGTTACTTGATCAAAACTTGCAAAACATCCTTGCTATTTTCAAACACACCTTACAACACAATTTCAAAAGATTTCCCAAAAACAAACTTTCAAACATTGAAATATCTTTTCAAAAGACAAACACCTTTGTATATATTCAAACAAGAATCATTACAAAGGTTGCCACAATGATGGCCTCTTTTCAAAATATTTTCAAAACCACACACACAAAGCACGATTTCAAACAATTGAAAAGAAAACGCAAGTGATCTAAACAAGTAATTAAGAACCTATGGATAACCATGGATGAAAAAGGTACTATCACCTTCCCTTTTCATAATCTACCCCCCGAACCCAAGAAAACACCTCAAAGGTCTTTCCTGTGCTTTTTGACCTTTCCTTTGGATAAAATAAAAAGTCGGTGGCGACTCTTGCTAAACTAAAACATTTGTGAACACAAACGCGAAACCTCAAGTCAGTTCTCCCACCGTATCAGAATTATGTACTTGACAGTACTAGAGAACTCTATGGGGTGTGTTTTAGACTAACATGACGAGTTTTCCCGAAAAGAGCATGCTATTTATTACCTGAGCAAAAAGTTTACCTACTGTGAAACCAGATATTCACTGCTCGAGAAAATTTGCTGCGCTCTGGCATGGGCTGCTCGCCGGCTGAGACAGTACATGTTGACTCATACCACTCTATTGATTTCTAAGATGTACCCAATCAAGTACATCATCGAGAAACCCGCCCTTTCCAGACGGATAGCCAAATGGAAAATGATCTTAACTGAGTACGACATTCAATACACTATGCAAAAGATCATCAAAGGAAGCGTACTAGCAGATCATTTGGCCCATCAAGCTATGGATGATTATCAGTCTACGAAATTTGACTTCCCTGACGAGAAAATCATGCTAGTAACGGACTGTGCGAAACCTGTACCATATGACGGACCTGAACAAGGATCCTGGTGGACTATGGTCTTCGATGTGGCTTCCAATGCCTTAGGTAACGAAATTGGTGTTGTGATCATTTCTCCTGAAGTTTGCCACACTCCATTCACTGCCAGACTATGCTTCGATTGCACGAACGACATGGCCGAATATGAAGCATGCATCTTGGGTCTGAAAGCTGCTATTGACTTAAGGATTAAGCATTTGAATGTGTTTTTGGATTACTCCCTAGTGATTAGCCAAGTAAAAGGAGATTGGGACACTAAGCACCCTAATCTCATCCCTTACAAGGAACTTGTGATATCCCTGATTCCCTACTTCGAAGAGATCACTTTTGAGCATTTCCCTAGGGAAGAAAATCAGTTGGCTGGTGCTTTGGCAACCATGTCTTCAATGTTCAAGGTCAGATGGGATAATGAGGCCCCTATGATTACAATTGAGAGATTCGACGAACCTACACATTGCTTGAACTTGACACTGACACGGAAAAGACATGGTATCATGAGGTGATGAGATATCTTGAAGCACAGGAGTATCTAGAGGGAGCATCTATCAATCACAAAGTTCTTACGAAGATTTTCAGCTAAATTCTTCTTAAGTAACAAAATATTGTACAAACGCAACCATGACTCGACTCTACTCCGATGTGTGGATAAGAAGGAGGCCGAGGAAATCATGGAATACATGCACGATGGACTCTTTGGTACTCACTCAAGTACGATGGCCAAGAAGATCTTGAGGGCTGGCTATTATTAGTCAACAATGGAGACTGATTACCATCAAGACTCTAGGAATTGTCACAAATGCCAAATCTATGTTGACAAGGTCCATGTGCATCCTATCCCTCTGAACGCCATGACCGCTCCGTGGCCATTTGCAATGTGGGGCATTGATATGATTGGAGAAATCAAGCCCACCGCTTCCAACAGACATCGCTTCATTCTTGTCGCTATCGACTATTTCACCAAATGGGTCGAAGCCGTCTCGTTTTCCTCAGTCATCAAGAATGTAGTAGCCAGATTCATCAAACACCACCTCACCTGCCGTTATGGTATCCCTGAAGGGATCATCACCGACAATGAGACTAACCTCAACAATGCCATGATTACTGAGCTTTGCACTCAGTTTAAGATCAAGCATCACAATTCTTCTCCTTATAGACCCAAAATGAATGGCGCAGTCGAAGAGGCCAATAAAAACATCAAGAATATTATGCAAAAAATGGTAGTAACCTATAAGGATTGGCATGAGATGTTACCATTTGATCTACATGGTTACCGCACTTCAGCTAGGATATCACTAGGGGCAACTCCTTTTTCCTTAGTTTATGGCATGGAAGCTGTTTTTCCAGTGGAAGTTCAGATTCCCTCACTTATGATCATGAATGAAGCAGGCTTAGGCGAAGACGAGTGGATTCATATGAGATTGGATCAGCTGAACTTGATCGATGAAAAATGATTGGTTGCTGTTTGTCATGATCAGACGTACCAAAATGTATGATCAAGGCTTTCAAAAAAAAGATCAAGCCTCAAGCATATCAAGATGGTGACTTGGTGATAAAGTGCATTATTCTTCCACAAGGCGACCCCAGGGGAAAATAGACTCCCACCTATGAAGGGCCATTTATTGTCAAGAGAGTTTTCTCTGGTGGTGCCATGATGCTGACTACCATGGATGATAAACACTTCCCACATCCTATAAACACGGACATAGTTAAAAAATATTACGCATAAGAGACCTGTTAGGTTGACACACCTAGGCAAAATAAGAGCATCCCGGAAAACCAAAAAGTTTGGGCAAAAGTTAGGGATATATGCAAAAGATTATACACCCGGCAAGTTGAAATCCCGAAAGGGCGACTTTATCAAAAATGGGTATCCTGGTGGGTTGAAAACCCGAAAGGGAGGTCCAGGCAAAAGTTAAGGATTAAAAGCGTATGACTATGTCCCATGGATTCACCACAGTCAACTTTATCACCAAGGTCCGAGTTCAAATGGTCCAAGATCAATCCAATCAATTTCTGTCAACGGCAGGGGGCATTCGAAGACATTGGGGCAATAGTAGAGTTGGAAGGCAATGATGTCATTTAACATGGCTATTTGTTTTTTTTTTCAATTTTGTTTCCCTTTCGACGATTTCCTCTTAATAGGATCTCCGTCTCTTTGTACAAAAATGCCTACTCATGGGTAAAATATCAATACAAATATACTTTGAAGTGCAAACTTCATGTCTTTGTTTTGAATGCAAATTTGTCCAACGATTAAAATTGAATGAACTTATGCATATGAACATAATTAAAACTATTTGGCACATGTGTCCTGCTAAGCAGTAACAAGCATCTCTTTAATGTATATAGAATATCCCCATAAAATTATTTCATTAACACCATCTCCAGGAAAGTTACCCACAAAGTTTCTTTGCATAGGCCAATCTCCAGCCAGAGTCTCAATCTCTTGTTAGCTCTCTCCCCAGCTAAGTCGATCCTACAAGTAGAAGCATCGTGGATCTCTTCCTCAAAGAACCCGCCTCATCAGCAGTTCATCGGTATTCATCAATAGGGTTTATTTCCCCAACAAACAACGAGTAGCATAACTCCCTAGTCGGGTACAAAATTCCCCAGCTTGGTCTATCTTTTCCCGCTGAGCCTGTCATCCCATCTGAATATACCTCCCAAAGTTGAGTATGTCCTCCCCGACTGAGTCTACACTCCCCAGCTTGAGTTTTCCTTTCAGACTATTACAAATCATAGGGCCACAACCCCTAATCCCCAGTAAAGTCGTCAACAAAACCTTTACTATCTCCAAAAGATACTTTGAAGCCTAGACCCGACCAGGTATTAGCACAATTTTCAAGTTACTATGAAGCCTGGACCCGACCAGATAATAGTCAACTTCTAAAGTCACTGTAGAGCCTGGATCCGACCAGATAATAGTGTAATCTTTCAAATACTATGAAACCTGGACCCAACCAGATAATATTTTAACTCTTCAAAATATAGAAGAACCTGGACTCAACCAGACCAAGGTTTAACTTATTTTCCCAAGTAGAGTTTGCCTCTACCCCGACAAGTTGTTGTGAAGCCTGGATCTGGCCAGATAGCAATTACCCTCAGAAATTCGTTGTGAAACATGGAACCCGACCAGATAACAACTAAATCCCCAAACAGTTTATTGTGAAACTTGGACCCGACCAGATAACAATTAACCTCATCAACCTCAGAAATCTGCAAAGCCTGGACCCGACTAGATGTAAGTTTTCAAGCAAGTTATTGTGAAACCTGGAGTCCGACCAGATAATAGTTAACTTCCTTATCCACAACAAGTTGTTGTGAAGCCTGGATCCGACCAAATAACTATTCAATTTCAAGAAATTTTCTGCAAAGCCTGGAATCCGACCAGATAACAGTTAATTTATCTTTTCCCCAGTAAGTTACCATGAAGCCTGGGACCCGACCATATAGCAGTTAACTTCCTCATTCTCAGCAAGTTGTGAAGCCTGGATCCAACCAGATAACAGTTGACATTCAAGAGATATTCCCCAGCGGAAGCATCTTTTCAATAAAGTATGGAGATATGTATACTCTTCATCCCCAACGGAAATCCGGGAGTAAACTTCCCAAAACTCCTCAGCAACAGTCAGGGATTTATTTTCTCGGACAAAAACATACATCTTACATTCATAAATCATACATACAAAATGCATTTAGCATAATACCACATCTGGTGAACATCATGCATACATCTGCATTTTACTAACTCTTTTTCTCACAGGTAAAACATCAAGTTTTAGTATAAATCAACAAGATATTTGTGTTAATGCTTCTTCCAATGTTTACCAACATTCCTCCAAATGGCATCTATAATCCCATTCACAATCCACCTTCGAGTGCAAATTTTTTGGCACTCTAGTGTTTAATCATCTTTCACCTTCAAGTCACGAATGGCGGATCCGCCAATCTAACTCTTCAGGTTTAAGAAGATTGGACAGGGGCAGCTATTGTACCCCAAAATTTGACCTCTTATTTATCAATTAATCTCTCACGAGATCTCCTTTGGTTCAAGACAGCACTAGGGTTGATCAGCTCAAGACACCTCCTCAAGCACTGATGACTGAAAATTAGGGTTTGAGATTGCACAAGGATAAATGGACTTTTAATGCCCCATATGACTTTCATGGATCATTTTGGACTCTCAATATTGCTCATGACAAGTTTCAAGTCTTGGGTCACATTTTTGCTCAGTCAATTGATCAATTGACCTAAAAAATCAATTGTATTAGAGAAAAAGTCAACGGTGGTCAATTTACAGTCAAACTTCATAATTTTTATCCATATTAACATTATGAACTCATATATGTCATTTGATCAATTTTGGACCACAATTCCTCAAAAATTTGATCAGATCATCAAAAGGGCAAAATGGGCAAAATTAGGGTTTTAACTAAGAAGGTGCAATTTCTTATTTTTGACCTAGAAAATGGTTGATTGGTTTGAGACATGATCTCAAGGATTGAATTGCATCATTTTGACCTAATGGCATGACTTAAAACTTCCCTCAAGATCAATTGATTGATAGTTGATTTTCAGTCAACTGATCAAAAGTCAATTGTATACTGAAAAGTCAAACTTTGACTTTTTGGTCAAAATCAAGTATCAAAGATCACAATTCATCAAAACATGTCAAAATATGAAACTTGTTCATCAAGAAATCAAAAAGTCAAGATTTCAATTTTAAAAGTCAAAATTTCTAAACTTAGAAATTTTTCTAAGTGTTTGAAAATTCATATTTTTTCACAACTTTGAGCCAATTTTCACCATGATGCAAGATGATTCAAAGAAAACTTTCAACATGAAAGTTGTAGATCTCAATGAGATATAAAACATTTTAGAACACAACTTCTCCTAGAAATTCATGTATTTAAAGTTATGATTTTGTGAATACATGTTCATGAAACTTGGAAACTTAGTGAAATTTTACCCTAGTTTAGGCAGGATTTTGACCTAACTTCATGGCAATTTTTCACATAGTTCCAAGATGAATTTTCAAAAATGTCCAACATAGAGGTTGTAGAAGATGTTACAAGATTTCCAAAATATCCAAGAACTTATTGAGATCATGTTTGAGCAAAGAGAATTGAAGACAAGAAGTTGGACATTCATTCTTGAATTATAGGTCATTTCCATGATGAACAAGAATTTAAATCCACACCCATGTTGCATAATCTTTGCTTTGCAGGCCCTAAACTTATGTTTCACTCCATAATCAATGGTTTACATAACTGGTTGATACATTATCCAATTTATTCAAGTATTATCCAAACCAAATTGCCATTAATGGAAGAAAGTTCATACTTCCATTTTGGAAAAGTGGCTTTAATCATAAAGTCCACTCTCCTTGAGCTTTGTAGTTGTTCTTTCTGCACACACTAAGTCTATAAGCTTGGAAGAAGGATGTTTAAAGTTCTCAACCACCCTACCTTACCTTGAAACCATGTTTTTCTATGTTGCTTCAAAAACAAGTCAAAATCCACAAGCATGTAATTTTGTACTTTTGACTTCTACAAATCTCCAAACCTTTCCCTATATGTTAAGACACTCTTATGCAACTTAGGACACGATTTTACAAGCTCTCAAACTCCCTCAAACTCCCCAAAATCATAAATTGCCATACAAGCATAAAAAAACTTGTCATTTTTTATTATTGAATCCAATCTCCAAATCCCCTCGTGCGTTTCTTGACCAAACCATCCACAAAGTTTCTAATACACATATAGAAGCTATCCTAACCCCTGTTTTCAAACTGAAACACCATCTTCACCAACCTCCATTTTCAAAAAAAGAGAATTGCAGTTGGACTTCTCCAGGCCATTTTAGCCACTCTCAACTCAAGCTAAGCATTGCATTAGCTTCCTAGAGACTCAAGGAAGCTAACCTGACCATTGCAGCACCTTAAATCAAGCTCAAACTCATTTCACGATAGCCAGTTTTGAGGTATTTTTATTGAACTTCTATTTCATTATTCAGGCATTGTTAGGCTTGCATTTGTGAAGATAAAATGTAGACATCATTGCCCTGAAACTATACATGTCCATATATTTCATTTATGTTGCTTGAGTAGGGAGAATTTTGAGTTTGAACCTATGAAAATACTTAGATCAAAATTTGGTACTGTAAGAAATTCATGCTCATCTTTGAGAATTAGCTTAAGTTATTTACATATTTAGAATCGTGAGAAAATTTCTAACAAGTTTGATGTTGGAAGTTTTGTGAATGGATGAGAAATGAATAAGTTACAGATCCTTTGGCTAGAGGTAAAAGATGCAGTACATTCAGGGCAAGATTTATGTTACATATTTATTGTTTTGTTTAAGTTAATGGATGTATCACCACCCCAGTGGTTAAAGCGTGCGCCCCTCACCCTTAGAACCTGGGTTCGAGCCCCAGCGTTTGTTTTACCTTTTTCATATTTTCTATTTTCTCTCTTTTTTGTTTGAAACAGCCCTTGGGCATGTCCCCTTTGGGCTTTTATTTTTTTCTGACTCCTAACCATTGTTTGTTCATACACCCTTGGTCCCTTATTTTATTATTTCTTTTTTCTTTTTCTTTATTTCATTTTTATTTTTCATATTATTTTTTATCATTATTATTTTTATTATTAAAAAATATAAAAATATAAAAAATTTATTTATTTACACTTATATATTTTATTTTTCTTCATAAAACATAAAGACCAAAAACATTTTCTCAACAAATTAATTTATTTCTTTTATAATAATTTTTAGACTTAGGTTTAATTATTATTTTATTTTATTTTATTACTTAAAATTAATTTAGAACTTAAGTTTATTTTTAATTATTCAATTCTCATTTCATTTTTATTATTTAAAACCTTTTCATAAAAAACCCTAAAAATATTTTTTGTAATTAATTTCCTTTCTTAAATAGTTCAAGTTAATTTTGTTTATTTTTCATTAATTATTTTCTTAATTAGGTTTAGGTTAAAACACTTTCATAAAAATCCAAACAAAAATCATGTTTCTTTTCCACTTTGCATTTGTACATTATTATTTATTCAATTCTTGTACATTTATTCAATATGGTTATAATAGTTAATTAGATTTAATTTTCTTGCAAAATCCCCATTTATAAATTTGTATACCCCTTCCCTTAATGATGTAATAGCTTATTATTTTTTACTTTCCGCAATTTATCGTTTTATATAAATGCTAGTAAATTAGGGTTTGTATGGAAAGATAAAATTAACAAGTTACCAAACCCTAAGCCAAGATAAACAAGCATGTAAATCAAACACATTTACACACTTGCACCCTTAGGGTAATTCCACTTTGTTGCCTTGCAAAAATGGTCATGTTACGCATGTGGGGTATCTTAGCAAAAATAAATCAAAAATACAAGATCATAGTCCCTCGATGACGCTATCAAATGTTGCCTTTCAAAATAATCTTAGTCCCTCAAAGAGAATTGCTAAGATATTTCACAATATTGCTATCATGGCTATACGATGACCCACGCCCGTCCCTTTACAGCCAAAGATAGAGCTTCTTATCAAATCAATGGTAAGATAGCAATATCAAAGGAAAGGAAGAAATGAACTAAGACTTTTGAGTAGGTAGATTGTTCCTAGTTGCTTGCTCAATTTCAAATCAAACACTCTTTCTTATTTTCAAAACAAATACCAACACTTTCAAAACACTTTCCAAACTTGAAACATTTTCAAAAGATCAACACTTTGTATACGTTCTTATGAACGAGAACTATTACAAAGTTTACCTAAACGATCGCGTATTTTCAAAATACTTTCAAAAAAACACACAAAGCACATTTTCAAACAAAATCAAGTGATCTAGGAAGCAACTAAGATCCCATAGATAACTATGAATGAAAATGGTGCTAACACCTTCCCTTTTCATAATCTACCCTCTGAACTCAAGAAATAATCTCAAAGGTCTTTCCTTTTCTTTTCAGCCTTTCCTTTTGGATAAAAGAAAAGTCGGTGGCGACTCTTGCTAACCGCAACATTTGTGATAAAATGAAAAACAACCAAGTCAATTCACCCACCGTATCACAGTTGGGATCATATTCCTTTATGATTTTATCAGGGTTACTAGGAACTTCTGAGACAGTTTCCTTCTGAGTATTTTGTAAATCATTTTCAAGTTTTAAAAAGTTTTCTTTCAGCTCAGAGTTTTCCAGTCTCAGATTCTTAGTTTCTTCAGAGTTAGAAACTAGATCCTTTTTCAGGTTCTCGTTCATGACTCGAAGCTTCTGATACCTTTCTAGAATTTCTGACATACTCTCTTCTAATTGAGATCTAGAAAAGTTAGAAAATACCTCTTCTGCCTGAGTCCGATTCTGATCCAGATGATTCAGTATCTTCTGATATGTTGGCCATCAGGGTAATGTTGGCTCTTTCATCTTCTGATTCAATGTCTACTTCTGAAGAGTCTGAGTCATCCCACATTTCCATGAGACTTTTCTTCTTCTCCTTAACGAACTTCTTTTTAGGTTTCTCCTTCTGAAGCCTTGGATAGTCGCTTTTGTAGTGCCCTTGTTCATTGCACTCTTAGCAGACAATGTCTATGTTTCTTGACTTTCTGTATTCAGAAGATGGTCCAGATTTTTTGTATCCAGATGATGATTCAGACTAATTCTTTATTCTTCTGGAATTTTTTAACCTGCTTTGCCTGTGCTTCCACAGTTGATTTACTCTTCTAGAGAGAAGGGATAATTCGTCTTCTTCTGATGAGGAACCACCAGAGTTTTCTTTTATTGCCTGCAAAACTTTAGAATCATATTTTTTGTTAGATTTAAGGGATAAAGGCTTACCTTGCTTCTGGGGCTCATCATCTTCTAACTCTATCTCATGACTTCTGAGAGAGATGACAAGTTCTTCTAAAGATATTTTGTTCAGATCTTTTGCCATTTTTAGAGCAGTAACCATGGGTCTCCATTTCTTTGGTAAACTTCTGATGATCTTCTTTACATGATCAGCAGTTAAGTATCCTTTGTCCAGAACTTTTGGCCCAGCAACCAGAATTTGAAATCTTGAGAACATTATTTCAATGGTTTCATCTTCTTCCATTTTGAAGGCTTCATACTTCTGAATGAGCACAAGGGCTTTGGTTTCTTTTACTTACGCGTTTCCTTCATGCATCATTCTCAAAGAATCAAACATGTGCTTTGTTGTCTCTCTGTTTGTGATCTTTTCATACTCTGAATATGAGATGGCACTCAAGAGAATAGTTATGGCCTTGTGATGATTTATAAAGTCTTGCTTTTGATGATCTGACATTCTTTTTTTGTCAATCTTTTGACCACTTTCATCAACAAGATGTATGTACCCATCAATCACCATATCCCAGAGATCAGCATCATGAACCAGAAAGAAGCTTTCAATTCTTTCTTTCCAGTAATCAAAGTTATCTCCATAAAAGATTGGAGGTTTGCCGCTGATTCTGTATTTCTCTTCATGGTAGTCACTGTTGATGTACTGACTTAGTCCCACCTTAGTGTTTTTCTTAGCTTGTATTTTTTACTGACACGGTTAAGTGCTTGAACTCAGAACCAGGTGCTCTGATGTCAATTGAAGAATGGAAAAACACAAGAATGGGGGGTTGAATTGGGATCTTAAAACTTAATTAAAACAACACGTTAATTTTTATCCTGGTTCATTTAAACTCAAACTAATCCAGTCCACCCGCCAAGGTGATTTCGCCTCTCTCCAACGAGGTATAAATCCACTAATCAATCTTTATTACAAGTCTACTTTGACAACTGCCAAAGTCTTCTTGAGTATAACCATAACCCGATTTTTCTCAAGTAAATTCACTTAAATAATGTATGAATAAACAGTGTATAGCAGTGTTTCTAATAAAACAGTATCACAATACAGTGATGTTTTACACAGTTTGAAAATATTGAACGTTTGAGGATGAGAGATGATAGAAGCATTGTTGTATGTGTGAAAATCGTAAACAATTTATCCTCAAGGCTTGTTTAAATAGGAGAATCATGGATGATCATTTGGAAACTTGATTAATGACAATTAAGGTGCTTTCCAAAAATACAGATCCTTGTTCCCTTCCAGCCGTTACTCTTGAATGGAAATATTTGATTTGTAAAGCTTCAGAACATTGAAGTATCTGTTGTTGCTTGCTTCAGAACTTTTGGAAACCAGATCCATAAAATCTTGTTTGCAGCATTAGAACTTCTTTCAATGATTTTCATAATCAGAGTTGAAACATCCTCTTAGCGCATCTTCTGATCTCCTTTCATCAAAGCTTTTTGAGAGATATTTACAATCACAGTAGAAACAGCTTTGTAACTTATCTTCTGATCTTCTTCTATCAGAACTTCTCTACAAAATAGACTATAATTTAAGAGCGCATAATTGTTCTTTGTGTTTGTTATCATCAAAACTCTTACAAGGGTTGTAGAATCAAACTATGTTCTAACAATCTCCCCCTTTTTGATGATGACAAAAACTAGGATATTTCAATCAAAACAGACTGAACATAAAGCATTATAGGGTCTCCCCCTGAGTTGAGTACTCGGATAGAGATGAATTACTTCCCTGAAGTTCATTCTGATCAGAGCTTTTGATGCATATACTTCTGTCTTCATCGGGGTTTTGTTCCTGTTTTGATTTCAGGAAAAAAACGAGAAGTTATGATATTCAAAATGTTTGAGATTGTGTCTCGATACTGTTATTAGAAATATCTTACATTCTCCCCCTTTTTGTCAAGAATCAAAAAGCAATATAAACACTAATATTCAGAAAAAAAGTTGAGTTGTATTAAAAATGATTGCAATAACACATTCAGAGGCAAGCAACATAAAAAAATTTAATACAGTAAAGAAAACAAGTTTTGAAAACTAAGATTGAGGTGGAGGAAGTCGTGTGAATAGGGCTTCCAACAAGCTCTTAATCTGAGTGTTTGATTCCTCTTATTTTCCCATCATTCCTTTGATTTCTTTGAATGTTTCATCTTGCTTGTCTAATCTCTCCTTGATCACTGTATTTTCTTTCTTCAACTCCTCCAGAGTTTTCATAACCAGAGATGAAGAAGGTATATCCACAGACGGTGCAATCTTCTCAGAACAAGCTACAACAGATTCTGACTCAATAGCTTCTTCAGTCTCTTTACCTTTGTCTTGAACAACAACCAGAGGAAGATTATCAGAGCATAGTTCATCAACTTCTGAAGGTTGGCGATCTTCCCAGGGAGCATTATCCAGCAGAAGAATGGGTTTCTTTTCCCAGTGACGCAGAACTTGATCCTTGAAAACATTCAGCTGATCACTGAAGTTCTGTTGGGCCATTTCATAGCTTAAGTCCTTGAGTTTCTGGGATTCAGAGTTGAACCATTTTCTGAACTGGTTCTAGTGAGAATCAGAAGCAGCATGATTCAGATTTTCTAAGCAGGCTAGCTTCAAAGAGTTAACCCACTCAATTATCTTTGTTTTAAAAATAAGTAAATTTCTACCAACATCTGCCTTGGTGATAGTGGGTTTTGGTTTTAGGATATCAATTTTGTGAGAGCTAGAGGCAAGGTTATCCAGCGCTTCTAAGTCTATTACAGTTCTTAGGTGATCTTCTGGAGGATTGATAGGAGAGGGAGGGGGAAATCAGAAAAGATAATGGGTGATGGAGGTGTGTTTGGTGGAGTGGAATGGTAAGGAGATGGAATTTCTGGAATGTCGTGGATTGAGAGGGGTTGTCGAACCATGAGAGGTTTTGTTATTCCATGAGTTGGTTTGGTATCTTCTGAGAAGATCCTTCTCCTGCAACTTTCCTTTTTCTGGATTTCTTGAGAACAACTTCTAGAGCCTGTTGATGCAGATCACGAATGTTTAACTCTGGATTAGCCCCATCCATCTTGCATGCTTCTAGATATTTGACAATGATTTCTGGTGAAGCATCTATTTGAGAGAACAAAGTGAAATCCTTCAGAGGAACTCTTCTTAATGTGATGACTTCTTTGGTTGCAATAGTTGGATCCTTTTTAATGCTATCAATGATTTTCATCTTCTTCAGATTCTTCGCATTGAGGGGTTTTCCAGCACATGCTTTCAGAGTGTTGATCTGCTAAGCTTCAGTCAGATATTCTACCAATTTGTTTTCAGTTAGAATATCTGATATCAGCCTACCCAAAGTTATCCAGTCCCTCTTAGTTCTTTCTTCTTCTCTAGTTTCCTTCACACTTGTCTTCAGATGATTGAATAGCAGAAGTGGAAGATTTATCTTTGCCTTTAATGCAATGAAGTACAACAGAAATTGTTGGTCAATGTTGATATAATCAGGAGAGCTTGTAGGGTTCCTGTGGCTGCCCAGAAGTAAAAATCTCTCTTGAGATTGTTGTTAAGTCAGAACATTTTTCTGCCATGTCGCTGCAACGGATGCCTCTGCCGTTATGACCTATCAACCTTGTAATAAGATCTTCAGAAATTGCAATCTTCTTCCCCATTATATATGAAGTGACTTGATGGTTTGATGTAGAGGTGTGAATCCAGAATTCTTTGACCAATTTTGGGAAAACTGGACCCAGGAGACGATCAAAATATTTGGTCCATCCTTGAAATTCCACATCAGGTGTAAGATCATAGCTGTTTTCCTTCATGCTTTCAAAATCTATAATGAGTTCAAAGAGAACTTCTAGTGAATCAATGGGGGTCAGTAGAGTTCATGAAGTTTCTTCATATCTTTCTGCTGTTGACGAAGATGAACTAGGAACACATTGAAAGCTTTGAGCGCTTGAAGATGAAGCCATTGTTCACATAGACTATTGAGGGTTTTTGAAAGAAAATTTTGCACACGAAAAATTGAGAGAAATAACAGCGAGAATAAGTGAGAGTGAAAAAGTGAGAGTGAAAGTGAATGGTGTATTTATAAGCAAATTGAAAACTTAATTAGCAAGAAAATAGTGAAAAATAATAATGATTACATAGCATTAATGATTCCTGAAAATAGGGAGGTGGCGTGGAGATATAGAACAGTTACCAATATAACACGAGTCTCAATGTATACAATCAAAGCTTTAATCCCTTCATAATTTGAAAGTGTGTTCAGCCTTAGAAGAACGCTTGTGAGAGGATGACAGATGTTGATGATGTGAACTGCATGCTTCTATCTTTGAAATGAACCGTTTGGAAACTGTTCAGATCTTCTTAGATAGATCCTGATGCAATTGTCCTTCTAACTTATGAAGAATTGTTGATCAGATGTTCATAAGAAAAACATTAAATTTTGAGGGTTAAAGAATATATAAATAAAACTCTTATTCTGGACATAATTTCATGCTGAGATGTTTCAGAATGAAATTAAACCTATCTTCAGAAAGTGGTTTAGTGAAGACATCAGCCCATAGATGGCCTGTGTCAATAAATTTTAAGGAAAGAATTCCTTTATAAATATAGTCCCAAATAAAGTGATGTTTTATTTCTATATGCTAAGCCATAGAATGTAAAATGGGATTTCTAGATAAACAAATTACATAAGTGTTATCACGGAGTATAGGAATGTTACTCTCAAATATATTGGAGTCTTTAAGCTGACTTTTCATCCAGAGCATATGTGTGCTGCATCCAGCTGTTGCTATGTATTCAGCTTCAGTAGTTGATAATTCAATTGTGGATTGCCTCTGGCTTGACCATGAGATCATATTTTCTCCCAGAAACTGGCAACTTCCAGAAGTGCTTTTTCTTTCTACTGTCTCCAGCGAAGTCAGCATCACAGTACCCTACTAATTTGTATTCATTGGTTTTTCTATAAAATAGGCCAAGATTAGTAGTACCTTTCAGATGCTTGAAATTCACTTAACAATTGTTAATTGAGATTCTCTAGGATCTGATTGGAATCTGGCACATAAACATACACTATACAGAATATCAGGTCTTGAAGTTGTAAGATATAAGAGAGAACCAACCATACCTCTGTAGATCTTCTGTTCTACCTTTTTATTTACCTCTTCCTTTTCCAGAATGCATGTAGGATGCATTGGAGTTTTGGCTGGCTTACATTCTGATAAGTCAAATTTCTTCAGAAGTTCTTTGACACATTTGCTCTGGTGTATGTAAGTTCCTTCTGGAGTTTGATTGATCTGAATTCCCAGAAAGAATTTGATTTCTCCCATCAAGCTCATTTCAAACTCTACCTGCATAGACTTAGCGAATTCTCTTCCCAGAGAGGCTTTAGTAGATCCAAAAATAACATCATCTACATAAATTTGACAAACTAGAATGTCATTTTTAAATGGCTTACAGAATAAGGTTGTGTCCATTTTCTCTCTGGTGAAATCATTTTCTAACAGAAAACTACTTAGTCTTTCATACCAAGCTCTGGGAGCTTGTTTCAGACCATATAGTGATTTCTTTAGTTTAAAAATATATTATGGATGTTTGGAATTTTCAAAACTAGGGGGTTGGTGCACATAAACTTCTTTATCAATGTATCCATTTAAGAATTCACTTTTGACATCCATCTGATAGAGAGTGATGCCATTATTTATAGCGAAGGAAATTAAAAGTCTGATAGATTCTAACCTGGCGACTAGAGCAAAGGTTTCTGTATAGTCTATCCTCTCTTGCTGACTATAACCTTGTGCAACCAGTCGTGCTTTGTTTCTGATGACTTCTCCTTGTTTATTCAGCGTGTTTCTTAATACCCATTTGGTTCCAGTGACGTTGAACCCTTTTGGTTTGGAAACCAGATCCCACACATCATTTCTGGTGAATTGGTTTAATTCCTCCTGCATAGCCATTATCCAATCATTATCCAAAAGAGCTTTATCAAAGGAAATTGGCTCAATAAGAGACATTAATCCCATGAGATATTCTTCATAGTTTCTGAATGTGGATCTTGTTCTAATTGGGTCTTCCTTCTTTCCCAAAATTTTGTCTTCAGGATAAGTTAAGTTGCTTCTGGATTGTCTTTTCTGGATAGGTTCTTCAGATGTTGATGTAATATTTGTGATATCTCCTTATGATGTTGTTTGCGGTTATTTGTGAGGAACTTCTGATGTAGTGTCTTCAATACCTGTAAATTGGACTTCTATATTTGTAAAAGATTCATCTTGCTTTGACTTTTGAGAGCCAAGCTTGTCATTAAATCTAACACTGATTGACTCTTCTACAATCTGTGTTTTTGTGTTGTATACTCTGTAGCCTCTTGAGCGTTCAGAGTATCCTAACATAATACACTTTTATGCTTTAGAGTCAAACTTGTCCAGATGTTCTTTGGTGTTAAGAATAAAACAAATACATCCAAATGGATGGAAATACGAGATGTTAGGCTTTCTGTTCTTCTACGGTTCATATGGAGTCTTATCCAAAATAGGTCTTATGGAGATTCTATTCTAAATGTAACATGTTATGTTAATTGCTTCTTCCCATAAGTTCTTAGCAATGTTTGTCTCTTTGATCATGGTTCTGGCCATTTCTTGTAAAGTTTTGTTCTTTCGTTCTACAACTCTATTTTGTTGGGGATTTCTAGGACAAGAGAAATCATGAGAGATGTCATTCTCATTAAAAAATATTTCAATTTTTTTCTTCAAATTCTCCACCATGATCACTTTTGACTTTAACAATTCTAAGATCTTTTTTGTTTTAAACTTGGTTACAGAAAGCAAAGAACACAGAGTGTGACTCGTCCTTGTGTCTTAAGAACTTTACCCATGTCCATCTTCTATAGTCATCTACGATAACTAATCCATACTTCTTGCCATTAATGGATGCAGTTTTCACTGGTCCAAATAGATCTATGTGCAGAAGTTCTAATGGTCTAGAGGAAGAAACAACATTTTTTGCTTTAAAAGGGGGTTTTGCAAACTTGCCTTTTTGACATGCTTCACACAGAGCACCAAACCTAAACTTCAGGTTAGGAAGTCCTCTGACCATATTGAGTTTGTTAATCTGAGATATTCTTCTCATACTAGCATGCCCCAATCTTTTGTACCAGACCCATTGCTCATCGTTAACAGATAGTAGGCATTTTACATTCTGACTTTTCAGTTCATAAAGTTTTATTTTGTAAATGTTATTCTTTATCTTTCCATTAAAGAGGATAGATCCATGTTTCTGACTAACTACTTTACAGGGCTTTTGATTAAAGATTATATCATAACCGTTATCACTTAATTGACTTATGGATAACAAGTTATACATTAATACATCTACTAACAGAACATTAGTGTGATACGGTGGGAGAACTGACTTGAGGATTTGCGTTTGTGTTCGCATATGTTGCGGTTGAGCAAGAGTCGCCACCAACTTTTCTTTTATCCAATAAGGAAAGGTGAAAAAGCACATGAAAGACCTTTCGAGATGTTTTCTTGAGTTCGGGGGGTGGATTATGAAAAAAGTAAGGTATTAGCACCCTTTCCATCCATGGTTTTTCATGGGCTCTTAGTTACTTGTTAGATCACTTGCTTTTGTTTGAAAATCGTGCTTTTGTGTGGTTTTGAAAGTATTTTGAAAAGATGCCATTGCTTAGGCAAACTTTACAATGATTCTCGTTCGTAAGAATGTATGCAAAGTGTTGAGCTTTTGAAAATATTTCAAAATTTGGAAAGATGTTTGGAAAGTGTATGTGATTGTTTTGAAAATAGCAAGGATGTTTTTTTGAAATTGAGCAAGTAACTAAAAGTAATCTACCTACTCAAAAGGTTTTAGACGTGTGTTTTTCCTCCTTTAGATGTTGTTATCTTACCATTGGTTTGATAAGAAGCCGCATCGTTAGATGTGAAGGGACGAGCGTTGGGTCATCGTATGACCATGATAGCAATGTTGTGAGCTGACTTAGCACTTTTTCTGTAGGGACTAAGATCATTTTGAAAGGCAACTCTGATAGCGTCATCGAGGGACTATGATCTTTTTCGATTCGTTTGTTCTAAGATATCCCACATGCATAGCATGGCCATTTTTGTATGGCAACAAGTGGAATTTCCCTAAGGGTGTAAGTGTGCGAGTGTGTTTGATTGCATGCATAATTTGTCTTTGATTAGGGTGATCTATTTGTCCATTTTTATATCTTGTCATACACCCTAATTACTATCATACATTGAAAGCAATACCAGTGCAGAAATATAAAGTCCTACACTATTACAATATTTAAGGGGATGGGGGTACATATTTATGAATGGGGGTTGCAAGTTAAAAAGTATAGGTTACTTATTACAACCGTATTGAAATAGACAAGAATATACAGGAAATGTAAAATGTTTGTCTGTTTAAAAAAGAAAATAACTTTTGCATAAGAAAATATTTTTTGTCCTTTTATATTAAAAGAAAATATATCATGCAAATGTAAAATATTTTTTGTGTTTTCGTTTTTGATTAGAAATAAAATATAATATGATGGCAAAAATAAAAGAGAAGAAAACATAACCAACGCAAAATAGAAGAGGTCAGAAGTTCTGAGGCTAACTTGCTGCACAAACAGAAACATGTTAGCCAAATATGGAAGTTCAGAAGTTCTGGACCTTCTGAAAATTTAGAAGTTTTCAGAAGTTCTGACGCAACTGTCAGAACTTTACCTCTCTCCTGGCCAATCAGAACATCTGCAGCTTAGTCATTTACAGAACAGAAGTTACATGCATAATAGTTATGACAAATTTCATGAAATATCAGAAGCAAGAATCAGAGGCAACATGTATCTGCTAGTTCTAATTCTGAGTCCTATTTTCTTTATGAAACTCTGACTTGGGATTTCTTTTACTTAGGTAAGCAAATGCAGGAATTTTCAGAATATGTACATCCTCAGGATCAGAATATCTACATTGTGCTGAATATGAAAAATCTGACAATGCTTAATCAGTTATGATGAGAGTCAACAAAACTTACCTTGCAGCTTGAAAGGATTCTGTAAACTGGAGGTTGTTCTTTAATTCTGGTGATGTTCTAAGTAGCTTCTTCATGTACTCAGCAGGATGGAAGTTTACAACTTTTGGAACATCTAAGGGGTGATATTCTGATTCCTTTGTGGTGAAAGTGAATGGAGAGTGTATGGCAATAGGAATACAAAAGTTTAAGGTAGCTTCTAATGTATGATTCAGCAGCTACGTGGATGGCTTTAGTCAAGAACACTTGAGGAAGAATGGAATTTGAATATAAGGAATCAATGCTAAGATTTTGGTATTTTGTGTTTATAGTTTCCTGGGTTCTTGGAAATTTTGCAGTGGTTCAAAGCTAGTTCTCAATTTTCTCGTCTCTTTCACAAATTATTTCTGGTCAAAAGGGGAGAGAGGTGGGGGGCTTTTCAGTGTGCAAATGGTGTTCTATTTATAGGCAAAGTTTTTGCAGTTGGGGCGGTCAAGTGGCACCAACCTTATGCTAGATGCTGACTTACCCTTGAAGTAAGCTTAACAAGTGGGGGTTTCACAGCATTCAAGTTGGATGTTTAACAGCGCCTCAGTTGGATTTGGCAGCGTGAATTAATGAAAAGCAGAGACAGCGTGTGGGTCTAGCATTCTTTTGTACAAAAATTTATCTTCTCGAGACAGTAGGGATACACGTGGGGAAAATCCCTTGAATACAAACTTAGAGGCGGTTGTGAGCATTAAATGAGTTCCCATGTGAAGCTCTGGATCCTTGCTTGACTCTGGATTAGAAGTTCTGTTTCAGCGTGGCATCTCATCTTCTGATCCTCTTATCTTCTGACTTCAGCATGTTCTGAGGGATCCTTCAGAATTTCCAGTATACTTACAGCATGCTTTGTTACCTTCTTTGACTTAACCTCTGCAAACTCTGACTGGACCGTTATGAACACTGGCTCAGAAGTTCTGACTAAACTCTTCCTTGAGAACATCCAGAATTTGCTGACTGTGAACACTGGCTCAGAAGTTCTGAAATTGTCATATTTCTTAAATACTTAAAAAATTTCTAAGTCTTTAGAATTTGATTCTGTCCAAGTAAAATTTGAATTTTGAAACTCTTGATGAAGCAAACTTCATATTCCAACATATCTTGATGAAATATGATTTTTGATTTGATTTAGATCCAAAAAGTCAAAGTCAGACTTCTTCAACGTGCAAATGACCATTTTTCCCTTGTGAATGGTTTGCTTGGAAAAATTGTTAATTCAAGGCCTGGGGACTTGATGAAAGCGAACCTGAGGATCCAGGGTGATCCCTTGAGAAATGAGAGGGAAAATTTTGGGGTGCAACAGCTGCCCCTGTTCAAACTTCTTGAACCTGAAGAGTTAGATTGGTGGATCCGGCTTTCGTGACTTGATGGTGAAAGATGTTTGAACACTAGAGTGCCCAGAAATTTGCACTCAAAGATGAATGGTGAATGGGCTTATAGATTCCATTTGGAGGAATGTTGGTAAACTCTGGAATAAGTATCAGCACAAATCTCCTATTGATCCATACTAGACTTGTTGTTTTACCTGTGAGAAAGGGGGTTAGAAAAATGCAGATGCTTGCATGATGCTTACCAGATGTGGTATCATGCCAAATGCATAGTTATGTACATGCTATGATGTATGAATGTGAAATGTGTGTTTTCGTCCGGGAAAATAAATCCCTGACTACTGCTGAGGGAATCTTTGGAGGTTGAATCCTTGATTGCCTGTTGGAAATGAAGAATATACATATCTTTAAATTCTATTGAAAAGATGCTTTTTCTGTTGAGCATCACTCAAAGATCAGCTGTTATCTGGTCGGATCCAGGCTTCACAGTAGCTAAGGATGAAGTAGTCAGTTGCTATCTGGTCGGGTCCAGGTTTCATGGCAACTTACTGAGGGAAGATATGAATTAACTGTTATCTGGTCGGATCCAGGCTTTGCAGAAAATTCCTTGAAATTGAATAGTCATATGGTCGGGTCCAGGTTTCATAACAACTTGCTAGGGATGTGGAGGTTAACTGTTATCTGGTCGGATCCCGGCTTCACAGTAACTTGTTGGAGGTAAGGGTGAATTAACTGTTATCTGGTCGGATCCAGGCTTTACAATAACTTCTTGAAGACTGTTATTTGGCCGGGTCCAGGCTTTATGGTCTTTTGGGAAGTTATACTACTATCTGGTCGAATCCAGGTTTCATAGTGTCTTTTTGGGGATCATGGTTAATTGTTATCTGGTCGGGTCCAGACTTCACAATATACCGTTCGAAAACTGTTATCTGGTCGGGTCCAGGCTTTGCAGATTTCTGATGAAGTTAATTATTATCTGGTCGGGTCCAGGCGTCACAATGAACTAGTTGAAAACTGTTATCTGGTCGGGTCCAGTCTTCACAGATTTCTGATGAAGTTAATTATCATCTGGTCGGGTCCAGGCTTCACAATGAACTGCTTGGGGATTTAGTTGTTATCTGGTCGGTTTCCAGGTTTCACAATGAATCTCTGAGGATAATTATTATTTGGTCGGATCCAGGTTTCGCAATGACTTCCTTGAAAAGATGGAAATGAGGAATGATATCTGGTCGGATCCAGGTTTCTCAGCCCTTTGTTGGGGAATAAAGAGGCAAATCTACTGGGAACAAGTAGTTAAAACCTTGGTTAGATTAATTTTAGGTTCTTCTAGATCTTTGAAGAGTTGGGCTGGTCATGTCCAGGTTTTATAGCTTTTTGAGAAATGAGGTCAACTGTTATCTGGTTGGGTCCAGGCTTCAGTAACTCAAGAAGTCAAACGGTTATCTGGTCGGGTCCAGGCTTCAGAAATTGAAGAAGTTAAACCGTTATCTGGTCGGGTCCAGGCTTCGGTAATCGAAGAAATCAAATTGTTATCTAGTCGGGTCCAGGCTTCAGTATAACTTGAAAATTGTACTAATATCTAGTCGGATCCAGGCTTCATAGCATTTCTTGGTAATAATAAAGGCTTTGTTGAAGACTTTACTAGGGATTAGGGGTTGTGGCCCTGTGATTTGCAGTTATTTAAAGGGAAAATTCTAACTGGAGAGTATAGACTCAGTCAGGCAAGGCGGACTTAGTTTGGGGAGGATATACTCAGCTGGGGATAATGGGCTCATCTGGGGAGGATAGATTATGTTTGGAGAAAATAGCCTTGGTTGGAAAAGATGTACTCAGCTGGGCGATTCGAACTCAAATGGGGAATTTGGGTTCCGTTGAGGGATTTGTACTCTGTTGGGGAGTAGAATCTTGGTTGGAAGATATACTCCGCTGGGAAAGATGGACTCAGTGGGGAGTGTTTATTCAGCTGGAGAGGATGGACTCAGCTTGGAGAATAAAATCTTGGTTGGAAGATATACTCTACTGGGAATAAAAACCCCGGTTGGGAGATATACTCCGTTGGGAATGATGGGATTATCTAGGCAATTTTGGACTCACCTGAGAGTGCTTACTTGACTGGGGAACTCGGGGTGTCTTTGTACATTGAGGAATTGGCACTTGGCCCGGGGAAATAACTCTGTTGGGGAAATAAACCCTGTTGAGGAGATGAATTTCCTTTAGACAGAGACCCCTGGGCTTCAATTTTGTAGAAATTGACTTAGCTAGAGAAAGTTGCAAAGAGATTGAAACTCTGGCCAGGGGTTTGTCCTATGCAAGGATATTTTGTAGGCAACTCCGCAGGGGAAAGGTTGCATTGGGGTTGTCCCTATAGGGATAATGATGGTGAGATAACTCTGGGACTATTTCACATACATTAAAGGGATGCTTACTGTTGTTGTGCACTGATGCCTTATTGAGGCTGCTGCTTGGCAGGACACATGTGCCAAATAGCTTTAATTATGTTCATATTCATATGTTCATTCAATTTTAGTCATTGGACAAATTTGCATTCAAAACAGAGATAGACAATTTTGCACTTCAAAGTGTATTTATATTGATATTTTTCCCATGAATAGGTGTTTTTGTACATAGAGACGGAAATCCTAGTAAGAGGAAATCTCCGAAAAGAAAAACAAAATTGAGAATGAAAAACAAATAGCCATGTGAAATGATCTCATTGCCTTTCAACTCTACTATTGCCCCAATGTCTTTGAACGTCCCTTGCCGTTGATCGAAGTTGATTGGGTTGATCCTGGACCATTTGAACTTGAACCTTGGTGATATTATTGACCGTGTTGATTTCATGGGACATAGTCGTACGCTTTTAATCCTTAATTTTTGCCTGAACCGCCCTTTCGGGTTTTCGGTCCACCAGGATACCCTTTTTTGCCCAAGTCGCCCTTTCGGGTTTTCAACTTGTCGGGTGTACAATCTTTTGTATAAATCCCTAATTTTTTCCCAAACCTTTTGGTTTGCCGGGATGCCCCTTTCTGCTTAGATGTGTCAACCTAACAGGTCTCTTATGCGTAGTATTTTTTAACTATGTCCGCGTTTATAGGATGTGGGAAATCTTCACCATCCATGGTGGTCAGCATCATGGCACCACCAGAGAAAACTCTCTTGACAATAAATGGCCCTTCATAGGTGGGAGTCCATTTTCCTCTGGGGTCACATTATGGTAAAATGATGCGTTTTATCTCCAGGTCACCAACTTGATATACTCGAGGCTTGACCTTTTTGTTGAAAGCTTTAATCACCCGTTTTTGATACGTCTGACCATGGCAGATAGCAGCTAATCGTTTTTCATCGATCAAGTTCAGCTGATCCAATCTCGTTTGAATCCATTTGTCTTTACTTAGGCATGTCTCAATCATAATCCCCAGCGAGGGGATTTGAACTTCCACTGGTAAAACGGCTTCCATGCCATAGACTAGAGAGAAGGGAGTTGCCCCAGTTGATGTTCTAGCTAAAGTACGGTAACCATGTAGAGCAAATGGTAGCATCTCATGCCAATCTTTATAGGTCACTACTATTTTCTTCACAATCTTCTTGATATTTTTGTTGGCTGCTTCAACTGCGCCATTCATTTTCGGTCTATACGGAGAAGAATTGTGATGCTTGATCTTAAATTGAGTGCATAACTCCCTGATCATGGAATTGTTGAGGTTAGTCCCATTGTCGATGATGATTCTTTCGGGGATACCATAACGACAGATAAGATTGTGTCTGATGAATCTGGCTACCACGTCCTTGGTGACTGAGGCAAATGAGGCGGCTTCGACCCATTTGGTGAAATAGTCGATAGCAACAAGAATGAAGCGGTGTCCATTGGAAGCTGTGGGCTTGATCTCTCCGATCATGTCAATACCCCACATTGCAAATGGCCATGGAGAGGTCATGACATTCAGAGGGATCAGAGGTACATGGACCTTGTCAGCGTAAATTTGGCATTTGTGGCAAGTTCTTGAATGTTGATGGCAATCTATCTCCATTGTTGACCAATAGTAGCCAGCTCTTAAGATTTTCTTAGCCATTGTATGTCCACTTGAGTGAGTACCGAAAAGGCCATCGTGCATGTCTTCCATGATTTCCTCTGCCTCCATCTTATCCACACATCGGAGTAGAGTCGAATCATGGTTGTGCTTGTACAATATCCCGTTACTTAGGAAGAATTTGGCTGCAAATCTTCGTAAGAACTTTCTGTCATTGATAGATGCTCCCTCTGGATACTCTTGCGCTTCAAGGTATCTCATTACCTCATGGTACCATGGCTTTTCCGTATCAGTGTCAAGCTCATAGCAATGTGCAGGTTCATCAAATCTTTCAATTGTAGTCATAGGGGCTTCTTTGTCCCATCTGACTTTGAACATTGAGGACATGGTTGCCAGAGCGTCAGCCAACTGGTTTTCTTCTCTAAGGAAGTGCTCGAATTTGATTTCTTCGAAGTAGGGAATTAGGGATATCACAAACTCCTTGTAAGGGATAAGATTAGGGTGTTTAGCGTCCCAATCTCCTTTTACTTGGCTGATCACCAAAGTGGAATCTCCAAACACATTCAAATGCTTGATCCTTAAGTCAATAGCAGCCCTTAGACCTAAGATGCATGCTTCATATTCAGCCATATTATTTGTACAATCGAAGCACATCCTGGAGGTAAAAGGAGTGTGGCAACCTTTAGGAGAGATGATCACAGCACCAATTTTGTTACCTAAGGCGTTGGAAGCCCCATCGATTACCATAGTCCATCGAGATCCTCGTTTAGGTCTGTCATACGGTCTAGGTTTTGCACAGTCGGTTACCAGCATAATATTCTCGTCATGGAAGTCGAAGTTCATTGACTGATAATCATCCACGGCTTGATGGGCTAAATTATCTGCTAGTACACTTCCTTTGATGGCTTTTTGATTTGTGTATTGAATGTCGTACTCAATTAAGATCATTTGCCATCTGGCTATTCATCGGGAGAGGGCAGGTTTTTCGAAGATGTACTTAATCGGGTCCATCTTAGAAATTAACAAAGTGGTATGAGTCAACATGTACTGCCTTAGCCGGCGAGCAGCCCACGCTAAAGCACAACAAGTTTTCTCGAGCAGTGAATATCTGGTTTCACAGTCGGTAAACTTTTTGCTTAGGTAGTAAATTGCATGCTCTTTTCGGCCAGACTCATCATGTTGGCCCAAAACACACCTCATAGAATTCTCTAGTACTGTCAAGTACATGATCAACGGTCTTCCTTCAACCGGAGGCGTGAGAATAGGAGGTTCTTGCAGGTATTCCTTGATTTTGTCAAAGGCAAACTGGAATTCATCGTTCCATTTGACTACCTGATCTTTCTTCAAGAGTTTGAAGAGTGGCTCACAGGTAGCAGTTAAGTGTGATATGAAACGGGAAATGTAATTGAGATGACCCAAGAATCCTCTGATTTCTTTTTCAGAACGAGGGACTGGCATTTCTTGGATGGCCTTTATCTTGGCGGGATCAACTTTAATGCATTTATTGCTGACAACAAATCCTATAAGCTTTCCAGAGCATACTCCGAATGTGCACTTGTTAGGGTTTAACCTCAGTTTATATTTCTTCAGTCTCTCGAATAGTTTGTGCAGATGACCGAGATGTTCTTCTTCGGTTTGTGATCTGGCAATCATATCATCCACATAGACCTTTATCTCATGATGGATCATGTCATGAAATAAAGCCACCATAGCCCTTTGATATGTTGCCCCTACATTCTTTAATCTGAACGGCATGACCTTGTAGCAGAAAATGCCCCATTATGTAACGAAAGTAGTTTTTTCCATATCTTCGGGAGCCATCTTTATTTTATTATAGCCCGAGAAGCCGTCCATGAATGAGAAGACTTTATGCTGAGCGGTATTATCGACTAAGACGTCAATGTGTGGTAGAGGTAAATCACCCTTGGGGCTTGCCCTATTCAAATCCCTATAGTCTACGCACATGCGAACTTTCCCGTCTTTCTTTGGCACTGGCACTATATTAGCCACCCATTGAGGATAGGATGTTACAACTAGGAATCCTGCATCAAATTGTTTCATTACTTCGGCTTTGATCTTTTCAGGCATGTCAGGTCTCATGCGACGAACTTTTTGTTTAACAGGAGGGCAGTCTTTTTTAGTTGGTAGACGATGAACCACAATGTCGGTATCCAACCCAGGCATATCTTCATACGACCAAGCAAATACTTCCATATAATCGCGCAACATCTGAACCAAACGGCTTTTGACACTGCTTTCCAAATTAGAACCGATCCTGATTTCCTTCTTATTTGACTCAGTACCCAGGTTGATAACCTCAATTGACTCTTCATGTGTTTGAATAGCCTTTTCCTCTTGTAACAAAAGTCTGGCTAGTTCTCCTGGTATGTCACAATCTTCCTCGCTTTCGTCTTCGGCTTGGTTGATAGGACATTCAAAGTCATAGTTGGCAATAATAGAGTTGTTGGCAATAGGATCCATAGTGGATGTAGACCTGCAAGTGTGTGTGTGTGTGTGTGTGTGTGTGTGTGTGTGTGTGTGTGTGTGTGTGTGTGTGTGTGTGTGTGTGTGTGTGTGTGTGTGCATGTAAGATACATGGCTATCTTTTGGAAATGTATTTAAAAGAAAATAAAGACAATGAACACAAATATTTGAATGTAAAAAGAGTCCAATGTACTGAATGATCATATGATTAGATGAACAAAATATAAAACCCTTGACAAAAGAACCAAAGTGCCCCAGGCTAGTCACATGGCTTAAAAGTCAATATCAAAATATTACAGACAACGAGTTCTTGAATTGATTAAAAGCAAAAACAAGTAGATTACTCCTCAATGAAGGAGATGGGCACAAAGTCCTTCGCATGCCAATTGTTGGGCTTCCCTTTGGTTGTTGGGTAGATATAGTCTTCAAAAGCACACTCATCATCGGAATCCTCTACAGCGTTCACTTCATGACTCTTGAGGTGGAGAGACGGCTTTCCAGTACGAGCATCTCTAATTTCTTTCTGAGCTTTGGAGGTGAAACCTATCCAAACTTATCTTCCTTGAACGGGATGTCGGGGAGCTGACCCCACATCTCATTGTTTCCTTCTTCTACCACCGCACGGGCATCCTTAAGAGAAACCATCTTGGGAATAACTTTATCGGCTTTTGGAGTGTCAGAGGAGATTTTGGTGGTGGCCACAACTTCAAAAGTCTGGCAAGGAGTCTCTATGAATTCTCCATCCATTTATACGTACTTGAAAGCATTGAGATGGCTTACCATAAATTCTTCTTCACTGCAAACAGTGACAACCTTCCCCTGAACTGGGTATTTTAACTTCTGGTGGAGAGTAGAAGTGACTGCACTTGCCCCATGGATCCATGGGCGCCCAAGCAAGCAAGAATACGCAGGCCATATGTCCATTATGTAGAATGTGGAGTTGAAAATCTGTGAACCAACCTTAATTGGGAGATCCACTTCTCTATGAACCATCCTTTTCGACCCATCAAATGCCCTCACAACAATATCACTTAGCTTCAAAACCAAACCTTCACAATCTAGCCGATCTAAAGCGCCTTTAGGTAATACGTTTAAAGATGAGCCTGTGTCCACCAGAACATGTGCCAGAGTGGTCCCCTTACATTCAACATAAACATGCAAGGCTTTATTGTGATTCTTTCCCATGGGAGTTAAATCTGCGTCAGAGAACCCCAGACCATTGTCAGCCGTCAGACTTGCTACGCAGTTCTCAAACTGGTCGGCTGTGGTTTCTTGAGGCACGTGAGCCTTTTTCAAGAACTTAATCAAAGCTTATGCATGGGCGTCGGAACATAGAAATAGGGACAACATTGATATTTTAGAAGGGGTTTGTCCCAACTGCTCTACTATTTTGAAGTCGCTTTTCTTGATGATTTTCAGAATCTCCTCCATCTCTTGAGTGGATGGTTCTTCCATAACTGTCTCTTTAGAAAGTGCCTCTTCCCTGGCAGGCTCACTTTCTTTCTCTTTCCCTCTAGTACTAGCACCAGCATTGTTGTTGGTTATGCGAATTGGAACTGCGGTAGTGGTTGGTGGTGAGATATCAGGGGAAAAGACTCTTCCTGTTCTTGTGACTTTACTAGAACCAGTAATATTAGTAACACCCGCTTCATTATCATCAATCCAAGAATCTTGTTTTACCCCATGGTAATAAACCTCGACACCATAATTCCATAGTACCGCTTTATCAGAGGTGTATGGAACGGGTCCGGCAGCACTGATTATGAGAGGAGCAATGATTGGTTCGTTTGAAATCCTGATAGGACCTTTGGATGAGATCCTGAGAGGTTTGTTTGAAATTGTTATGATGGCCAAGTCTTCAGCTTTGTCGACTGAAGTTTTGATGGCAGGATTCTTTTTGAATAGAATTTCGTAGCTATCCATTAGGCATTGTATACCTTTCCTCAGTTTTTCACGCCCATCAGATTGTCTCATACAGCCCACACAGTCTTTTTCACAGCCAGGGAAAGTCCCAGCTTTCAACAGATTGCTCTTGATTACATTCAATGGAGTAGTTAACCCTTTGATAATGGCAATGAAAGTTGTATCTTCGACGACATTAACACCTTTGTCGTGCTTCGGCATTGGAGCGGTAATTACATTTGGCGTCGGAGGAGGATCAAATTCAATAGTCTTGTTGTCAATTAAATTCTGGATTTTGTTCTTCAGAGTCTAACACTGATCAGTCTCATGCCCTCGGCTGTTTGAATGATAAGCACACTTTGCATTTGGATTATATCTCGGTGACGAGGTGTCAGGGTTGGCAGGAGGATCCCGCAATGTCACTAAATTAGCCATGAGCAGATGCTGAAGGGCTTGAGATAATGACATGCCTAACCTTGTGAACTGTCTTCTTGGAGCTTCAACCCGTTGATGATTGGTAGATGGTCTTTGAGTAGCAATCGGATTGGAGATTCGGACAACATTGACAGATGGATGATTATTCATTTTGGTATGGGCCTTTGCTCTATACACAACATTAACTTCTTTCTTCGCGGCAAAAGGTTTCTTGACAGGTTTGGGAGTGGAAGTAGATGCCACAGATATCTTTCCACTCTTAATGCCACTTTTTACTCTCTTGCCGGTTAGGATTAATTCGGTGAAACCAGAAGAAGATCAGCCAACCAACAGATTAAAGAAAAAACCAGATAATGTGCTTATGAACATGTCAATATGTTCCCTATCTGTCAAGGGAGGTTGGACCTTACTTGCAAGGTCTCTCCACTTCTACGCATACTCCTTAAATCCCTCATCCTTCCCCATAGTCATACCTTGCAATTGAACCCTCGTCAGCGCCAAGTCGGCGTTATACTGATATTGATGGTAGAAGGCAATAGCTAGACCCTCCCAAGTATTGATGCGAGAGCCATCCAACTGGTAAAACCATTCAAGTTATGTTCCAGCCAGACTCTCTTGGAAAAAGTGAATCCATAGTTTTTTATCTGCAGTGTGCGGTTGTATCTTGCGCACATAGGACTTCAAATGGAGATTTGGGCAACAAACCCCATTGTATTTTGCGAAGGTTGGTATTTTGAATTTGTTTGGAATGGCTACCCCAGAGATTAAGCCCAGATCATCAAAATTCAAACCGGGAATAGCTTGGATTTCAACTGCTTTCAACTTGTCTTCTAGCTGCTTGTATTTGATGTCTGCGGGTGGATATTGTTCATTGAAATAATCATCATCAAATTCTTGGTCATTGATACAGTCGGCCTGAGTACTCTTGACTTCACCAATTTGGTTCTCGTCTTCTTCGGATGAATCTTCCTCTATTGGAATTTGACAGATTGTCTCTTTGAACCTTTTACCCATGTTGAGTAGAGCTTTCTTCTTTGGCTTCTTTTTAGCGGCCAACAAGGCCATCATATCCTGTTGCCCCTTGGCCAGGGCGAGTAAAGCTTTCTGAAATTGAGAGTTCTGGGCTTGAAGTTCTGTCACGGTTTTCTCTAGATCCATCTTGCTGAAAAAAACAGCGGAGAGATAAGGAAACTTGTTGTGCGGACACCTGTCATGTCATGATGCATGAATATGAAATATGCAAATGATTTCAAGGATTTAAAGAATTTATCTTTATATAGACGAAGAGTGAACAAACGTTAACTTGCATTAAATAATCCTTGATTTGAATACAAACATGCCCCTTGGGCTTACAACAACAGAAATAAGCATAAAGTAAACTCCTAAGACAGAAAAGTTGTGCGCATCTTCTTTGGCGCAATGTAGGTGTTTAAGCTCTTTTCTTCATGAATTTCCCTTGTAAGCTCTAATATCTTCTTCTCTCTTTCATAGAACTTAGCTTCGAAGGTGTCTCGCTCTCCTTTTAACTGAATCCAAGCGTTTTGCAAATCTTCAAGAGAAGTAGGCATATCAGGATAGAGGATCGTATGTGGAATGTCTCCCTCGACTACTAGCTCCATGATAATAGGTAAGACGGCTTCATAAGGCATCTTAAGACTTTGAGAGCGGTCCCTAACCCATTTAAGATAAGGCTCCAAAGGAATGGAATTCTTATGCCCTAATGTCTTGCTATCAACTTTATTAACCATACCCCAAGCTCGTATAAATCTTTGGCGGTAACCTTGGGTGTCGCTTTCATAGTCAAATGCAATTCCTTGGATGAGTACCTCATGAGGGGCATCTCTTATAGAGTATCCAAATTGTCGCTAGGATAAACAAGGGTTGTAAGTAATGCCTCCCCTAATGCCAAGTAGAGGGACATTAGGGAATTCCCCACAGCGTTCAATGATGGTAATGTCTTCTAAGGAGCGATAATACCAACGGATATCAGCATGCAAAAGTGACATCAATCTTTTAGACCATCTCATACCTTGTTCATTCTTCACCACGGATCGAGGTAAGTGTGAAATAAACCACCTAGAAAACAGAGGAGTGCAACACATCAAAGTTCCCCTTTTCTTCAAAGTGTGAGAGTGAAGAGAATGCAATATGTCTCCAAGCAATGTAGGCACCGGATTACGAGATATGAAAACCTTAATCGCATTCACATCTATAAATTGGTCAGGATTTGGAAATAGTACCAATCCATAGATGAGAAGAGCCAGAATTTCCTCGAAGGCTTGTAGCTCCAAAGTATTCCAACACTCTTGAGCCTTCTCCAACAAAAACTTTGCTAGTAACCCTTTAACACCACTCCTTGTTACCCAGTTTGCTACTATGTCAGATGGTTGCAAATGTAGAGCTCGAGCAATTTCCTCAGGTTTATGGTCTCTTTCAATATCGTTGATAGGTAACTGATTAAGAATAGGGATCCCCATGAGTTGAGAAAATTCCTCCAAAGTGGTCACAAGTTTGTAATCAGGAAAAGTGAAGCAATGATGCAAAGGGTCGAAGAATTGGACAAGCACCTTTACCATATCTTCTTTAATACTTGAGGTAACCAAACTAAGGAGTCGTCCATGTCTTTTGGTGAACGGGGAATCTTCAGGGACCCTTGATACTAAATCCTTGAGTTGTGGAGGTATCCTCACAAGACTGACTTGGATAGTGCTCCTACGAGCGGAGGCCATGTCCTACAAAACAGAACAAAGATAAATCCAAAAATCCTTGAAATGGTTAGTGATGTTTATGATGTTTATGATGTTTATGATGTTTATGATGTTTATGATGTTATGTACAAGTGCATATACAAAGCAAACAAGTCCTCGGTTTAGGCTTGCATGGGGTTTTAGGTAATTACCCTCTTGAAGTTTTAGTTGGTTCAACCTGTCCTAGTTAAAAGTAATCGGGTTCTAAAGGATCTCAATATCACTGATCTTTCCCCCAAGTTTCGTTCGATAAGCGATTGACTCGCAACCAAACAAACCTCAATGAGTGTAGCATCGAGTATCAACCAACTTCAGACTGCACCAAAGCCGGTCATCTCACTACGTCCTAATGGCCAAGTTGGTCAAGTAAGGTTCTAAGGTCAGTTGATGCTTTATGACACCACGCGGCGGCCCCGTACTCTCCTTGACTGACTCAAGGGTTACCGGTACCAACCAAAGTGCCACATCAACGTAGCTACTGCTTCAACTGTGTCGGTATACCCCGCACAGTTCCCTCACAGTTTATTGCTACTTACCTAAAAAAGTATCCCCCAAATTCGGGCGTAGGATTTAAAATAAACCCAAACAAGGAACCAAAATATAAACCAAGCAAATCAAATAATGTAAGCAAGCAAATATGATCTAAACCTAAGGTAACCCAACTTTTGAATATTTATCTCCCCAGCAGAGTCACCAGTTCTGTAATACGGTGGGAGAACTGACTTGAGGATTTGCGTTTGTGTTCGCAAATGTTGCGGTTGAGCAAGAGTCGCCATCGACCTTTCTTTTATCCAATAAGGAAAGGTGAAAAAGCACAGGAAAGACCTTTTGAGATTTTTTTCTTGAGTTCGGGGGGTAGATTATGAAAAAGGGAAGGTATTAGCACCCTTTCCATCCATGGTTTTCCATGGGCTCTTAGTTACTTGTTAGATCACTTGCTTTTGTTTGAAATCCGTGCTTTTGTGTGGTCTTGAAAGTATTTTGAAAAGATGCCATTGCTTAGGCAAACTTTACAGTGATTCCCGTTCGTAAGAATGTATGCAAAGTGTTGAGCTTTTGAAAATATTTCAAATTTTGGAAAGATGTTTGGAAAGTGTATGTGATTGTTTTGAAAATAGAAAGGATGTTTGTTTTAAAATTGAGCAAGTAACTAAAAGTAATCTACCTACTCAAAAGGTTTTAGATGTGTTTTTTTTTCTCCTTTAGATGTTGCTACCTTACCATTGGTTTGATAAGAAGCCCCGTCGTTGGATGTGAAGGGACGAGCGTTGGGTCATCGTATGACCATGATAGCAATGTTGTGAGCTGACTTAGCACTTTTTCTGTAGGGACTAAGATCATTTTGAAAGGCAAATTTGATAGCGTCATCGAGGGACTATGATCTTTTTCGATTCGTTTGTGCTAAGACATCCCACATGCATAGCATGGCCATTTTTGTAAGGCAACAAGTGGAATTTCCCTAAGGGTGTAAGTGTGCGAGTGTGTTTGATTGCATGCATAATTTGTCTTTGATTAGGGTGATCTATTTGTCAATTTTTATATCTTATCATACACCCTAATTACTAGCATATATTGAAAGCAATAACAGTGTAGAAATGTAAAGTCCTACACTATTACAATATTTAAGGGGATGGGGGTACATATTTATAAATGGGGGTTGCAAGTTAAGAATTCTAAGTTACTTATTACAACCATATTGAAATAGACAAGAATATACAGGAAATGTAAAATGTTTGTCTGTTTGAAAAAGAAAATAACTTTTGCTTAAGAAAATATTTTTTGTCCTTTTATATTAAAAGAAAATATATCATGCAAATGTAAAATATTTTTGGTGTTTTTTTTTATTAGAAATAAAATATAATATGATGGCAAAAATAAAAGAGAAGAAAACATAACCAACGCAAAATAGAAGAGGTCAGAAGTTCTGACGCTAACTTGTTGCACAAACAGAAAAATATTAGCCAAATATGGAAGTTCAGAAGTTCTGGACCTTCTGAAAATTTAGAAGTTTTCAGAAGTTCTGACGCAACTGTCAGAACTTTTCCTCTCATCTGGCCAGTCAGAACATCTGCATCTTAGTCATTTACAGAACAGAAGTTGCATGCATAATAGTTATGACAAATTTCATGAAGTATCAGAAGCAAGAATCAGAGGCAACATGTATTTGCTAGTTCTAATTATGAGTCCTATTTTCTTTATGAAACTCTGACTTGGGATTTCTTTTACTTAGGCAAGCAAATGTAGGAATTTTCAGAATATGTACATCCTCAGGATCAGAATATCTATATTGTGCTGAATATGCAAAATCTGACAATGCTTAATCAGTTATGATGAGAGTCAGCAAAACTTACCTTGCAGCTTGAAATGATTCTGTAAATTGGAGGTTGTTCTTGAATTCTGGTGATGTTCTGAGTAACTTCTTCACGTACTCAGCAGGATGAAAGTTTACAACTTCTGGGACATCTAAGGGGTGATATTCTGATTCCTTTGTGGTGAAAGTGAATGGAGAGTGTATGGCAATAGGAATACAGAAGTTTAAGGTAGCTTCTAATGTATGAATCGGCAGCTACATGGATGGATTTAGTCAAGAACACTTGAGGAAGAATGGAATTTGAATATAAGGAATCAATGCTAAGATTTTGGTATTTTGTGTTTATAGTTTCCTGGGTTCTTGGAAATTTTGCAGTGGTTCAAAGCTAGTTCTCAATTTTCTCGTCTCTTTCACAAATTTTTTCTGGTCAAAAGGGGAGAGAGGCGGGGGGCTTTTCAGTGTGCAATTGGTGTTCTATTTATAGGCAAAGTTTTTGCAGTTGGGGCGGTCAAGTGGCACCAACCTTATGCTAGATGCTGACTTACCCTTGAAGTAAGCTTAACAAGTGGGGGTTTCACTGCATTCAAGTTGGATGATTAACAACGCCTCAGTTGGATTTGGCAGCGTGAATTAATGAAAAGCAGAGACAGCGTGTGGGTCTAGCATTCTTTTGTACAGAAATTTTCCTTCTCGAGACAGTATTGGTACACGTGGAGAAAATCCCTTGAATACAAACTCATAGGCGGTTGTGAGCATTAAATGAGTTCCCATGTGAAGCTCTGGATCCTTGCTTGACTCTGGATTAGAAGTTATGTTTCAGCGTGGCATCTCATCTTCTGATCCTCTTATCTTCTTACTTCAGCATGTTCTGAGGGATCATTCAGAACTTCCAGTATACTTACAGCATGCTTTGTTACCTTCTTTGACTTAACCTCTGCAAACTATGACCGGACTGTTATGAACACTGGCTCTGAAGTTCTTACTAAACTCTGTCTTGAGAACATCCAGAATTTGCTGACTGTGAACACTGGCTCAGAAGTTCTGAAATTGTCATATTTCTTAAATACTTAGAAATTTTCTAAGTCTTTAGAATTTGATTCTTTCCAAGTAAAATTTGACTTTTGAAACTCTTGATGAAGCAAACTTCGTATTCCAACATATCTTGCTGAAATATGATTTTTGATTTGATTTTGATCCAAAAAGTCAAAGTCAGACTTCTTCAGCATGCAAATGACCATTTTGCCCTTGTGAATGGTTTGCTTGGAAAAATTATTAATTCAAGGCCTGGGGACTTGATGAAAGCGAACCTGAGGATCCAGGGTGATCCCTTGAGAAATGAGAGGGCAAATTTTGGGGTGCAACAATTAGTAATAGAAGGAAGATTACTGTTACCAACTGTTCCAGAGCCAATGAACTTCCCCTTCTGATTGCCTCCAAAACCTACGTAGCCTCCAGATTTAAGTTCCGGAGTTTGGAACATATGCTTTCTTCCCGTCATGTATTGAGAGTATCCAGAGTCTAGGTAACAAGATTAGTGTTTTAGTCTTGTTGTCAAATATATCTGCTACATAGACAATTTTATCCTTAGGTACCCATATCTTTTTGGGTCCTTGTTTGTTAGAGTTACCAAAATTCTGTTTGAATTTTAGTTTAGCAGAGAAATCATTACTAGTATATTTTGAATTATGTGTGTGCCCATAGGTAAAGTGAGATTTCAGAGAAGTGCATTTAATAACAAAATCCTTAACTTTCTTAGGTTAGGATACTTTACCTTTGTATCCTATACCTTTTCTGCCATTTCTGTTAACTCCATAGATCATTGAAGCCATCTTGCTTCTATCTATGTTTTAGTCCCACCATAGTGTTTTTCTTAGCTTGGATCTTTTACTGACACGGTTAAGTGCTTGAACTCATAACCAGGCGCTCTGATGCCAATTGAAGAATGGAAAAACACAAGGGGGTTGAATTGGGATCTTAAAACGTAATGAAAATAACACATTGATTTTTATCCTGGTTCGTTTGAACTCAAACTACTCCAGTTCACCCGCCAAGGTGATTTCGCCTCTCTCCAACAAGGTCTTAATCCACTAATCAATCTTGATTACAAGTCTACTTTGACAACTGCCAAAATCTTCTTGAGTATAACCACAACCCGGTTTTTCTCAAGGAAATTCACTTAAACAATGTATGAATAAACAGTATACAGTAGTGTTTCTAATAAAACAGTATCACAATACAGTGATGTTTTACACAATTTGAAAATATTGAATGTTTGAGGATGAGAGATGATAGCAGCGTTGTTGTGTGTGTGAAAATTGTAAATGATTTATCCTCAAGTCTTGTTTAAATAGGCTAAGCATGGATGAGCATTTGGAAAATTGATTAATGACAATTAAGGTGCTTTCCAAAAATACAGATCCTTGTTCCCTTCCAGCCGTTACTCTTGAAATGGAAATATTTGATTTGTAACGCTTCAGAACATTGAAGTATTTGTTGCTGCTTGCTTCAGAACTTTTGGAGATCAGAGCCATAAAATCCTATTTGCAGCGTTAGAACTTCTTTCAAAGAGTTTTATAATCAGATTTGAAACATCCTTTTAGCGCATCTTCTGATCTTCTTTCATCAGAGCTTTTTGAGATATGTTTACATTCACAACATAAATAGCTCTGTAACTTATCTTTTGATCTTCTCCCATCAGAACTTCTCTATAAAACAGAATATAATTTTAGAGTGCATAATTGTTCTTTGTGTTTGTTATCATCAAAACTCTTACAATGATTGTAGAATCAAACTATGTTCTAACAGGTCCTTTTTATTCCTTCGCATTTGATCTTTATGCCATACTATTTCCACTTCGTATGCAAGCCAATAATCAGGTTTCACTACCACTAGAAAGCCATTGTTGTATATGTTGAGCAAGGTCTTAGACTTGTAAATGGACATAGAAGTAGTAATACATCTTGATGAGTATATGTACATTCCACAATGACATGAGAGCAAGGCATACGAAAGGCTTGAAAATTTCCACAATCGCACCAACGAGGTGGTAGTATAACCCTATACTCTTGTCTTGGCAGCCCCTCGTTGTGGTCGATTGTCTCTTTGACAATGAAGTTGTGGCTATACCGGACGAACCTTATAACAAGATGGGTTTTGGATTTAGCACCTTCCGCCTTAATATATTTCATGCAGCTTTCACTCCATAGTTGTCCTGATTGTAATACCGCGTTCCACATTTCACCTGTTTTTGCAAACAACAAAGCCATCCTAAAATATGTTGATTTCACCAAAGCGGTTAATGGGAGGTTTTGTATTCCTTTTAATACACCGTTCATTGATTCAATAAGATTTGTTGTCATGTGGCCCCCCCCGTTGTCCATTGTCGTATGACCTTGTCCATTTCTCCACTAGAATATTATCAACCCACCTACTTGCATTCGAGTTTGACAATCTGATCTCGTTACGGTAGTGTTTGAATGAAGGTTGTGTTAATGCATACCCTGTGTTCATAACTATTTTCCTAAGAGCCCTGTCTTTGATCTCCCTCGTGAAATTTTGTACGATATATCTAATTCAGTAGACATGCGTAGAAGGAGGGTCATGCCAACCATTTGCAATATTATTGTATGCACTCTCAATAGATGCATGTCTATTGAAGATCAAATAGAGACCAGGTTGTGGAGCCACGGGTGTTAGGAGATTCTTGAGAAAGAAACTCCAAGCACCACCAGTCTCTCCCTCGACTAGAGCAAAGACAATTGAGAAAATATTGTTGTTTCCATCTTTTGCAACTGCCATTAGTAACGTGCCTTTGTATTTCTCATACAACCACGTTCCATCTATCTGAATAATAGGTTTGCAGGACGCAAACCCTGTGATGCAAGGTTGAAAATCCCAGAACAGTCGACTGAATATTCCATTTTCGTTGACAGAAGTACCATCTTGGGCATATGCTGACAATGTTTCCATAATATAAATAGTTCTAAGAGCATACGTCTGAAGTACATGCAAGTAACACGATAGTTCTTTGTATGACTCTTCCCAGTTTCCATATACCTTTTCAATTGCCTTGGTCTTTGCTAACCATGCCTTTCTGTACAAAAAAGTATAATTATATAATGTAGTGATGTGAGAGATTATGGTATTCACCTTCAATGACGGGTCATTGGTGACGAGAGGTAGGATTTCTTGACATATTAGATCATAATTTAATTTACGATGATCTTGTGATTGCGTAGAATTAACGCACATGTGGGTGGACAAAGAACCTATCACTCAACAGACACTTCTCGACCTGTATGATGTAGTGAGCCTGAACATACAATCTGGGTGAACACACTTGAGCTTTTACCTTTCTGGATTTACCCGATCTACCTTAAAATCGACAGAGTTTAACATGTGAAAAAATTTTATAACTCGCATACAATCTTCTCTTGAACAAAATTTGTCTTTATCTTTTAAATTTTCATCTAACTGCATATACGGGTTGAAAAAAAAATCTGATGACAGTTCATCTCCGTCCGTGTTGAAGTTTATAATGTGTGAAGGTGGTGTGTAGATTTCACTTGGAGGTATTTCAGGTAGCGCATCGTCTTCAGAATCATTGTTGACCATGTTGTCACACTCTAACTCTTTATCTTCCTCTTATTCGCCAACAACATCTACTTCTGCTTGTTCGTCTTTGAGAGGATCAACCACTTGTGATTGAGTTGGTTGTGACAACTGAGGCTCCTGTAGCATAATGTACAACTTAATCGAGTCGTACCCAGACTACTCATGACTAGAAAACATATTTTAAAGGTCATCGTCATCTTGAAACTTTACCTTATAAAATATTATTTGGTTCTCTCCAAAAAAACTGGATTTTGGTAGAAGATGTGTGACATTGGACCTCGTTCAAGTTTGAGCTGCATTCATTTTTTGAAATAGAAAAAATTGCTTTTTCTGTTTAAACAAATCAGATGTTCTCAGTGTTTCTAAATAAAAAACCAGAGACATCACAGTTTACGTCTCTCCATTGAAATATGCATTGATAACATATTGTGTTGCAGAGGACATTGTGTTTGCGTGTTTGAGTGTCTGAGTATGTGAGAATTTGTTTCAGTGATGATAACATAAGGTTCATGCAGGAGAATAAATAACGTGCAGGTGAGACGAACATGACAAATTTGATCTACCAATGAGGCACCAATTGGGATGGCGAATCCTCATATAATTGGCCTAAGGCGCCAACTGGGATGACACATCCCTTATATGCCTGTCACGTAGCATGCATGTCTTTCACCCACACTACGCTTTCCACCTACACCTGCACCTATGCTACCACCCATGTTGCCACCCTACGCCTGGCCCACGCCACTTTGAATGGCGCATGCACTTTAAAGTCCATGGAGGCGCCAACCCACTTAACGCATTGGTGACACATGTTCTGCATGCATAGAACCCCCAACCACCTCATTAACTCATCTATATACGAATTCTCCTATAAATATGGCACCTCATTAACTTAAATTTTATGTATTTAAGTTTTCTTAGGAACTTTGATAAAACTAAAAAGTATAGTTGGGGTTCTACTGTTTTAGCCCAACTATACAATTTATTATGTAAAAATGCAACAAATGATAAAAGTACTTTTTTATGCACTTTCTTGCTCCAAGCATGGGGTTGGTGGAGAACGGAGTCCCTAAACCCCGTCAACAACAATGTATTCATTTTCCCCTACGCAACAAAGTAAGTCAATAGCTTAAATTGTAATTGCAAGCTTCTCAAGTCATATTTAAAGCATGTGTTTTGATGAAGACAACATGGACATCAACATTCAAAGGATGTGCAAAAATCTTATCAACATCAAATAAAAGTCTTGAAGATTATTGAAGAATTATTGAAGAATCATCAAATGTCAAATGGTATAAATAATTCTTAAAATCTTGAATATAGATGTTCACAATATGCATTCATCAACATATACATATTCCATAACTTTAACATCAAGGAATACTTTGTTTGAAATATTTTTCAAAAAGATTTTTTGAAAATAACCCTTTAGGAACCGGTTCCTCCCTAACAGGGAACCGGGTTCCAGAATTTCTCAAAAAAAACATGTCCCTGGTTTTTGTACCAGGAACCGGGTTGTACCAATAGGGGAACCGATTCCTGCGTGATATTTTTGAATTCTAACTTATAACGTTCACTAAGAACCGGGTTCTGTCTGTGTCGGAACCGGTTCCTAGCGAACTAGTGCAGCTTTTATTTTGTTTTTTAAACATTTTTCAAGTGGTGTCTTTTCATGAATGCATTGCAACTTTTCACATGAATTGGCATGAATGAAGAGGTTCTTATGACTTTATAAAATGCAGATTTTTCAGATTTTAAACAAGAACACATATAACATTTTCATACAAAAAAAAAAAAACCTTCTTCATATTAACAAATTTCTCATTCATTCAAATTTGCACATAAACTTTCATGTGTTCATAATTTTGTGAAACTTGCCATATACACTTTCATTATCATTACAAGTTTCATTCATACATTGTGAACATTTATATACATTGTTTGAGAATTGTTTTTTTATCTTGAAGAAGAAGATCAATTGAAGATTGATAAAGCTCTCCATATACTTCAAATAAATCATTGTATTACTTAAAGGTTTTCCCTTACTATCCAGGATTGTTGGAAGTAAGTGTTGTGATTTGAAGAGGATTGTTCTTCATTCACATTAGTGTTTGTTTGGTCTTAAAGGTGTTAAGAACCTTTTATCACCCTATAGGTTAGATAGTAAGCATAGGCTGTACAATCATTCTAAATATAGTGAAATCTCTTTCGTGTTTGAAAGGGGACTGGAGTACTCTCGGATTGTGAGGGGAACCAGGATATATCACTGTGTTCTTTACTTTTCCGCATTTATCGCTTTCATCACCATAATCATGAAAAGATAAAGATATAATCAAAACCTTCAAACACTTAACCAAAAATTACTACCAAGCATTCTCATAAAACCGAATAAATTTTTATAAGACCTAATTCACCCCCCCCCCCCCCGCCCCCCTCTTAGGCACTCTTAGACTTACAATTGGCATCAGAGCAAGTTATAGGTAACTTGTTCCTAAAGATCCAGAATGGCTTCCGCAAATCATCAACCAGTTTTCAGAGATGGTGGTAGTAACAACAAGCCTCCTCTATTTTGTGGTGAATATTTTGACTTCCTGAAAATACGCATGAAGGTGCATTTAGAAGCGCAAGGAGAGGAAGTATGGGATGTTGTTGAAAATGGTCCTTTTATCCTGATATCAGTAATCAATGGCATTGGTTATGTAAAGCCCAAAACTGCATGGGACGACGATGATAAAAAGAAAGTTCTCTATGACAAAAAGGCAATAAACCTTCTTCAAGGTGCACTCAGTATGGACGAATTTTTCCGTGTCTCGAACTGCAAGACAGCAAAAGAAATATGGGATACCCTGGTTCAAACTCATGAAGGAACGGCTGAAGTAAAAAGATCAAGGCTAAATACCTTGAGTCAAGAATATGAACTATTTCGAATGCAGCCCGGAGAATCCATTCTTAACTTACAAAAGAGATTTGTGCATTTGACAAATCACTTAAATGCTCTTAGTAAAACCTTGACAAATGATGAACTCAACTTAAAAATCCTTAGATCATTGACTAGGGAATGGCAACCAAAGGTAACGGCAATCTCGGAAAAGAAGATTCTCTCTGCAATGACTTCCGCTACATTATTTGGCAAACTTCAAGAATACGAAACGGAATTCGGTAGACTTAAAAAACATGAAAATTTAGAGAAGAAATCCAAAGGCATTGCTTTGAAAGTTGATTCAAAAGAAAGTCAAGATAAAGATGCATCGGAGGAAGATGAAAACTTCTTGCTTCTTGTAAAAAGGTTAGGAAAATATTTTGGTCATAAAAATAATCTTCATAATGCTAACTTTGTCAAAAGGAAGAAATTTTATAATCATAAAGATAAAGAAGCCTCCACATCAACACAAGATGTCACATGTTATGAATGTGGAAAGCAAGGTCACATAAAGCCGGATTGTCCAAAACTCTCCAAGAAAAATGGATTCAAAGGCAAAAAGGAGTTCAAGAACAAAAAGGCTTATGTTGCATGGGAAGATAATGAGATAAGTTCTTCATCCGATTCGGAAAGCGACGAATGTGCAAATCTAGCATTAATGGCTTCACATCACTCCGACGATGAAGAAGAGGTTAGTAATGAATTTAATCTTTTTGATGATGATGTTCAAGATGCTATTGATGAACTCTTGAAAGAATGCAAAAGTTTATACAAAAAGGTGTCAAATCAAGAAAAAGAACTTCTAAGTTGTTTAGAAAAAATTGACACCATGACTAAAGATTTTGATCTTCAAAAACAAAATTTTATTAAAGAAAAAGAAAACTTTGCATGCTCCAAGTGTGAATCAAATGTCTTTCAAATTGTTCAATTGAAAAGAGTCATTGAACGATATGAAAAAGGACAAATATGATTGGAAGGATTACTAAGCCAACAACGCTATCCAAATGATAAAAGGGGTCTTGGTTATGTGAATTATAAGAAACCAAGTAACAATCCCAATGTTTTTGTAAAGGCTAGTAATAGTTCCAATCCCAAGAAAGTAGAAAAGAAGCAAGTTGTTCATAATCATCAAAAGAAAAAGGCTAATGTATCGAAAAAGAAAACATTTCCTAAGAATAAATCTTATCCTTCTAGATATAGAAGTAACTTTGAACCTACTTGTTTTTATTGTGGTATTAAAGGCCATACACCTAATGCTTGCTATGTTAGAAACTTTAGTATAGCAAGTGGGCATTATGTGTGGGTAAAAAAGGGAACTAACTATGAAGGACCCAAGGCAACTTAGGTACCTAACAAAGAATAATTTGTTTGTGTAGGTATGCTTGAAATCCACATCAAATGTTTGGTATCTTGATAGTGGATGTTCAAAGCATATGACAGGAGATGTACACCAATTTTCATATCTAGTACATAAAGCCAAAGGGTATGTCACCTATGGAGACAACACCAAAGGAAAGATTCTTGGCGCTGGAATAGTTGGCACACCTCTATCCATTCAAATTGAGGATGTTCTCTATGTTGAAGGATTAAAGCACAATCTTCTTAGCATAAGTCAACTTTGCGATAGAGGGTTCAAGATCAAATTCAACAAAGAAGAATGTCTCATTATGGATGAGGCAACCAATGAGGTAAAACTCAAAGGTATAAGATCTAACAATATTTTTATGATTACTTTAGATGATTTGTCTCTGAAGGTACAATGTCTTATGGTAAACAACAATGACGCTTGGTTATGGCACAAGAGGATTGCTCACATTTACATGGAGCACTTGAACAAATTGGTTAAGCATGACTTAGTTATTGGTCTACCAAAGATGAAGTTCATCAAAGACAAATTATGTAATGCATGCCAAAAGGGCAAACAGACCAAAACAACTTTCAAATCTAAAAATGTGGTGTCTACTACAAGGCCACTACAATTGTTACACATGGATCTCTTTGGTCCATCAAGAACAAAAAGCTTCGGAGGTAATGTATACGCTTTAGTCATTATTGATGATTTTTCTAGATATTCTTGGACTTTGTTTCTTGTGCAGAAAAGTGATGCTTTTAAAGCCTTTAAGAAGTATGCTAAGCAAATCCAAAATGAAAAATCCCTAAAGATTATATCCATAAGAAGTGATCATGGTGGAGAATTCCAAAATGCTCAATTTGAAGAATTTTGTGAAGAACATGGTATCTCTCATAATGTTTCAGCACCTAGAACTCCACAACAAAATGGAGTAGTTGAAAGAAAGAATAGGTTTCTAGTGGAACTTGCAAGAACAATGCTTAGTGATGCAAATCTTCCTAAATATTTTTGGGCGGATGCGGTTAGTACGGCATGTTATGTTGGAAATCGAGTTATCATTAGACCTATAATAAAGAAGACTCCATATGAACTCTTCAAAGGAAGAAAGCCAAATATTGCTCACTTTCACATTTTTGGATGCAAGTTCTTTATTCTTAATAATGACAAAGATAATCTTGGTAAGTTTGACGAGAAATCCGACGAAGGTATATTTCTTGGTTATTCGCTTTCTAGTAAAGCATATAGAATTTATAATAAAAGAACTTTAACTATTGAAGAATCTATGCATGTATCTTTTGATGAAACTAACCCCTCCAAGGAGGAAGTAGTTGTTTGTGATGATGATGATCCTATAGATTTACCCCCGGAAGATCTTTCAATTGATCAAATTAAGAAATCACCGGAAAATTCAGAAAACATTGTTCAACAAGATTCAAACATCAATGATCTACCAAAAGAATGGAGAACTCATAGAGACCATCCTATTGACAAAATTATTGGTGACATTAGCCAAGGAGTATCAACAAGATTGAATCTAAAAGATGCTTGCTTAAACATGGCGTTTGTTTCTCAAATTGAACCTACCAAAGTTGATGAAGCCTTAGGAGATGATCAATGGATTATTGCTATGCAAGAAGAATTAAATCAATTCGAGAGAAATCAAGTTTGGGAACTTGTTCCTAGACCAAGTGGTAAACACATCATAGGTACCCGATGGGTGTTTAAGAACAAACTTGATGAGAATGGTCTAATTGTTCGAAACAAAGCAAGGTTGGTTGCCCAAGGTTACAATCAAGAGGAAGGAATCGACTTTGAAGAAACATTTGCTCCGGTTGCAAGGTTAGAAGCTATACGTCTTTTACTTGCTTATGCTTGTTCATTAAATTTTCAGCTTTTTCAAATGGACGTCAAAAGCGCATTCTTGAATGGATACATCAATGAAGAAGTCTATGTCAAACAACCCCCGGGATTTGAAGACTTCAAACATCCTACACATGTCTTTAAGTTGAGAAAGGCTCTTTATGGCTTAAAGCAAGCACCAAGAGCATGGTATGATAGACTTAGCAATTTTTTGTGTGAAAAAGGTTTCGAAAAGGGTAAGGTTGATAAAACCTTGTTCATTAAGAAAATCCAAAGTAACACTTTATTGGTTCAAGTCTACGTTGATGATATCATTTTTGGATCGACTAACAAAGAAATGTGTGAGGAATTCTCATTAATGATGCAAGGAGAATTCGAGATGTCTATGATGGGAAAGATGAACTACTTTCTTGGACTACAAATCAAGCAACTAGAAGATGGAATCTTCATCAACCAATCTAAGTATTGCAAAGAATTATTGAAAAAGTTTGATATGGACAATTGTAAAGAAATGAATACTCCAATGGGCTCCGGTACATATGTTGATAAAGATGAATCTGGTACTCCAATTGATATTACAAAGTGCAGAGGTATGATTGGTTCTTTATTGTATTTGACGGCAAGCCGTCCTGACATCATGTTAAGTGTTTGTATTTGCGCTCACTTTCAAGCAAATCCAAAGGAATCACACCTCATGGCAGTTAAAAGGATCATGAAGTATCTTAAAGGAACAATCAATGTCGGCCTATGGCATCCAAAAGGTAGTACTTGCACTTTAATTGGTTATTCTGACGCGGACTATGCAGGTTGTAAAACTGATCGTAAAAGCACAAGTGGCACTTGTCACATTATTGGAAATGCATTAGTATCATGGGCTTGTAAAAAGCAAGCATGTGTTGCTCTTAGCACGACCGAAGCAGAATACATAGCAGCGGGTAGTTGTTGTGCACAAATTCTTTGGCTCAAGCAACAGCTCCGTGATTACGGACTTGATCTCGGATGCATTCCTCTTCGATGCGACAATACAAGTGCTATCAATATTACAAAGAATCCGGTCATGCATTCAAGAACCAAACATATAGATATTCGACATCATTTTCTCCGTGATCATGTTCTTAAAGGAGATGTCGAAGTCACTTTTATGGATACTCATAACCAACTCGCAGATATCTTCACTAAACCGCTTGCTCGAGAACCTTTCTTCAAAATCCGAAGAGAACTTGGTATTTTGGATGAAGGTGATATCTAATGTTTCTCTTAAAGATGCACGTCTTAATTCTTTTATATGTTTTTTAACGTCTTAATTTTTATATGTATTTATTTCACTCTTTTTCCCCATCCTTTTTGATTTTAACAAAGGGGGAGAAGAATATGCATATGTGTTGTTTTGTTTCAAAGAAATTGCAGGCCCAAATAAATATCAAACTCACTCCAAAATTCAAAGAATCATGGACTTAGGGGGAGCATACAATTTAGGGGGAGCCTTGCATTTGCTCAACATGTTGGCTATACAAAACAACGTAAACATTTCAAGAAATCATTTTCAAGACTTGGTTGTCATCATCAAAAAGGGGGAGAATGTAATTGCAAGCTTCTCAAGTCATATTTAAAGCATGTGTTTTGATGAAGACAACATGGACATCAACATTCAAAGGATGTGCAAAAAGCTTATCAACATCAAATAAAAGTCTTGAAGATTATTGAAGAATTATTGAAGAATCATCAAATGTCAAATGGTATAAATAATTCTTAAAATCTTGAATATAGATGTTCACAATATGCATTCATCAACATATACATATTCCATAACTTTAACATCAAGGAAAACTTTGTTTGAAATATTTTTCAAAAAGATTTTTTGAAAATAACCCTTTAGGAACCGGTTCCTCCCTAACAGGGAACCGGGTTCCAGAATTTTTCAAAAAAAAACATGTCCCTGGTTTTTGTACCAGGAACCGGGTTGTACCAATAGGGGAACCGGTTCCTGCGTGATATTTTTGAATTCTAACTTATAACGTTCACTAAGAACCGGGTTCTGTCTGTGTCGGAACCGGTTCCTAGCGAACCAGTGCAGCTTTTATTTTGTTTTTTAAACATTTTTCAAGTGGTATCTTTTCATGAATGCATTGCAACTTTTCACATGAATTGGCATGAATGAAGAGGTTCTTATGACTTTATAAAATGCAGATTTTTCAGATTTTAAACAAGAATACATTTAACATTTTCATACAACAAAAAAAAAACCTTCTTCATATTAACAAATTTCTCATTCATTCAAATTTGCACATAAATTTTCATGTGTTCATAATTTTGTGAAACTTGCCATATACACTTTCATTATCATTACAAGTTTCATTCATACATTGTGAACATTTATATACATTGTTTGAGAATTGTTTTTTTATCTTGAAGAAGAAGATCAATTGAAGATTGATAAAGCTCTCCATATACTTCAAATAAATCATTGTATTACTTAAAGGTTTTCCCTTACTATCCAGGATTGTTGGAAGTAAGTGTTGTGATTTGAAGAGGATTGTTCTTCATTCACATTAGTGTTTGTTTGGTCTTAAAGGTGTTAAGAACCTTTGATCACCCTATAGGTTAGATAGTAAGCATAGGCTGTACAATCATTCTAACTATAGTGAAATCTCTTTCGTGTTGGAAAGGGGACTGGAGTACTCTCGGATTGTGAGGGGAACCAGGATATATCACCGTGTTCTTTACTTTTCCGCATTTATCGCTTTCATCACCATAATCAGGAAAAGATAAAGATATAATCAAAACTTTCAAACACTTAACCAAAAATTACTACCAAGCATTCTCATAAAACCGAATAAATTTTTATAAGACCTAATTCACCCCCCCCCCCCCCCCCCCCCTCTTAGGCACTCTGAGACTTACATAAATAATTTATTATTCATCCTTTTGCCAAATAGATGTATAAAATCAATTATTATTTTTCATTCCTTTAGGTACTGTGTAAGGGGTGTGGATTACAACAAGAATCCATGATTCAATGTCTCTCTATACTATGTAATCTTTTGGATCACCTTGGCCCAGATGATGTACGTGGTACCTCTAAACTTTTCTACTTTTAAATTATTTATTTTTAATGTTTCATTATTTTGATTAATTTTCATCCACAGTTTATCTGGAGACCATATTTGGGTTTGGACCATGAATCCAATCCCGAGGATGTAGCACTTTGGATTGTAAATAGTGCAATCATATGATTTAACATTGTGGAGATGCACCACAGCGACTGTGTCAATATGCAGTTCCGAATACATCAAGAAATACCATGCGATCTAACTTCTTTGTCACCTTGGCATCTCAAAAGGATTGACACCCAATGAGGTTATAATAATTGGAAAGATTTCGCTCCACAATTTCCTGTTTTCCACAACCAAATTAATATGTGACAAACAGATCAGTATATCAATTGGTACATATCAGTTACTAACCCTGAAATGCACGTGTCTCACCTGAGGTTTTTGATCAACCGACGCACACAATGGGCACAATCATACACCACATAACAACAACCCCAACAACAAACCCAACACACATCAACCTCCCACCAAACACAGCGATGATACATATCCACCAGCACCCAACCCCAAACCCAAGACCAATACCAATACACACACATGCCCCACACACAATCACAGTATCAAGAACAATGGCCATACATCTGACATTTTGATGTGGACCCCTCATCGTCTCACCTTAGCCCAGACATTGGCCAACCTAAAGAATATTCCCAACCCAACTTACCATCAGCCATCTTATCACCATATCACCCAACAATCACAGTACCAAACCCCACAAGATTCATTTTCTTTTTACCCCCCTTATTCAAACGACTAGTGCTATCGATCCCCATGGAACCTCACTTCCAACCAATACGACCAAACTTTGAGGGCATGGGTAACCGACTGTTTGAAAGCGAATCTTCCGGATATGATGATCTGACGACTTTCATGGATCCTGAACGCATTGACTTCTCATGGCCCTCGACCCAACCGCAACAGGAAATACGTCGAAACGCACCATGAGTTAGGCGAAGACACGGGTGCGGAACTACGAGTCGTTATCGAGTCCCTGGAGACAACTAAATAATGTGTAATTTTTATTCTCATTATGTAATCGTTTAATTATTATTGAAAATCAACTTTCATTTGCAACGACATTGCCTTTTAATTCTTTAACAAAAAAATCAAAATCAAAATAACTTTGTACCTAGGCGTCATCTGAGATAGCTTAGAAAAATGGCATGCACCTGAGCGCTATCTCACTTGATACCTTCTTTAAAAAAAACCAATGCATGCGCCATATGAGATGACTGCTGCATTATAACGTTTTCTGAAACATGATTATTTATGTAATTTTTTCCGAAACATGATTATTTGTGTTTTTTTTTTCAAAATATAATTATTTATATTTTTATTCTTTATTTAAATACATATCTCTCATTAGTTAACAATATAAAAATATTTTATACGGTCAATACATATTTCTTTTTTTATTTTAAAATTTGAGAGGCATTTAATTTCTTCTCAAATATTTTTTTATGTGCAAATGAAAAAAAAAGTGTCCCGTTTATAAATTGTATGTTTAATACATTTTTTATTGATTCATTTCATAAAATAAAATTTTAAGTGTTATAAAATATATAATAAATTATACATTTTATGAAGATGTGTGACATAAGTCTAAACTAATATAGTTGAAATTAAACAACACTAATAATTAGAGGTGTTCAAAACGAAATCGATCCAATAAAAAATTGTAAAATTGAATTATACCAAACTAAAACTGTAAAAAATCAGATTTAATTCGAATGTGTTTGAGTTATTTTCTAACGGAAATATGCGGTTCAATTTGATTTGCAGTTTGTATTTTGCAAACCAAACAAAATTGCATTATGTTATAAAATCTTACTAACCAATATATAAAATCAACATGTATTATGTATATGTTTTATCATAATTTATATGATATTCATTTTAATTTACAAATTATAAAAATAAAATATTATTTATTTATAAATACTATTTTCACAAAATATATTTTATTATATTATTTGTATAATATTTATTTAAGAATGCAATTTTGTCTATATCATTCTTTAGTTTTAAATAAAACTATAATACACAATTTTACGTATCAAATATAAATTTATTTTGACAATTATAAATTTTTTTATGATAATATATGAACAATTAAACACAAAATTATATTTTCCTCTATATGTGTATGTATTACTTAATAATTTTTTTTGTAAAAAATCAAATCAACCGAATCAATTCAAACCACATTAGTTTAGTTTTATTTAGTTTAGATTTATTTTTAAAAATCAACCGAACATAAACGAATTGCATATTTTTTTCTCTTACACTCCAAATAATTTTTTGATTTAAAACCGCTCAAACCACACCACAAACACCCTACTAATAATATAAAACTTATATTTTATGAAAAAAATTCTACAATTTTATAAAAAAAATTTATAACAAATATTTTTTTCGTGTCTTTTTCATTTATCAATGACACATACTCGTCAAACTCTTATTTTATATATTTATCTTTGAAAAAAACTTTAACTTGAAATATATTAATTAGTAAAAACACATTTGTCTTATTTTTTATTTAAAAATATGTGTTCAATTTTTTTCATATTTATTAGAGACAATAAATATTATCCCTTTTTTTATATTATATAACGATTATTACTAATATAAATACTCGTGCTTCCAGAGACCAAAATGTTAGAAAATATATAATGAATAATATATTTAATGAAGATATGTGACATAAAGTTAAAATAATATAGTTGAAATTAAACAACGCCAATAAAAAAAATTCATTAGTTTCAAATTTTTTTCTAAAGACAAATATTTGTTCTCGTCTTTTTCATTTATCAATGACTCATATTCATCAAACTCTTATTTTTTATATTTATTTGTGAAAAAAAATTTAGCTTGGATTTTTTATATATTAATTAGTAGAAAAAAACATTTGTCTTATTTTTTATGTAAAAATATTGTCCGATATTTTTACATTTATTAGTGACAACAAATACTTGTCCTTTTTATATTATATAACAATAAATATTTTCTGAGTGTTTTATGTATAAATGAAATATATATTTTGTGTTTTCTGTATATTTATTGAAAAAAAATATTTATCTCATAATTTTATATATTAATTAATATGATAATTGTTCTGGACTGGGCCCGACAGGCCCAAAAGCATTGCAAAGGCCCAGTCCAAATGGATTTACAGGGACCTCACCGACCAAAGAGTGAGACCGTGCCCGACGCGCAGCCACTTGCTCGACGATACACCTCCAACTCGACGTCGGGCGGTCCAGCGCCACATTCTGAGGTCCAGCTCGACGTTACCTCGAGCACCCCAGCTAGGGCAGACCCAGTCCACCGTTCCCCAACGATACTCCGGAAAGACCGCGTCTCCGTCCGCCCGCACTTCACGCAGAACATCCAGGGAGGGGACCACGTGCGGGTCCCCACTACACACGTAGAACCTGGCAGTTCCTCCATTGGGCCAAACCTGCCCGATCCAATGAAGAAACCTTGGCCCAGCGCTGGGGGCTATAAATACCCTCTGCTTCCAGAGGGTCAGGTATTCATCATTCTAACCTTAAACTTGCTATTATCTGCTCGTACTCCTACTTACTTCAGCATCGGAGTGCCTTGCAGGTACCCCCACCTCGTTCAAAAAAGCTTTCTGCTCGAAGACAGCCGTGACGGTCCATTTCTGATCAGGTCAGATCAATAACCATTTTTGTTTTTCATATTTATTAGTGGAAACTAATATTTATTCCTTTTATATTATATAATAATAAATATTTGCCCTTCCTGTCCCATGTTTTTTATCTATTTATTGATGGAAAATATTTGTCTCGTATTTTTACTATATCAATCACAAATGTATGTTCAATAACATATAATTATTAGTGACAAAAATTATCATTCATGTTTTTTTAATATTATTTAATGTCAAATATTTTTTTCCAAATATACTAATATCATTTTAAATTTTAAAAATAAATTAATAACTTGTGTATGTTTATTTTAATTTTTATTAAAAAGATATAATATATTTAAATTTATTGATAGTAGTAATAAATATTTAGCTAGTGGAATAGATAAAACTATAAGTATTAATAAGTAAACAAGAAAAAAAATACTTTACATTAAAAAGACTACGTGCCATGTTTGTTTTATATAAATTTTACTGTTGAATTACTTTATTTTAATTTTTCATAATAATTATTTTATTTCAATTGTTTACAGTTCTTAAAAAAATATTAAATATATCAATTTTAATTATAATATTTATATTATTTACTAAACATATTTATTTATTATGGTTAGTGAAGTTATTGAAAAGACGAAAGTTATTTTTTCGGTCTCATAACGATTAGTTTATTTAGAATAAAATAGTATTTTAAATAAATAATTTATTTTAATTTTCAATAATTTTATCAATTTTATCCTTTAATTAATAAAAAATTAATTACTTCTAATACATGATAATGAACATTATAATAAAAATATTATTCTATATCTTATGTTATATAATTTTTTAATATATATAAAATAATCAAGTGAATCATTTATTGTAAGACAGAAGAAATAATAAATAAAAATATAATATTAGAAAAAATAAATATCATATTAATATTTTAATTAAATATTTATTTTAAGATAGAAAAATAAAAATGAGATTTTTTTTATGAGATAGAATGAATATATATATATATTATCTTTTTAAAATTTATATTAGTATTTACTTTATAGGCCAAAAGGACAAAAATATGTAAGGATAAACTACAACTAGTTACAATAACTTAATGTGATTTGTCAAGTGACTTCACAGGATCCACATCCATGTAATTTAAGTTAATCCCACTTAGCAATTTATTATACTTTTTACACTTTTCAATAATTTAAACAACTATACTATTCTAAACATTCTTATCACTTATTCAAAACTTTAAATTGAATTCCACTGGTTTCTCAATATACTCTATTTTAATATCTTTATATTTCGAACATATTTATAAGCAATAGTTTTTTTTTTAATTTAATAAATAAATAATATATTTAATTATTATTTTATATAAGATACATTAATTATTTATAATTTTAAAAAAAATTATTACTTATAAATATATTTAGAAAATATATCAGTTAAAATTAAAAGTGTCGGTCATTATTATGTACTAACCGAAAGCAACGTGGTTTATAAATAGTTGTACAATTGAATTAAATTAATATTATTTTTTGACATAAAATTATGAATTTTTTCCTTATATGTCATATTTTTGAAATGAAAATTTCACAACGTAGTAGTCTAAAAATAAAATCTCAAAATATCAAGGATTCATGCTATTTAAAATGGTGCGAGGGTGGAATCTATTGTACAACATGCGTGCTCTTGCCATTTAAAATGGCATGAAAGGAGTTTATTTTTTAAAAAATTTGTTTTCTAATTTTCTTTTATTATTTAATAATTATTTTTATTATTTAATTTTATTAATTAATTATAAATAATTTAATAAACTATTTAATTATATAATTAATTAATAAAATATTAATTTAAAAACTTAAATAATTATAAATTAATAATTATAATTAAATAATAAAAATTATTATTAAATAATAAAATTTAACAATTACAATATTTAATGTTGATGACTCAGACCTAAACGAGTATCGGTAAAATAATAACACGGTTGAGAAACACGATGACCAAAATCATATTGTTGTTGGGTCTCTGTTGTTGGAGGATTTTCTTGTGTTGGATATGATGTCGGGGGATTTTCTTGAGTTGGAGTTGTAGCATGCGGAGGTGACTAAATGCTTTCTAGTAAATCATAATCACTGACGTTAATATCTTCGCCAAAATTGTATTGTGTTTGTTGTGGCGGACATATGGTTGGAACATAAGGCGTTGTAGGATTGGGAGGAGGGGGAATCAAAGTTTGATCGTATGATGGGTGTGAATTGCGTAGTTGGCCGATAATATATTTGTGGTTGTTGAGATTCATAGATATAATTTTGTTGGGAGTGTGATTGCGGGTATTGGGTGTTAAAGGTTTGATTTTGGTAAAAATAAGGGGTAGGAGTTTATAGCTGAGAAAAATGAGGGTTAAAAGTTTGTTGTTCAGGATAATGGGGGATGGGTGTTTGCTGTTGGGAATAGTGGGGATATGTGTTTGTTGTTGGAAGGATTAGGGATGAGGAGGTTAAGAATGATGTGAGTGATGAGGTTGTTGTTGGAATGGTTGTGGAATTTATTGAGAGTCACTTGCCTGAGTAGGGGCATACTGATTTTGACGAGGGGAAATTGTTCGTACGATGCATATCTATATGGAAGCGAGTGATACCATTGCATGTACTCATTGGACGATTTCCCCTCTATTTGTAATTGATCTCCATCCAACGTAAATATTTCTCGATGCAACCAATAATTTTGTTCATCGGAGTATAGTATGGTATATGGTTGTTGGCGCGCTTTTATTGTTGTCATTTTATGGTGTTCTGTCAGGCATCGAGGTTCTTCAGGTATCCCTTGTAAATAGACAAATTGTAGTTTGACTCTATCAGCTTGAAGCATTTCTACAATATAAAAACATATTATATATGTAGTTGAACTCCATATCAAACAGTCATCGTGCCTTTGGGGCGCTAATCCAAGATACGACCTCCAAATAAACTGAAAAGGTATAGATAAAACTTGTTAGTGTAACCAAAATAAAATTCATAAATTTATATGAAGTACTAAAGTGAAAACAAAAAAACTTGATCTTGAAGCACGTGATCAATCCTGAATCAGTATCCTTGTAGATGATGGCGCGGGTTATTTTGGTAGTCATGTTTCTTGATGCACCACCTAAAAGGAATTTAAAATTAAACTTTATTTTAAAGTATCATAATAATTTTAATTATAAATTAAAATTAAAATTAAAATATTACCTTCTTGCGTAAGGATATGGCGCTTGAAGCGGAGCCACCGGAGATATAATAGGCATGCATGTAAAAGCCCAAGCTTAAAGAAGTAAAACGCACCCTGACATCTCTGTTACTTTGACGTCTACAGATTTGCCCATTTCTTTATATAGATTAGCTAAAACAGCGGAATCCCAACTCAATTTTCCACAATCTTCCAAATCCACAACAAATTGTATCCATTTAGAGTGGATAGTATTATCGCTTTTGTTAGGGAACAAAACTTGTCCGATGAGTAGTAGAATATAAATACGAGCATGTCTAATTTTATACTCTTCGAGTGACTCCTCGGTTGGTGGTTCATGTTGGTACATGTCTTTAAGCAATGTCAACCTCGCAGTCATTCATTTATCAATTTGTGGTGGTTCATCCCCCAAAGCTTACCTAAAAAATGATCGCCCATAACATCAGACCTCTTGTCGACAATGATGTGACAATCAAGGTTAGACATATTATTGCTCATATTCGTACGACTTATGGCTACACCGTATTTACAAAAAGGCATGGATTGCAAAGAACAAAGAAATCGAAGATATTTATGGCAATTGGAAGACCTCTTAGAACAATCTTCCGCAGTGGTTGCTAATCATGCAACAATTTCTCCCAGGTACCGTCATGGATCTTGAAACACTTCCTATATATTCAAATGAAGGAACACAGATTGGTGGTGCAAGAATTTTCCATCGCCTTTTTTGGGCCTTTCAATCTTGTATTAGGGGTTTCACACATTGCAAACCTATAATGCAGGTAGATGGTACATGGCTATATGGAAAATATAGGGGAACATTGCTTCTGGCAGTTGCACAAGATGGGAATGGTAATATTTTCCCAATCGCATATGCATTGGTCGAAGGTGAGACCGGGGGGCTTTGAGTTTCTTTTTGAAAAATTTGAGACTCCACGTCACACCCCAGTCAGACTTATGTTTGATATCTGATCGACATGAGTCCATTAAGAGTGCCTACAATAACCCGAACAATGGCTGGCAGAACCCACTTCTATGCATGTGTATTGCATTAGGCACATCGCACAAAATTTCGTGCGAGCCATCAAGGGCAAAAATCTTCGCAAGACAGTTGTTAACATGGATAATTTATTCTCTATTTTTTAACATGGCATTTAAATATATAGTTTTTTTATATTAACGTTTTTAATGCTTATACGCAGAGTATGCACTTAATGAGTCTACGTACACATACTATCAGAAGGAGAGCCGCCAAACAAACACAAAGGCTTTCAATTGGATAGAGAACCTTCTAAAAGAAAAATGGTCGCGAGTTTACAACGGGGGAGCACGATGGGGTCACAAGACAACCAACTTTGTTGAATCTTTGAACTCAGTGTTGAAGGAAACCCGCAACCTACCTATTACATCACTTGTAAGATCAACATACTACAGGATGAGAATATTATGGGGGAAGCGAGGAAAGGATTGAACAAAAAAAATGTCATCAGGAAAGGAATTCACAGATAACTGCATGAAAGGAATTGTAGAAGAAGTAGAAAAATTCCACAGTTATAATGTCTTGACTTTTGACCGTGAAAGTCACCATTTCGTGGTCCAAGAGACGGTTAATAATAGGAATTGTCTGTCACTTACTCATTTCAACGTCAACCTCCAGACACGAACTTGTGACTGTGGAAAATTTCAAACTTTTCATTTGTTTTGCTCACATGCTATTGCGGCTTGTTCTCACATTAATCACGACTATACTAAGTTTATTCCTCATGAGTATAGAATTATAGACGTCTTCAAAGTTTACATACAAAGTTTCATCGGTGTTTCCCAAGAAGATAGTTGGCCTCCATAATTGGGCGATACTGTTTTGCATGATGAAAGGATGCGACGAAACAAAAAGGTCGCCCGAACAATACTCGCATCAGAACTGAAATAGACATTGTTGAAAAAATAAAAAGACAACGCAGAATTTGTTAACAACCGCACATACGCAAAAAATATCTGCATCACCTCAACAATACATACCCTTATAACTAATTTTATTCATGTATTGTTATTTATAAATACTTTTAACTGTATTTTTTTACTTAGTAATTTAATTGTAATCATTAAATTTTATTATTTAATAATAATTTTAATTATTTAATTATAATTATTAATTTATAATTATTTAAGTTTTTAAATTAATATTTTATTAATTAATTATATAATTAAATAGTTTATTAAATTATTTATAATTAACTAATAAAATTAAATAATAAAAATAATTATTAAATAAAAAAAAAATCAGAAAACAAATTTTAAAAAAATAAACTTCTTTCACGCCGTGAGAGCATGCATGCTGTACAATACTCCTATTACACAATTAAGACACAACCCATGTGGATGCTCTTATAACCTGATAAAGTAGCATTGGAAATATGTGTGAATTTTGCCATCGAAACTCTGATACATACATGTATCTGTCTACATCAAACAGAGTACACAACCTTTAATCATGACTTTATAGGCCCAAAAGGACAAAATAGGTAAGGACAAGCTACAACTAGTTACGTATACTAACTTATTGTGATTTGTCAAGTCACTTTATAGCTTGCTTGATAAAGTAGCATTAGAGTACATCTGTCTACTTCAAACAAAATATCACCACCTTTAATTTAAGAACGGTTTATATCGAAATGGTATCAAAAATTTAAATGTGACATAAACTGTAGTTTATTATTAAGGTATAATTTCAACCGACAAAATTTTAATTTTTAATGGATGTTATTTAATCGTTAAAAGTTTTAACGGATAAATTAAATAGATTCGGTTTTATATTTATTAAGATAAATCTATGAAAATGATCATTTTTTACAAAATTTATAAATATTTATCTTTTAATTATTTCATTAAAAAACTATCAAAATTTAAGAATAATTTAAAGAAAAATTATTTTTTTTATATCACATTATAATATTTTAAATATCATTTAATATTAATTTATTTACTATTATACTTTAAATAATAAGTTAAATAATATATAAATTTATATTATATATTATATATTTTTATAAATATACAATACTATTTTTTTATTATAAAAAAATTTTGATAATATTATAAATCTTATTTTTATAATAATTTAATGTCATAGAAATAAAATATATATAAATAAATATTAGTTAAATTTAATAAGAGTTCGATTTTTAATAAAATTTAAATAATTATTCGAGTCAGAACAAATCAACAATATATTATCGAAATTAAAAAATCGAATCAGTCCGGCATACAACCGACTCTATTTATTTGCATAAAAAATAATGGACCGGTAATTTCGATCGGACAGTTCAAAATAGGTAAGGATAAACTACAACTATTAATGAGACAAATTACTTATCAATATGGGACAAATAAGACACCACCTATGTGGGACAATTTTTTTTTATTGTCAATAATTATTTATATATGTTTTATAATGATAAGTGACAAATATTTATCCCATATAATTTTTTTATGTATCAATGACAAATATATATATATAAATATATATATATATATATATATATATATATATATATATATATATATATATATATATATATATATATATATATATATATATATATATATATATATATATATATATATATATATATATATATATATATATATATATATATATTTCCTACATTAGTTATATATTAATTAATAATATATATTTATCTCACCTTTTATTGATCGAACACAGACAAATAAAATATGTAGGTGTAAAGTGTGTTTATTAAAGTGTTACATTATATAATTAATTTAAAATTAGTTTATTAAGGAATTCAATGATGACTAATTTTTTTAAAATTTTTATTGGACTCAAATTAGAAGATTTAAACTATTCTTGTTTTTATTTAGAAAATATTTAAAATATATTAAATTTAACAAATTGACCAATAATAAATGTTTGTTTTATGTATAAATTGTATGCTTCAACGATTTTTTTTAAGTGACTTAAATAAAATTGAAGAGAAAAAAAAATAATTAGATATAAATTTTCATTTTTATTTTGAGTTATATAAATACTAATTTGAATAATTTCTTTAGTCACACTCTAACTAAAATATTATAATCATTTGTGGTATGCAAATTTGTTCTTGTTATATACAATGTTCTTTGATTAAAGATAGTATATGAATGATAGTATTATAATAATTTAATAAAATAAAAGTAATTATATTATTAAATTAATATAATAGAATAGTGGAAAAATCTCATAAACCCTTATAAAAGCTTATGTGGCAGTATTAGATAAAAAGAAACAAAAGAAATAAAAGTAATTATATTTGATAGATATTTCTTTTCTCAACTTTGATAGTGTTTACCGTGGAAATTGGTAAACAACCGCTGATCCTCCAAAAGGTTACTTATTTGGTGACTCGCAGGATCGATCAGATTGATCCTAAGACATAGTTGATTTTTTGGGGTTTGACTAAATCTAATGATGGTTAATGTCAGTAAAGTAAAGACACTTTATGTAAATTGCATGAAGAAAAGCTTGATAGAATAAATGAAAGCGTTAAATAAAGGCTTCGACGAAGAAGAGTAAATGAAAGGCAATAAAGTGCTGGAATATAAAAGACTTTGATTAATTTAAATGGTGTTTCACACATACATTCTCAACAATTCTTTCGCTCACACTGGGTACTTGAATCTAGATGAGTGACTTGTATATAATGATGAACACGCGCGAAAACTACGTGAACAACTAGTATTTATACTAAACACATCTCAAGTAACCGTTGGGCAGTTACGTTGCTTCGAGATGACACCACTTGGCATGCTCACAGCATTCGACGCTCCTGATCTTGGCACGTTGCGCTTGGTAACCGCTGGGAACCGTTTTCCCTCCAAACATTCGAATCTCAAACCGTTCCACCCTGGGGCATCAAATACCTTTGTCGAGAAGTTCCTTCGACGTCGAAGGCAACAAGATTCCTACTTAAAAGAAATTCTCTAAGTACCTTGCCTCTTTCTGATGAGCATTCGACAAGATCAGCTGGTCGAAACCATTCCTCATAATTAATGGTCTATATTAATAACAAACAAGGGTGTCGAATTTAGGAGCCAACAAATTGCCCCCCAAGAATGTCTTATTTCGACGCTGAAAAGAAAAAGGCATTCTTTGAGATTCCACCCGACACTTGTCCTTCATTCTTAGCCACAGATTAACTCGTGCGCTTTTCGTCTCCTACCAACCAACTGACAATCCCAAAAAGCCATCATTCCAACTGTTCCTAAGACGTCACTTCAGTAAGGCGTTTGGCGTGCCCAATGTCTTTTTACAGATTGTCATCATGACAATTTCCCGAAATCGAGGATGCACGCTGCACCGTTTCCGTTCTGCAGAACGACTACGTCAGCAAATGAGCGCCACGTGCCCCACTATCGTCTGAAACATTAAATGACCTCGAGTTTTGTGATTTTCCAATCACTATAAATAGCGCTAAGTGCCCCTCGTGGGACTTTTCACGCTTTCTTCATCCAAGCCTTATTATTGAACAGAAATTTCTGCAAAAACTTTGTTCTTCATCCATCTTCATCTCAACCCAAAAATGGCTTCAGGTTCTCGTTCTTCCAATGCTCCCAGTTCTAACACTCCCTTTAAAACTGCCCAACCAAAAATCTTTTCAACTGTTCCAACAGTTAACTCCAAAGGCATGCGAAGGGTTCCTGAACCCTTGGGAACTGCTGAGCGTGAGGCTTACTCTTCTCAACTGCTGATTCCTGTTGGATACTCCAACCAGGTTTTCGCCATGTCTGGTCCTTTATCTGCATGCATTGCTGACTTAACGAAGATCAAGAGCTTCTTCCCGGTGCTTGAGGCACTCAAACCTGTTGGGTGCTCCAAAAAGGCTACAGATGACAATGAAGATCCTGCAAAAGAAAAGATAGATCTTCGTTTCTTCAACAGAGGGGTTAGGGCTTTTAGGTCTAGCCCTAGCCTTACACCAGACTACAGCGCTTGGCTCGACAAGATGGAAAAAAGCCAGGCTTCGATTTGGAAGAACCTGGGGATTTATGACCTAGTCATGCTATCGAAGACTGATCTCAACTACTCCCCTGAAATGTTGGTAGCCTCTTTGATATTTTGGGACTATACTCACTTCACCTTCCACCTGCCTTGTGGAATGGTAACACCCACTCTCTTCGACGTGGCTGCCATTACCGGTCTTCGACCAACTAGGGATTACTTTGACCCAGAGGAAATGTCTGAAGACCAGATTAGGTTTTCAGCTACCAAACCCACTTACACCACCTACATCAACCATTATCATAACAAATCGACAGCTAATGTGACGGACGTGGAGCACATTGCGTTTCTAGCCCTTTGGCTGTCACGCTTCGTGTTCTGCATGAAATCTCTACAGATGACGAAGAAAATGGTCACCCTTGCTACCCAGCTTCACCATGGCCAAAACATCTGTTTGGCCGAATTAATATTGGCGAACCTATATGAGTCGATAAGCAGTGGAGCGACTCTATTAAAGGTAATAGAAAATAGAGCCAGCTTGCTGCTTGCAGGACCCTTCTGGCTACTACAACTATGGCTAAACGCCACTTTTGAGTCTTTCTTACCTCAGAAAACTCAGATAAACGAACAAGCTCCTGAGATAGCCAAAAGGCGTATCGAAGGCACCAGGCTGGCTTTACTGACTCCCACTGAGGATGGGCTGGAACTCCAAAAGACCTTTGCAAACTTCGTTTTTGAAATTCTGGCTGCAGATACTCAATGTCACGTTCAATGTTATGACACCGTATCTGACTTACTATATGACAGTAAATACAAAAACAATAAAGAACACAGTCAATTGTTTACCCAGTTCAGTGTGCAACAACACCTACTCTGGGGGCTACCAAGCCAGGGAGGAAATCCACTATAAGAGATGTTAATTCAGGAATAAACCAACCAGTTTATCTCCTTCACTTAAGACCTACCCAATGCAATTTCAATCTAAGTACAACTTAAACCTGAGTTCCTACTCACTCCCCCTCAATCACAGCAGTGATACATAAAACAATTTGACTAATGATTTGATGAAGACACTCTTCAAAAACAAACACTTGATTAAGCTTCACAGCTTTTTAATCAAGCAACACAATCACTCTTGCTTCACAGCTTTGAGTGATGCACACAACTAACTTGACTCTGCTTCACAGCTTTAGTCAAGGAACATTCAAACACTCTTGCTTCAAAGCTTTGAGTGCTACACAACCCTTACAATTAAAAACCTATTCCAAGTCACTTATCACAATGATAATTGCTTGGAGTACAATAATCAAACCTATACAGATTACAAATGATCTTCTGATCAAAACAGGGATTGCCTGCAAAACAGCAGCTCTGTTGAATATATAGCAGCTGCAACTTCAGTTAGGGTTTCCACAAAAACCTAGGGTTAATTCCGTTTGACCTTAAGACCAGGTCACAGGACTTTATTAACCAGGTTAGGGTTGAGCTAGGTTACTCCTCAGAAAACGCAGGATTCTGTTCTGGAAAGACTGAGTTATTTTCCTGAAAAAACTCAGACTTATCCAACCTGCAAACCTGTTAGTTCAGAACATGATGTCTTAACATCTGTTATGACATCTGAGAAAACCTGTCTACTGATTTAGCAAAATGTGATCATTTTGCAAAATGCTCAGATACACACTTATAAACATCAGTTCTTGAATGACAATATTTTTCTGCAAAGGTACCTAATGAATTAGTACAAACTAAACTAGAATGTTATGACATCAGTCATGACATTCACACATACACTTGGGTTTTACCAAAAATGCAAGTCAATACCTAAACAACTACAAACTCCCCCTTTGGCAGATTTTTGGCTAAAGACCCTAAGCAATCAGAGATAGATAGCAGCAGAAAGAAATGACTGCAGAAAAATAGAATGTCTAATTGAGCAAGTACATATTAAGTACCAAAATATTCTCCCCCTCTTTAGCCACAAATGGGCCAAAGAAACATGTTCATAATGATTATACAGTTATCCAAAACAAATAATAAGAGCAGCAGCAGAAAAAAAAAACTGAACACACTTCCAAACTCCACCAGATATCAGCACCAACCAGCAACACCACCAAACAGCAACCAACCTTCAAGTACTGTCATCAGACTCAGAGGAGCTAGTTTCTTCAATGTTGAGATGACCTTCAGCTTCTACACCTTCTTCCCTTCTGTTTTCTTCAGCTTCCTCCTTTTCTAGCCTGGCAATTAGGATTTCTAGGGTCTTTTCCTAGCATCCAGCTCTTTGCAAGTTTCTTTTAAAACAGCTATGACATCTGATGTCTTGGACTGGGTCTTCACAGACGATGTCTCAGCTGATGTTATGACAATGTCTGGAGCATGAGATCCCTGAAACAGTTTGTAGTGCAAGCCAAGGGCAGGAGCTCTTTTGCAGACTGTATCTCTTGCCACAAGGATATCAGGGTATTGTGCAAGGATGATTCTGTTAGAACAATGTTTGAATCTACTACCCTATATTTAAGTTTTGATGATTACAAAGTGAAAAGATATAGTATTTATAAGGTTCATGAATGAACTATATGCTGCCTAAAATTATTATGCTCTGACTTGCAGATACTCTGATTGATATAAGCAAAATCAAGTTTATTCAGCATCAGAATTTGTTTTCATACACCAGCATCAGAAGTTGCTACATCAGAACGTCAAGATCAGATGATCAACTCACGCACATGCTGAAGCTTGATGAACAGAACTGCGCGTAAACACTCTGATACAGAAACACAATAGTTCATCAGCAGCAAAGCAGAATCAGAATGAGCCAAGCCAGAACGTGCATTGAAGAAGCAACGGTACTGTGCATTGAAAGCTAATTAATCCCAACGGCCTCATTCTAGACAAGATCTGCTCAAAAAGGAAAGCTTGTTATTAGCATTGAATCAAGAATATTGCATTCAACGTTCATCTTCTCAAGTGCTATATAAACAAGGCTTTGAAGATTATAATGGCTAATGCTCTCCAAATCTCTACACGCACAAAGCTGAACAATAATCTTCATCTACCAGTTTTGCTAAACCACAAACTCTGATACTTCATTAGTGTTTAGCAATCTAGTTTCTAAGCTTCATTTGTGTATACATCACAGTTGTGATAAAGTTTTGTAGAAAACATTCACACACATTGTTTTATTCATTTGTAAGAAAGTGTTGCCTTGACAAACCGGGTTGTGGTTTGAATCAAGAAGGCTTTAGCAGTTGTTAAAGCAGTCTGTAATATTCAGTTGAATATAGTGAATTAAGACCTCGTTGGAGAGAGGCGAAATCACCTTGACGGGTGGACTGGAGTAGTTTGAGATCAAACGAACCAGGATAAAAATATCTTGTCAATTGCTTTAGATTTCAGTTTTACAATTCAACCCCCCCTTCTTGTGTTTTTCACCCCTTCAATTGGCATCAGAGCGCCTGGTTCTGAGATAAAACACTTAACCGTGTCAGTACAAGATCCAGCGTCAGAAAAACACAATGGCAGGAAACAACTCTCACTTCAGCAATGACAATAATGATGACAGAGACAGATTCAGCGGCAAACCTCCAGTCTTTGATGGAGAAAACTTTGATTACTGGAAAGACAGAATTGAAAGCTTCTTTCTAGCACATGATGCTGATCTGTGGGATATGGTGACAGATGGATACACGCACCCTGTGAATGCAAGTGGTCAGAAGATTGATAGAAAATCAATGACTGATCAACAAAAGCGTGATTTCAAGAATCACCATAAGGCCAGAACCATCCTCCTCAGTGCCATCTCCTATACTGAGTATGAAAAGATCTCCAACAGAGACACAGCAAAGAACATCTTTGATTCTCTCAGAATGACGCATGAGGGCAACGTTCAAGTCAAAGAAACAAAAGCTCTGGCGCTCATTCAGAAGTATGAGGCATTCAAAATGGAAGAATCTGAATCCATTGAAGCTATGTTCTCTAGATTCCAGATTCTGGTAGCTGGTCTCAAAGTTCTGGACAAAGGATACTCTACTGCTGACCATGTCAAGAAAATAATCAGAAGTTTACCCAAGCAGTGGAGGCCTATGGTTACTGCTCTGAAGCTAGCTAAAGATCTCAACAAGATCACTCTGGAGGAACTTATAAGCTCCCTCAGAAGTCATGAGATAGAGCTAGAAGCTGACGAGCCTCAGAAGCAAGGTAAGCCTTTAGCTTTAAAATCTAACAAAAAATTTGAGTCTAAAGTTTTGCAGGCAGTTGAAGAAACATCTGATGGATCCTCATCAGAAGAAGACGAACTTTCCCTTCTCTCCAGAAGAGTAAATCAACTGTGGAAGCAAAGACAAAGGAAGTTCAGGAATCCCAGAAGATCTGATCAGAACGAGTCTTCTTCCAGATTCAGAAGGACAGATTCTTCCTCTGGATACAGAAGATCTGAAGGCTCCTCCAGTAGCAAGAAGCCAAACACCAAAGACATCATCTGCTACGAGTGCAATGAGCAAGGACACTACAAGAGTGACTGCCCAAAGCTTCAGAGGGAAAAGCCCAAAAAGAAGTTTGGAAGAGAGAAGAAGAAAAGTCTCATGGCCACATGGGATGACTCTGACTCGTCTGAAGCTGACTCAGAATCAGATGATGAAAGGGCAAACATAGCGCTCATGGCTAATATCTCAGAAGATAGTGAAGCTTCTGAATCAGACTCAGAATCAGACACAGAAGAGGTATTTCCTAACTTCGCTGTTAATTTTACAAAGGCTGAACTTGCTGAAAGCCTCAATGAAATTCTGGAACGCTATCAGCAGATTAGAGCTAAATTCAGAGACCTGAAAAGGAATCTTGAATCTGACTCTAATAAGTCTGAGAGTCTCAAATTGGAAAACTCTGAACTGAGAGATAAAATTTCAAAATTAGAAAACTCTTTACAAAACTCTCAGAAGGAACCAATTTCTGAAACTCCCAGCAACGCTGATGAGATCATCAAGGAGTATGATCATAGTTTCCAGAAGTTCTTAGCTAAAAGCATAGATAGAAGCAGAATGGCTTCAATGATCTATGGAGTTAGCAGAAACGGCAGGAAAGGAATAGGATACCAAGGTAAGGTTCCTACACCTAAAAATGTCATGGATTTAACCATTAAACACACTCCTCTAAATTCACACTTTGTGTATGGTCACACACACGACATCAAATATACTAGCAGTAAGCACTCTGTGAAACCAAAATTCAACCAGAGTTTTGGTAAAACTAACAAGTCAGGACCCAAGAAAATCTGGGTACCTAAGGATAAAATAATACATGTTGCAGATATCTTTAGCAGCAAGTCAGAAACACCAGTCATGGTACCTGGACTCTGGCTGCTCACGACACATGACGGGAAGAAGGCATATGTTCCAAAGCCTGGAACTTAAGCCTGGAGGCCACGTTGGCTTTGGAGGCAATCAGAGGGGAAAGATAATTGGCTCTGGAACTGTAGGTAATGGAAATCTTCCCTCTATTAATAATGTTCTGCTAGTAGATGGATTGATGCATAATCTGTTATCCATAAGTCAATTAAGTGATAACGGTTATGATATAATCTTTAATCAAAAATCATGTAAAGCTGTTAGTCAGAAAGATGGGACTATCCTGTTTAATGGTAAGAGGAAAAACAACATTTACAAAATCAAACTTTCTGAACTAAAGAGTCAGAACGTAAAATGTCTTCTGTCTGTTAACAATGAGCAGTGGATCTGGCACAGAAGATTGGGGCATGTTAGTATGAGAAGAATATCTCAGATTAACAAACTCAATCTGGTCAGAGGACTTCCAAATTTGAAGTTCAATTCAGATGCTCTGTGTGAAGCATGTCAGAAAGGCAAATTTGCAAAACCTTCTTTTAAATCCAAAAATGTTGTTTCCACCTCTAAGCCATTAGAACTTCTGCACATTGACTTATTTGGACCAGTTAAAACTGCTTCAGTCAGTGGTAAGAAGTATGGGTTAGTAATCGTAGATGACTATAGCAGATGGACATGGGTAAAGTTCTTAAGACACAAGGACGAGTCACACTCTGTGTTTGTTACCTTCTGTAACCAAGTTCAGAATAAAAAAGATCTTAGAATCGTTAAAGTCAGAAGTGATCATGATGGAGAATTTGAAAATAAATATTTTGAGTCATTCTTTAATGACAAAGGCATTCTGCATGATTTCTCCTGTCCTAGAACTCCCCAACAAAATGGAGTTGTAGAACGAAAGAACAGAACATTGCAAGAAATGGCCAGAACCATGATCAATGAGACAAACGTTGCTAAGACTTTCTGGGCAGAGGTAATAAACACAGCGTGCTACATTCAGAATAGAATCTCAATAAGACCTATTCTGGAAAAGACTCCATATGAATTGTGGAAGAACAGAAAGCCCAACATTTCATATTTTCATCCATTTGGATGTACTTGCTTTATATTGAATACAAAGAATTATTTGAACAAGTTTGACTCTAAGGCACAGAAGTGTATTATGTTAGGATACTCTGAACGCTCAAGAGGGTACAGAGTATACAATACAGAAACACAGATTGTGGAAGAATCAATCAGTGTTCGTTTTGATGACAAGCTTGACTCTGAAAAGTCAAAGCAGAATGAAACTTTTGCAGGTATAGAAATTGAATTTGCAGGTTCTGAAGACAAGTCATCAGAAGCTCTCAACACAGACATTCCTTCAACGTCTGGAAGGAGCACTGCTAGAAATCCTACAACAGATGCTGATCAACCTCAGAAGAGATTGCCCAGAAGCAGTTTGGATCACCCAGAAGAGACTATCCTAGGAAGAAAAGAAGATCCAATCAGAACAAGAGCAAGCTTCAGAAACTCTGAAGAAACTCTTATGGGACTCGTGTCTCTGATTGAACCTTCTTCTATTGATGAAGCACTTCTGGATAATGACTGGATTCTGGCAATGCAAGAAGAGCTGAATCAATTCACCAGAAACGACGTATGGGATCTCGTTCCCAGACCAAAAGGATTCAACGTCATTGGAACAAGATGGGTGTTCAGAAACAAGCTTAATGAGCAAGGTGAAGTCATCAGAAACAAGGCACGACTGGTTGCACAAGGTTATAGTCAGCAAGAGGGGATAGACTATACAGAAAACTTTGCCCCAGTCGCCAGGTTAGAATCTATCAGACTTTTAATTTCATTTGCTGTTAATAGAGGCATCACTCTGTATCAGATGGATGTCAAAAGTGCATTCTTAAATGGTTATATAGAAGAAGAAGTGTATGTTCACCAACCCCCAGGTTTTGAAAATACAAAACATCCAGAACATGTTTTCAAACTAAAGAAGTCACTGTATGGTCTGAAACAAGCTCCCAGAGCTTGGTATGAAAGGCTAAGTAACTTTCTGCTTGAAAATGAATTCACCAGAGGGAAAGTGGACACTACTCTATTCTGTAAAACAGTTAAGAGTGACATTTTAGTCTGTCAAATTTATGTTGATGATATAATTTTTGGTTCTACTAATCCTTCTCTTGGAAGAAAATTTGCTAAATGTATGCAGGCAGAATTTGAGATGAGCCTCATGGGGGAACTGAAATTCTTTTTAGGAATTCAGATCAATCAAACTCCAGAAGGAACTTACATTCATCAGAGCAAATACATCAGAGATCTTCTGAAGAAATTTGACCTCTCAGAATGTAAGCCATCAAAGATTCCAATGCATCCCACGTGCATTCTGGAAAGAGAAGAGGTAAGCAAAAGTGTAGAACAGAAAGTCTACAGAGGTATGATTGGTTCTCTCCTCTATCTGACTGCTTCAAGACCTGATATCTTATTCAGCGTATGTATTTGTGCTAGATTCCAATCAGATCCTAGAGAATCTCACTTAACAGCTGTTAAGCAAATTTTCAAGTATCTGAAAGGTACTACTAATCTGGGTTTGTTTTATAGAAAATCTAGTGATTACAGCTTAGTAGGCTACTGTGATGCTGATTTTGCTGGAGACAGAGTGGAACGTAAAAGTACTTCTGGAAGCTGCCAGTTTCTGGGAGAAAATCTGATCTCTTGGTCCAGCAAAAGGCAATCAACAATTGCTCTGTCAACAGCAGAAGCTGAGTACATAGCAGCAGCAGGATGTAGCACACAAATGCTCTGGATGAAAAGTCAGCTTGAAGACTTCCAGATTTTTGAGAGTAACATTCCTATACTTTGTGATAATACTTCTGCTATTTGCTTAAGTAAGAATCCTATTTTACATTCTAGAGCTAAGCATATAGAAATTAAGCATCATTTCATTAGGGACTATATTCAGAAAGGTATTTTGGACTTGAAATTTATAGATACAGACCATCAATGGGCTGATATCTTTACTAAACCCCTTTCAGAAGATAGGTTTAATTTCATTCTGAAACATCTCAGCATGAAAGTATGCCCAAAATGAAAATGTTTTAATTCCATATATTTATCTTCAGAATGTAATTATATTACTGTGAACTTCTGATCAATCTTCTTTCAGAAAGATAGAACATGCAGATTGTATCAGATGCAAGTCTAAAGATCTGAGAGTTTAATCTCAAAGACAGACGTGCTGATCACTACATCAAACAAGTGTCATCCAATCATCAGCATATCTCTGAAGCAGAACGCGTGCACGCTTCTGAGAAGGCAAAGCACTGATTGGGTGCATTGAGACACATGTCTGGTAACCGTTTTTAAGTATCTTTCTCAAATCCCCCAAAATCAGCAAGCATTTAATGAAAAGTAATCACGCTTGTTAAATGGCAATCATTATTTTTTCTCTCTCTTAAAAACGTTTATTTTTTCAAAATAATCTTGAAAACTCTATTTAAGCACATTAATCCTTCATTCTTATTCTTTACGCTTTCTCATTAACACTCAAGCTTTTTCTGCATATTTCTGAGTTCATCTCCTACAAACCTTTTTCTCTCAAATCATTCTCAAAGCTTTTTTAGTGTGAACAATGGCATCCTCCAGCATTTCTGCAGGCAATCAGAAGAAAGAAACCTCTGAACAATATCAGGTGCCCCTCAGAACTCTTCTCACTCTGGTAAAGAACCTTGAAGTGCTTTCTGAGTTAATCATTGACTTTGAAAGCTTGAAGGAAAATGGATTTGACCTAACTGAAGAAATTAGGGCTCAAAAGTGGGAGAGGTATTTCGATAGGTTGGTTGGACCAACATTCCTAGTGCTAGTCAAGGAATTTTGGATTCACGCCAAGGTTTCTAAACATCTAGTCATTTCTTCTGTTATGGGAAAGAAGATCGTGATTTCTGAAGATCTCATTGCAAAGCTAATCGGTCAAAGTGGTGGTGGAGTCCGTTGTGTGGACATGGCCGAAAGATGCGCTGATGTAGGTGTGGTAGCCAACAGAATTTTCACTCTTGGAATGCCCAGCAGCAAAATTAAGGATCTGAAGGATCACTGCAGAGTATGGGCTAAGATTATTCTGGGATGCTTCAACCACAGGAAACCAACAAGTTCTCCTGATTATATAAACGTGGATCAGCAGTTTCTGATCTACTTTATTGATCAGAAGGTTAAGATCAATCTGGCTCACTTCCTGTTCAACCATCTCAAGACCAGTGTCAAAGAGACAAGAGAAGAAGAAAGAACCAAGAGAGACTGGATACCGTTTGGAAGGCTTATATCATATATTCTGACAGAGAATAGGCTGATTGAACATCTGATTGAAGCTCAGGAGATGAGCACTATTGAACCAACTATTGGGAAACCGCTGAACGCTAAGAATCTGAAAAAGATGAAGCTGATAGAAAATATTCAGAAGGAACCCAGAGCTACTTCAACTGCTGATATCTCCAGCAGAAGAGTGCCTCTGAGTAATTTTCCAGTATTTTCTGAAATGGAATCCAAACCAGAGATGTTTCTCAGGTATCCAGATGCGTACAAGGAAGAAGATACAGGTTCAAAGCTGAAGATCAAAGATCTGAGTCAACCCCAACCGGAAGTGACTCAGAAGAAGACAAAGAAGAGGAAAGCGCCAACAGAAGGATCATCTCATCAGACTCCAAAGAAAAGAGGTATTTCATCTGCTGCCCCTGTTTTAATTTCATCTACTATTCCAACATCTGCTGCTCCTTCTCAAACCTCTCACAGAATATCAATTCCAATCCCTACTATTGATAAAACCATACCAGAAGACCCTTCTGAGGCCTTACTACTCAGAAGACCCAGAACCAAACTCCCCAAACAACCAACAGTTTCAACAACACCAGCACTTGACCGAGTGCTAGCTGATATTGAGCGTGAACATGTTTCTGCTCAACCAAATTCTGAACCACCAAATATTCCTCCTCCACAACCAGAACAACAACCTGAACCAGAACAACAACAACCAGAACCAGAACCACAACAACAACAACCTCTCTCAGAAGAACCTCTGATCCCTGAGCAATCATAGATTCCACCTCCTCAACCAGAAAATAATCCACCTTCACCGCAAACAGAGTTTCACCATTCCAAAACCCCCTCTCCTCATAAATCTGACCCTCACTCACCTCAACCTTCACCGCTGGCAATCCAGTTGCCATGTGGAACCACTATTGTCATGCCCCAGTTACCATCTTCAGAGGAATCAACACCTCCAAATACTCCCAAACCACCATCCACTCCAATCGAAATATCTGACTCTGATTCTGATACCCTTCCTCCAAAACAAACAGCCTCTCAGCAAACCTCTGAAAACCCCAGCAGAACCTTCATTGACTTAACAAGTCTTGAACGTCTTGCTGATTTAAGACACAAAATTGCCATTCCCAAACCAAAGCAACCAGATGTTGGCTCTGGTATTTTGAATTTTGAAACAGGTGTGCTGCAATGGATTGCTTCTTTGAAGCAAGTCTGTCCTGGGATGATTGACCCAGCTGCTTCTGATCAGCTCTGGTCACAGTTCAGATTATGGGTACGTGCTGAAGCCCTCAAGTTGCAGGATGTCAACTATGAGCAGGCACAACAGAACTTCAGCAAGCTGCTGAAGGAAGTTGAAAGTCAGCTGCCTCAGGAAGTTGTGCTCCCTCTGGACAGTGAATCTTGGTCTGAGAAACAGCAAGCTGCACAGGTGCAACCATCAGAAGAAGACAAGACCATTCAGGCTGAAAGTCAAGCAGAAGATGTCGCTGAAAGTTCTGAGAAGCCTCCTCCTTCTGATGCTTCTCAAGCTGCCTTGGACAGGCAGGCTCTGGAAGAATTAAGGCTGAATGACTTGCGTCTACAGCAGCGAATGGAAGAGAATGATCAGAAGATGAAAGCACGAATGGATGTGCAGGACAGCAAGATTGACACTGTTGTCAACATGGTTCAGAAGCAGAATGAAACTTCTGAGAAGATTCAAGCGATGCTGGAGAGCCTGTTCTCACGCATGTCTCCTCAACCTTAAATCTTTTTCATGCATAACTTTTTCATGTTTTCTTCATTTTCTGATGTACTGTTTTGACTATGCTTTGTAATATTTTCTTCCTCTGATTCTGAACTATCTTAATATGATTAGTTTTTCTGATCAAATTGTTTTAGCACATCACCAACACTTTTTGATTGCTGACAAAAAGGGGGAGAACAAGAATGATATTTAAATCAATAACGGGCTAACTAGACAGAAATTCTCAAACATTCTAACTCTATTACTTGAAATGTTTTTCTGTTTTGTTTAAAGTCTACAGGCACAAGGAAGCTCCTGGACACTCTGAAGACTAGAAGCTCTTATCAATGTTGCTCTGATCAATATGAAGTTCTGATCGACCTAATACTCTGATCCAAAGCAAAGCTCTGACAGGAAAAGCTCTGAAGCTCTGCTCTCTGATAAGTCAAAGACTCTTATAATCTGATGTTCAAAGAAAGAAAAAGATCTGATCCTGAAGAACACGTATATCAAAGGGAAGTAACAAACTCAGGGGGAGTATCTCTTAACTCTGACTTCTCCGTACTTCTTATTCTGATACATATCCAGATACCTTTTCACGTTATTTTTCATTTAAAATATCTAGTTTTTGTCATCATCAAAAAGGGGGAGATTGTTAGAACAATGTTTGAATCTACTACCCTATATTTAAGTTTTGATGATAACAAAGTGAAAAGATATAGTATTTATAAGGTTCATGAATGAACTATATGCTGCCTAAAATTATTATGCTCTGACTTGCAGATACTCTGATTGATATAAGCAAAATCAAGTTTATTCAGCATCAGAATTTGTTTTCATACACCAGCATCAGAAGTTGCTACATCAGAACGTCAAGATCAGATGATCAACTCACGCACATGCTGAAGCTTGATGAACAGAACTGCGCGTAAACACTCTGATACAGAAACACAATAGTTCATCAGCAGAAAAGCAGAATCAGAATGAGCCAAGCCAGAACGTGCATTGAAGAAGCAACGGTACTGTGCATTGAAAGCTAATTAATCCCAACGGCCTCATTCTAGACAAGATCTGCTCAAAAAGGAAAGCTTGTTATTAGCATTGAATCAAGAATATTGCATTCAATGTTCATCTTCTCAAGTGCTATATAAACAAGGCTTTGAAGATTATAATGGTTAATGCTCTCCAAATCTCTACACGCACAAAGCTGAACAATAATCTTCATCTACCAGTTTTGCTAAACCACAAACTCTGATACTTCATTAGTGTTTAGCAATCTAGTTTCTAAGCTTCATTTGTGTATACATCACAGTTGTGATAAAGTTTTGTAGAAAACATTCACACACATTGTTTTATTCATTTGTAAGAAAGTGTTGCCTTGACAAACCGGGTTGTGGTTTGAATCAAGAAGGCTTTAGCAGTTGTTAAAGCAGTCTGTAATATTCAGTTGAATATAGTGAATTAAGACCTCGTTGGAGAGAGGCGAAATCACCTTGACGGGTGGACTGGAGTAGTTTGAGATCAAACGAACCAGGATAAAAATATCTTGTCAATTGCTTTAGATTTCAGCTTTACAATTCAACCCCCCCTTCTTGTGTTTTTCACCCCTTCAGATTCCACAAAGGAGGGAGGGAAAGGCTATTGGTCCTTTGACAGCATAACTACCAGCATGCTTTAAAGTTTGTTCAAAGATGTACCTGCCATAGTCAAAAGCAGTCTTGGTTCCCACAGCATAAATAAATCTCCCCAATCCTGTGGAGATAGTTGATTTATGATTTGTAGGCACCCAGTTGGCTGCACCTATTTTATGCAGGATGGCAAATTTCATGCTGAGTTTGCTGGCATTCAGCTTGCCTTTCAAGGGCCAGCACTTCACTTGCCTGGCTGTGATGGTTTGACAAACTTCATTGTCAGTGGCCTCCAGATCAGGACAATCCTCATTTGTTCTTCCAAGAAACTTGTTAATTTCTGATGGAGAGAACTTGACCCTTCTTCCTCTAACAAAAACACTTTCAAAGTCAGCTGACCTTCCATCAGCACAATCATTAGACAAGTTTACTACAAACTCCTTGACCAGATTTTCATAACATTTGTTAAATTTTATTACTGTCTTCATCAGTCCAGCATTCTTGATCAGGTCCATGATGTCTTTGCACTCCAAGGCATCATTGTTGAGTTCTCTCTCTAAAGCTATTCTCTTTAAGCAAACATACTTCCATCTGTTTGCATTGTCAGGATGATGAAAAGAGATGTTGTCTGTTGGGACTTCAGGTACTCTAGCAATTTTGCTGGAAGGGAGCTTCCTTCTGATAGGAGTTTCTTCAGCATCAATCTCAAATTCTGATTCCTCATCAGAATCAGAAGATTCAGGTTCTTTTCTCTTCTTAGAGATTGGTTGTCTAGCAGTATGCACCTGGGCCTTCTTCCCTTTTGTCTGAATACTTTTCTCAGCCATGCCTTCAGCCTTGGATTTCTTAGCAGCAGGTTTGTCTTTGGACACACATTTTGCATCATTCTGATTACTCTTTCTTTTCATCAATCTCCTAGCTATGCTAGGGTTCATATTAACAATCAGATCATTATCTGAGTAATCCTCATCCACATCAATGATAGGTGGATCAACTGCCTTTTCTGAAGGGTTCTGAATGTTGTCTTTTTGTGTCACAACATTCTCAGTGACATCTACATTTGGGCTTTCTGATTGATTTAAAGGGACAGAAATCCCCGGTACAGGTTGGTTTCCGCTCAGTATACTAGTAACAAGCCTAGCAATGGCTTGATGAACTTGAACTGATCCTTCTCTATTTGGTACAGAAGAAGAAGGATGAGAAGAATTACCAGAGGCTGTAGCTTGATCTCTTCCTGCATGTCTAGTTCTTAGCTTTTTGACTTTGGCTAGGTCAGTTGCCATCTCTCCGAGAGGAGTGACCTCAAGAACTTCAGATTCTATGCATGTGGTGATTGCCCTAGAGTCTTGGTCAGATGATGAAGATGATGAGGATGATGAAGTCTCCATGGTTGAAGACGATGTCTGAGACATTTTGATTGACTTTGAGTAATGGTAGCAATTTGAGAAAAATCTTTGATTGAGAGGAGGAAACAGGTTGCAAGGACGAGAGAGGTAGGAGGCAAAAGGGAGTCTTTTCAACTTTTTAAAGATTTTGAAAGAATTGTGAAAGCATATGATTAACCCACTAAAGATAGACTTAATAAAATTAATTCCTTCAACCTTTGTTTTAAGCAAAATTAATTGCTATAATTTCTCATGTTGGTAAATACCCAACCTGCCCCTCAAATTTTCAAGTTTATTCCCAACAAGAGCCTTGGTAGAAGAATCAGTCAGCTGAAGCTTAGAGAAACTATGTTCCAGTTTAAATGATTTCTTCTCTTCAAAGTCAATGTGCTTGTTCCAGTTATGGTGAATAGGGTTCAAGGAAATATTGATTGTATTCAGATTGTCACAACACAATGTCACAACATCTTGTGTGACATTGTACTCAGTGAGCATCTGTTTTGACCAGATGTTTTGAGAACAGTGTTTCCTAGCAGCAACTATTTCCGCACAGAATTGGGAAGGCATTCTTTTGATATGAATCATAGTTCTGGTTGATTCTTGAATAATTTTCTGTTTGTCCAGTCCATTTTGATGGAGAGTTATAGGAGAGGAGACTTCAAGCCTCATTTCTTCAGGGAAACAGAATTTATTAGACTTGTTATTTCCAACATCCTTGTCAAGATAACTTATGGTTCTGACAACACATCCTTCTTCAAGTTTATTTGCCACATCACAGATATTATCAACCTGTAGTTTTGGAGTTCTTCTGACTGCTTCCATAGAAATAGCTCTTTTCATTCTTCTTAGATGAAGATGACCAAGCTTATGCTGCCACAGTTTCATCTCTTTTTCTTCTTTGGTAATTGGACACATAGTGGAGATATCAGTGTTCTCAGGCTGCCACAAGTAGCAGTTATCTTTGGATCTGATTCCTCTCATTACAACTTCTAGTTTTTCATTAATTACTAGACATTCAGATCTTGAGAAGTTGACCTTGAATCCTAGATCACATAATTGACTGATACTAATGAGATTAGCAGTCAGCCCTTTTACCAGCAGTACTTTATTCAGACTTGGAACTCCAGGGCAGTCCAAATTACCAACTCCTTTGACTTCACCTTTAGCACCATCTCCAAAGGTCACAAAACTGGTGGTGTGAGGCATAACATTATTGAGGAGATTTTTGATTCCAGTCATGTGTCTGGAACATCCACTGTCAAAGTACCAGCCTTCCTTTGCAGACACTCTCAGGGAAGTATGGGCTATCAGGGCAGTAGCCTTTTTCTTCCAATGAGGAGTATGTGGTACCCTTTTTGGCTTAGGTTTAGCACCTGAGTTTTGATTGGGGTATCCATGTAATTTGAAGCAGAAGGGCTTTATGTGTCCATACCTCCCACAATGATGACATCTCCATCTTTGGTATTTTTTCTTCATGTATTTCTGATGTTGAGAGTTGTGTTGAGACATCTGCTTTGACAATTGTTTAACATGCCTGATCTTCTTGTCTGCACCAGGTTTCTTAGCTTCCACAAATCCTAGACCAGATTTGTTTCCCACATTTTGTCCAACTTGTAGGATCTCTTCCAATTTATCTGATCCATTGGTCAACATCTTGACAGATTTTGTCATTTGGTTCAGTTGTGAGTTCAGTAATTGAACTTCCCCTTCTAGGTGACTTATAGTTTCAAGATCTGCCCTTTTTTCAGCCTCCAGCTTTATAATGAGTTTTGATTGTTTCTCATTCTGCACACAGACTTCAGCACTTCTGATACACAATTTCTTGTAGGTATCAGCCAGTTCTTCAAATGTCACTTCTTCATCACTAGTGTCACTTTCAGAAGTACAAACACTAGTTAGAGCAGTAACTAGTTTGGCAGATTCTTCTTCAGAATTACTTTCTGAATCATAGTCAGACCAAGTAACAGTCATTCCTTTCTTTTGTTTCTTAAGAAAGGTAGGACATTCAGCTCGAATATGTCCATATCCTTCACATCCATGGCATTGAATACCTCTGCCTTGGTTTCCCTTATCTTCTGACCTTGGTCTTCTGCTGGAACTGTCAATGTCAGAGGGAATGTTATGAACATTAGACCTTGACTTTGGATCCATTCTTTTGATGAGCTTGTTGAACTGTCTTCCAAGCATGGCAATAGCTTCTGATATATTTTCTTCTTCATCCTCCTTGTTTTCAACATCAGTGTTGGATACAAGTGCTATGCTTTTGTTCTTCTTGTCACCATTATCAGTGATCCCCATCTCAAAAGTCTGAAGAGACCCAATAAGTTCATCCACTTTCAACTTGCTGATGTCCTGGGCTTCCTCTATGGCAGTTACCTTCATTGCAAATCTTTTAGGCAAGGATCTGAGAATCTTCCTCACCAGTTTTTCTTCTGACATCTTTTCTCCCAGTGCTCCTGAGGTGTTGGCAATCTCCAAGATGTTCATGTGAAACTCATGAATGGTTTCATCTTCCATCATTTTTAGATTCTCAAACTTGGTAGTCAACATCTGAAGCCTTGACATTTTTACTTTGAAAGTGCCCTCATGAGTAGTTTTGAGAGTGTCCCAAACTTCCTTGGCCAGTTCATATTGATGTACTAGTCTGAAAATGTTTCTATCAATTCCATTGAACAAGGCATTTAAAGCTTTTGAATTTCCCAGAGCTAACTCATCTTCTTCTTTACTCCAATCTTCCTCATGCTTCAGACTGATTGTCCCATCTTTCTCAGTTATGGTGGGATGAATCCATCCTTTGTCAGCAGCTCTCCAAGCCTTTTTGTCCAGAGATTTTAGGAAGGCAATCATACAAGGTTTCCAGTAGTCATAATTAGTTCCATCCAGAATGGGTGGTCTATTTCCAAAAACTCCTTCTTTGTCCATAGTGCCAGAAATTGATATCCCTAGATCTCACCCAGTAATACAGGCAGGGTGCCTGGTCTGATGCCAATTGAAATTCTGGCTGCAGATACTCAATGTCACGTTCAATGTTATGACATCGTATCTGACTTACTATATGACAGTAAATACAAAAACAATAAAGAACACAGTCAATTGTTTACCCAGTTCAGTGTGCAACAACACCTACTCTGGGGGCTACCAAGCCAGGGAGGAAATCCACTATAAGAGATGTTAATTCAGGAATAAACCAACCAGTTTATCTCCTTCACTTAAGACCTACCCAATGCAATTTCAATCTAAGTACAACTTAAACCTGAGTTCCTACTCACTCCCCCTCAATCACAGCAGTGATACATAAAACAATTTGACTAATGATTTGATGAAGACACTCTTCAAAAACAAACACTTAATTAAGCTTCACAGCTTTTTAATCAAGCAACACAATCACTCTTGCTTCACAGCTTTGAGTGATGCACACAACTAACTTGACTCTGCTTCACAGCTTTAGTCAAGAAACATTCAAACACTCTTGCTTCAAAGCTTTGAGTGCTATACAACCCTTACAATTAAAAACCTATTCCAAGTCACTTATCACAATGATAATTGCTTGGAGTACAATAATCAAACCTATACAGATTACAAATGATCTTCTGATCAAAACAGGGATTGCCTACAAAACAGCAGCTCTGTTGAATATATAGCAGCTGCAACTTCAGTTAGGGTTTCCACAAAAACCTAGGGTTAATTCCGTTGACCTTAAGACCAGGTCACAGGACTTTATTAACCAGGTTAGGGTTGAGCTAGGTTACCCCTCAGAAAACGCAGGATTCTGTTCTGGAAAGACTGAGTTATTTTCCTGAAAAAACTCAGACTTATCCAACCTGCAAACCTGTTAGTTCAGAACAGGATGTCTTAACATCTGTTATGACATCTGAGAAAACCTGTCTACTGATTTAGCAAAATGTGATCATTTTGCAAAATGCTCAGATACACACTTATAAACATCAGTTCTTGAATGACAATATTTTTCTGCAAAGGTACCTAATGAATTAGTACAAACTAAACTAGAATGTTATGACATCAGTCATGACATTCACACATACACTTGGGTTTTACCAAAAATGCAAGCCAATACCTAAACAACTACAGTTTTGATGTTTGCAGGAAGAAAAGAATTCACCTCGACCATGGCTCCTTTCGCCCGTCGAAAGTTCGGTCCAGAATGGTTCACCAGGCCCCATCCCAAGTCATCAGGGGACCCTCATCTCGAAGAGCACACAACACTGTGGGAAGCATTTCTCACTCCCAGAATAATGCCATTGCGCTTTAAGAGTTCCAAGAATCATCTGAGCCTGATCGCTTATCAGCCAAATTTGGTCTCTCGACAGTTTGGTATCACCCAATCACTTCCTTCTCCCATTTTCCCTAGGGAGAAATCAATGTTGTATTTTTGCAATGATTACACTGAGGATGCTGCTACCAAGCACATTGGCAGGTACGCTGGTCGGACAGTACTTTCACTGTTCGACCATCAACTCAACTTCCTCTGTTACCATCTTTTGAGGACTGGTGGAAGAGTTATTATGCTGAAGAGTTCTTCGATGAAAAAGATTTTGTGGACGAACTCCAGAAGTCCTTCGTTTTGGTCCTTGACAAAATAAAGAAATGTACGTTCACTCTCCAAATTATATTTGTCTTTCCATTTCGACTTATAACTTGTCAATTATAACTTGTGAACGCGTCTTCTTTCAGTTGTTCGAAAACCTGCAGCAAAGAAAACCACAGAAAGCCATCAGGGAGGAGGTCCCTCTACAAAACCTTCAGCACCGGTAACCAAACTTTTATTATTTCCTTCTGGTTTTAACATCCTGATTTTCGATGTGGCGCTCTAAATCGACTCCATTTGGTTTTCAGGAACCTGCACCTAAGAAACGACCTGCACTAACGGTCGAATCTGCGAGTGATGACGAGGATGAATCTCCCCCTGTTCCTCTTAAACGGAGAAAACTGAAGAAAGATGCCCCTGCTCCTGAGCCTCGACCTATGATCAGAATCAAGGTTGCAGGGAGAAAACCCAGGCCACCTCCCGTGATCATCGAAGAGCCCACAGAGGAGGAGCTGAACGTCTTGCTCAGCAAACCCGTTGAAAGTGATAATTCTAGCCCTGGGGCTGAAATTCCTCTACAGGTAGCTCCTCCGACCATTTTTAACTTATGTGTCGATGATCATGTTTGATTGTATATCTTTTCTAAACCAGAAGATTCTTCCTCTTCTATTTTCAGGAGACCACCGAAAGTTCAGCACCAAAAACTTCAGAGACACAAGACTCTGCTGAACATAGCAGACAACAAGAGGAGGAATTGGCAAATGATGAAGCCCTTGCCGAAGCAGAGGAGCAACAACCAAAGGAAACTCAAGTGGTCGATCTGACAGAGGAGCAACATGATGAAGAGGATCATGTTGATGCTGGCACCACTGAACCACATGTCGAAGAGAGTCATGTCGATGCAAACGCTACTGAACAACTTCAACCCCAAGCCACCGCTGCTGTAGGAGCGACCACCTCGACAAAGCCCAAGTCTAAAGAAGACTTGGCCCTTTTGAAGCAAACTGATCCCATTGGCTACATGAATGCCATCATTGAGAGTAGGGGAAGTTCATCTGACCTTAGTCACGATGCTTCTACTGCATCGGGGAAGTCCACTTCGACTTCTCCTCTTGATGAGGCTTTGATGAAGGTCAAGGCTCAATTCTTCAAAAAGGATCTGATGAAGGCTTTGGAGGGGGATCCTACTGCTCCGTCTTGTCTGGGAGCTGTTCTGAATGCAGTCGATTTGCTTGCTGTGTCTCCAGAGGTTTCCAGCTTTATCTTGGAGTTATACTCCATTGTTGACCAAGTCTCTGCGGACTATAGACGTCAGAGGGGCTTCAACATCCAGCTCGAAGCGCTACATGGCAAGAGTTCTTCTGCCTGGACCGAGGTAGCTGAAACAACTTCTCGAATTGCAGAATTGTCGAGGCAGAAGACATCCAAGCAGGAGGAAATCGACGCCATAGATCGAGATAATGCCTCTATAAAGGCGTAGATCGAGGAGCTGGAGGCCAAGTTAAATGCTAACACCAAGCGCAAAGAGGAGCTCCTCTCGACTGTTTCAGACACAGAGAGCCAAGCTGAAGTTACACGAGGCCTAGAGTTCGCTGAGAAGGCCCAAGCCTTTGATGACCAGATTGCCAAACTTTCTCAGGCGACTGCCTTGTGTAACAAAAGGCTGGAGTTGCAACAGGCCAAGTATCTTCGACTTAAAGCTTCTATCCCTTTCTAATTTGCTCAGCCATTTATTAACCATGTACTGTAATATTTGTAAGACAATGCAACCATTTTGGCTAATCATTATATAATTTTCCATTTTGGCTCTTTATGGTTAATTTGGTCATTAATTGCTATTTATTTTGATCTCTTGGAGCATAGGTTTATATTTTTTCAAATATTTGCCGTTTACTCTCAAGAGTCTTTTATCTTCACCTAACTCTTCAACCTCATAAGCTCCACCATAAAAAAATTTGGATAATTCTGAACGGTCCTTCCCATTTGGGTGACCATTTTCCCATGCTTCGATCCCTTCGATCCATGGGGAGAATCACCTTCCAAACTAATTCTCCAGGCGAGAATGCCTTAGGTTTTACTTTTTTATTGTAAGAGTTTTCCACTCTTTTCTTCTGAATTCTTAGTAGGTCGAGAGCGCGTAGTCTTTCTTCGTCTAAATCTACTAGTTCGTCTAACATCATATCCCAATAAACCTCAGAGGGGATATCATGATGTCTCTGAACCCTTGCTGATTGAAGACAAATTTTCGCTGGCAGCACTGCGTCATGACCAAAAGTTAGCCGATATGGTGTTGTACCTATGGCTTCTTTTGGGGACGTTCGACAGGCCCACAAGATCTGGTCTAACGTCTTATGCCAATTTTTTGGCTTCTTTCCTACATGCTTTTTTATCAGGCCGATCAATATTTTATTCGCTGCTTCAACTTGACCATTTGCCTGTGCATAATAAGGTGTTGATGTTAGGAGTTTAAAGCCTGTTTCTTGAGCGAATTTCTGCATCTTTCGACCAGTGAATACTGATCCTTGATCAGTCGTTATAGTTTCAGGGATTCCAAATCTAAAGATAATGTTCTTTTGAATAAATTCAATGACATTTTCTTGGTCTGCATTGACTAAAGGAATAGCTTCGATCCATTTAGTGAAATAATCAATGCCTACCAGTATATACTTCTGGCTCCTTGATGATGCCGGTCGAATCTCTCCAATAAGATCCAACGCCCATCCTCTAAAGGGCCAAGGTTTCACTATTGAGTGAAGTTCGCTTGCTGGTACATGTTAGATGCCCGTATGGACTTGACATTCCTGGCAACCCTTCGCGAACTCAACACAATCTTTCAAGATGGTGGGCCAGTATAGTCCTTGTCGAAACAACAACCATTTCATCTTATGGCCTACTTGGTGAGCCCCACATGCTCCAGCGTGCGTAGTCGAAAGGACTATGTATGCTTCAGTTTCACTTAAGCACTTTAGCAATACCCCTTCAGGCGTCTTTTTAAATAACTCATTACCCATGAGTACGTAACTCAACGCCCTATATTTTATTTTCCATTCTGTCAAAGCTGCTGGATTTTGTAGATAATCTATAATGGGTTTCCTCCAATCTTGCTCTGACAAATTGTCTATGAACGATATTTCAAAGTTCCTTTGATCAACATACCCTAGTCTTGTCTCTATGAACGATATTTCAAAGTTCCTTTGATCAGCATACCCTAGTCTTGTCGATTTCAAATCTGTTGGTGACAGGCTAGTTGCTTTTATTTTTTCTCGGACTTTGATTGCTCTTTGTAATCTCGTTTTTGAATTGTACCCAGATGCAATTTGTGCCAAATCATTGGCTATTTGATTTTCCAATCTGGGTATGTGTCGAATGTTGACCATTTCGAATTTTTTCAATAAACGATTTGCTATCACAAAGTACATAATAAGATTTTCTCTTATGCACTTATATTCTTTTGTGACTTGCTTAATGACTAACTCTGAGTCTCCCATTATTTCGACTCGAGTTGCCCCCAATTCCAACAATATCTCAAGGCCAGTAATTAGAGCTTCGTACTCAGCCTCATTGTTCGAACAAGTACATGATATCTTGTACTTGAATGTTGTTGGAATTTTTTCCGGAGAAATAATCAAGACCCCTACTCCTGTTCCATCTTTATGGCTGGAACCATCGAAGTAGAATTTCCAAGGCTCTATATCCACATAATTTATATTCTCAACCTGAATTGAGTGGTCGACTATAAAGTCTGCTACCACTTGCCCTTTCACTGCCCTAAGAGGCATAAAGGTCAATGAGTACTCAATTAACGCTAGCGCCCACTTGCCAATTCGGCTGTGCAGGATGGGTTTCGACAACATGTACTTGAAAACATCAAAATGAGACGAAACGTACACATCAACTGGTTTTATATATTGTTTGAGCTTTGTACAAGAGAAATAAAGACATAGACATAATTTTTCAACTTCGCTATATCTAGTTTCTGCATCGTTCAAAACTCTACTAAGATAGTAAATGGGTCTTTCGACTCCATTTTCATCTTCCTGGGCTAACATGCTTCCCAAAGTTTTGCCGGATGCAGCTATGTACAATCTCATACTCCTGTTGTTGCAAGGAGGCGCCAAAATAGGTGGCTTGGTGAGATATCCTTTGATTTTGTCGAAGGCTTCTTGTTGCTCTTGCCCCCATTCGAATCTTTCCTTATTCAATCGAAGTAAGGGTGAGAAGGCTTGAGCTTTTCCACTTAGGTTAGATATGAATCTCCTTAAGAAATTTATCTTGCCCAGCAGAGATTGCAGTTCCTTTTTGTTCGCTGGCGCTTTCGCTTCCAAGATTGCCCTCGTCTTATTCTGGTTGATTTCGATTCCTTTCTTGTGGACGATGAAGCCCAAGAAATCTCCAGCTTTTACACAGAATGCATACTTCAAAGGGTTCATTTTCAGACCATGTTCTCTCATTCTTTCAAATGATTGTCGAAGGTGGTCTATATGGTTCTTCCTGGAAACAAATTTTACAACAATATCATCAATATACACTTGCATAAAAGTGTTAATAAAATCATGGAAGATAGAGTTCATCGCTCGCTGATATGTTGCCCCAGCGTTCTTTAGGCCAAAAGGCATCACTACCCACTCGTAAGTGCCTAAAGCCCCGGGGCATCGAAAAGCTGTTTTCGACACATCTTCTTCGGCAATGAATATTTGATTATATCCTGAATAACCATCGAGCATGCTCAGGTACTCATGGCCAGCGGCAGAATCGACTAGCATTTCCGCCACAGGCATAGGATATTCATCTTTGGGTGTGGCAGCATTCAAGTCTCTGAAATTGATGCATACCCTCAATGTGCCATTTTTCTTAATCACTGACACAATGTTTGCAATCCATTCGACATACCTCGTAGCTCGTATGAATTTGCACTTCAGCAGTCTTTCGACTTCTGTTTTGATCTTCGACAGTATTTCTGGAGCGAAGTGTCTTGGACTTTGCTTGACTGGCTTCTTCCCAAGTTTGATTGGCAACTGAAGTTCTACCAATCCTCTGTCGAGACCAGGCATCTCGTCGTAATCCCATGCAAAGCAGTCCTTGAACTCCTTTAACAAATGGATCACTTCCAACCTGAGCTCTTGGTCTATTTTTGCGCTAATGTAAGTTGGCTTTTTCTCTAACCCTTCGCCCAAGTTGATTTCTTCTAAAGGATCCTGCGCTAACATTTTGATGTTGTTTGCTAGGGGGTCCTTTTCGAATCCCAAAGGCTCATCGTCGTAGATGGCGTCGAGCCTTTGTTCCTGCATTTCTTCTGGCATGATATCAGGAGGTTCTGGGTCGAAATCCTTTCCAGGACCTGCAGAAGGTAGCTCTTGATCATTGGCCTGTGTGGCCATATATTTTACTTCGGCTTCGAGAGCCGTTATCATCCTTGTTTCGGCTACATAAGCCGAAATTCGCTGCAGTGATTGTGACTTAGTCATTGTCACTGAATTCACTTCCCCAACCAGTTGGCTGGATGTCATGTGGGACAAGTCTTCTCTGTCCCATTGAAAACCATGCTCAGGGTGCAGGTACAAGGAACAAAAAGCATTTGGCGTTGGCGCCAAGTCGAAGTCAGGTGATGGGCATGGCCCAATGTGAGCCAAATTTTTATCGAAGTCAGCTCTCCCTAGGTGATTTACTTCGCCCAAGTAATAGCTCTGATCCGCTTCTATATTTTCGACCATTCCATCAGGACGCCATAGTATCAACCTTTGGTGCATTGATGATGGTAATGCTCCAACACCATGTATCCATTCTCGGCCCAACAAAAGATTATAATTTGGTTTGGCTGATATGACCATAAACATAGTTGGTCGAAGGATGGATCCCACTTTGAGGTCTAGTTGGATCACACCCATAGTGGTCCCTATTCCGCCTTCGTAATTCGACAGGACCATGTTGTAAGGCTTGATGTTTTCATCGCTCTTGCCTATTTTTCTCAGCATAAAGTGAGGGATGATGTTGATGGTTGCCCCACAGTCCATGAAGATCTTATTTACGGTGGTTTCTTCGAGTTTTGCCCTTATGAATAAAGGCTTGAGGTGATTTTTCATCGCCTCTGTAGGAGGTTCGAGGAAACCATTTTGCTCTTCAGTAGCACCATTGTCCATGACGAAGTAGCATACTGGCCTATGCTTGGCCATTTCTTGTTCGACTTTCCAATCGTTCGATTCGACCTCCACCTGGCGGTTGAACTCTCTTGGCAAAACTAAGACTATGTTCACCATGATATCTAGGGTGTCATCAGACTCAGAGCCATCTTCGTCATCAACTTCGCCCTGGTTAGGCCAAACTAGTCTATTGGTCACTGGTTGTCTTTCCAGAGGCTTTCTCTGCTTTCTCTGAGGGACATTTTAACTTGATTCTGGATTTGGTTCATTGGTAGCTTCCCTCTCAGCCTTTCGCCGCCTCTGGTATCTTCTCCATTGGGATCGAGATATGGGATTCTTTCCCTTGTAGTTACTTGATACCTGGGTCACTTTAGAGGCGATAACCTGAGGTTCTTTCTTGTGTGTCAAAGATGAACCTCTTGGCACTTCGAAGGAGTGCCACCTTTCCTCGCTTGGTCTCTTTCGACCTGATGTTTTATACCACGTATCAGCTGGTACATTGGTTGGAGGCCTGAAAGTCAGTGACCTCTTCTCTTGATTTGAACCCTTTTGGTAGGTTCTTCTGGGGTCATGTCGAATATCAACACTTTCCCTTCTTCTGTTTGCTGCTCTTACACCTTGGATGTGTTCAGCAGCTTTTTTGTTGAAAATCGAGCTACATCGAGGACACAACATCACTTCTGGCTTCTTCTTCTGGCATCTTTGCAGGAAATCTGCCAGATTTTCGTTTTCCTGAGGGAAAGCCGTTTTGTTGGCCTGCTCTTGCCTAATGGCCTCCTCTGATGCTTTTGATTCAGAGATTTCGACCATGTTGACGTTCATGGTGTCTTTGGTGGCAAGAGTCATTTGCTTCATCTGAGCCTCCAGGTCCTCTGTCTGGCCTTGGACTGCAGCCAAGTAGGAACTGGGTTTTGCTCCAGATTTTGGGGCTCCAAATGCCTCCAATTTTGGGCTTTCAACAGCTTTTTGGACTGCTTCAATTGTTTTTCTAGAAAGACTCCCAGAAAAACTGCCAAAGATTGGCATGTTGACATGATCCTTGGTGACTTCGACCATAGTTATTGCTGGCCTTTTCACCTGGATTCTGGACGCCTCGATCACATTCACCTCTGAAGGTTCAGCATAATGGGCTTCAGCCTACAAAGGGTTAGACTCCACAGTCATGGGGGTCTTATCGGCAAATTTCAACCTCCCTTCTTCGATAGCATCTTGCACGAGATTCCTGAAAAGAAAACATTGAGATGTTTTATGGCCCAGAAAATTATGATATTTACAAAAGCCTCTTTTCTTTCTTTGATCAAGAGGAGGCACTTTTACCCCTGGGGGCACTATCATTTGGCCATCTTTTACAAGTAAGTCAAAAATTTCATCACATTTTGTAATATCAAAACTGTAAGTCTTTTTGGGGAACCTATCATTGGCTCTTTCAGGACCAGTGGGGTTTTTTCCACTTGAGGGGACTAGCAGTTTGCAAGAGTATGGTGGCCCTTGTTTTAGCTCCGCTAAATCAACCTCGCTTTCTTCGACGGTTATAGTTTCGTCGAAGGTTTATGGATCTTCATCGTCCATTTCGACATATGCTATCCTTTCTCTTTTATGAGTTTTTGTCGCCTTGGCTTTTTCAGCTTTAAGGCGTTCTACCTGTCGAACCCTATCGGCCAATTGGGCCATGTCTCTCAGGTATTGAGTGTCTAATTTCTTCCTAATGGAATAATCTAAGCCTCCTGCGGCTATTTCGACTAACTCATGTTCTGGCACTTGCGTAAAGCATCTTGCTTTGAGAAACCTAAACCTATTTAGATATTCGTCTATAGGTTCAGTGAATCGCCTCTTTACACTGGCCAATTCTTCCAGGCTTATCTTGGTTTGTCCCATGTAGAATTGCTCATGGAACAATCTCTCCAACTGGGTCCAATGGTGGATCGAATTGGGGGGAAGAGTTGTGAACCAAGTAAACGCGTTCTTTGTTAGGGAACTTGGGAAATACTTAATCCTCAGGTTTTCGTTGTTTGAAATATCTCCTGCTTCAATCAAGTATCTCGCCACATGTTCGACAGTAGATTCTGTCGTGTCCCCTGAAAATTTAGTGAACTTAGGGACTTTACATCTAGGAGGTAAGTCTGTTTGTAACACATATTCTGACAGTGGGGATATAAAGTTGGGCCTACGGAAGCCCGTATTCATCCCATTTTGCGTCATGATTCTTTCGATCATGGCTGTCAGGTTATTTTCCAAACCCATATTCTGGTATTGGATGTGCTGAACTATTTCGTCAGCATTTTGGTTTCTGTTGACTATCCTTACTTCCGGGGCTATGACCCTAGGTTCTTCGACCCCGGGTTGTTCCAATCGCGTCCTAAGGTTTTCTTCGACAGGCTGCTGGACTTGGTTAATAGTGGTTTCTTCCTCTAGAAGTATACCTTGGTTTCCCCTTATTTGCGCCCTTTGGGGCTGTCGAATAGGTTGGGGTACCCCAAAGAAATCGGCCAGACGCGCCATTTGCGCTGTCATCTGCTGATTCGACTGGGTGGTATTTTGTATTAGAGGATTTAGCACTGTACTTAAAGTTTGTGCCAACATTTGAACCATATAGTGGTTGCTTTCGTCCATTTGCTGCCTCAAGACTGCTGTCGAGGCATTCGTAAGGCCATGCGCTACTTGGGACGTTCCTCCTAAGAGTTGGGTCCTACCCCTGTTCGTCATACCAACTCCGGAACCTTGGAGTGGCGAAGAGGCGCTCACTAAAGGGTCTGAAAAAGTGGACGCAGCGTTCGTCAGGCTAGCAAATTCAGAAGTTGGCATGCCATAAAGTGGTTCTCGATTTAGACCGCCTGTCGAAAATCCTGGGGGAACATAAGGCCTAGTTCCTGGGTTTCCCCTTGGTGGGGGAGTTCCCAAAGGCATTCTGGGGCCAGTGAACGGAGGTAATGGCCCCGTTTGTGTGATCGTTACTGCTGGTGTTGAACCAGCGGTTAGCGTTTCACTTAAGGTTGGGATAACCGTTGTTCCCAGATTTGTTTGTGGGATTTCGCTATTGTTTGGCGGATTCGCCATCGCTTCTCTTCTTCTCGTAGTATTGGTATCGTTAGTGTATATTCTACCACTTCTCAATAACATGCAATACTTCTCAAAAAAGATGATATTCTATATAAATACGGTTAACCTTAAAAATCAACACAAAGTCCCACCAGGTGTGCCAATTTGTTTACCGTGGAAATTGGTAAACAACCGCTGATCCTCCAAAAGGTTACTTATTTGGTGACTCGCAGGATCGATCAGATTGATCCTAAGACATGGTTTATTTTTTGGGGTTTGACTAAATCTAATGATGGTTAATGCCAGTAAAGTAAAGACACTTTATGTAAATTGCATGAAGAAAAGCTTGATAGAATAAATGAAAGCGTTAAATAAAGGCTTCGACGGAGAAGAGTAAATGAAAGGCAATAAAGTGCTGGAATATAAAAGACTTTGATTAATTTAAATGGTGTTTCACACATACATTCTCAACAATTCTTTCGCTCACACTGGGTACTTGAATCTAGATGAGTGACTTGTATATAATGATGAACACACGCGAAAACTACGAGAACAACTAGTATTTATACTAAACACATCTCAAGTAACCGTTGGGCAGTTACGTTGCTTCGAGATGACACCACTTGGCATGCTCACAGCATTCGACGCTCCTGATCTTGGCACGTTGCGCTTGGTAACCGCTGGGAACCGTTTTCCCTCCAAACATTCGAATCTCAAACCGTTCCACCCTGGGGCATCAAATACCTTTGTCGAGAAGTTTCTTCGACGTCGAAGGCAACAAGATTCCTACTTAAAAGAAATTCTCTAAGTACCTTGCCTCTTTCTGATGAGCATTCGACAGGATCAGCTGGTCGAAACCATTCCTCATAATTAATGGTCTATATTAATAACAAACAAGGGTGTCGAATTTAGGAGCCAACAGATAGGTGAGGTGATGTATAAATTGTATGTTTCAACCGATTTTTCTGAGTGACTCGAATAAAATTGAAGAGGAAAAATTATAGTTAGGTATAAGTTTTCATTTTTATTTTGATTAAATAAATATTAATTTGAATAATTTCTTTAGTCACACTCTAATTAAAATATTATAACTATTTGTGGTATGTAAATTTGTTCTTGTTATATACAATGTTCTTAGATTAAAGATAGTATATGAATAGTCTTATAATAATTTAATAAAATAAAAGTAATTATATTATTAAATTAATATAATAGAATAGTGCAAAAATCTAATAAACCCTTTATAAAAGGTTACGTGGCAGTATTAGATAAACGAAACAAAGGGTAGGAATAGACATTTCTTTTCTCAAGTCTTATAGGTGATTATGGTGGTTTATAAAAACCTAAACCAAATAGTTATAAGATAGTGATTTTTTCCAAATAGAATCATTAAATCATTTAAAAAAATTAAAATTTATTTTTAGTATTTTTCATTTTCAATTTTGATTCAGTTCTATTTTAATTTCATATTTATATAATATAATTTAATTCACTAATTAAATATAATAATTTAATTATTTTAACTTCAATCAGTTGGGTTTCACAATTTATAGTTTTTTTTAATATTCCTATCTATAATGGTATATATTAAAAATTATAAGTGTACTTTGAAATGTTAATTGTTTTCAACAAATGAATGGCGGATCTTCTTATTTATATTTTTTAGTTATATTCTGTTTTACTGTGATATTTTCTACAAATTATCTATTTTAAAAACTTATTTAGAATTAAATTTTCTCTAAAAAAATTGTAGAGAAACAAAATATAAATTTAAAAAGTAAAATAGAAGAGTAAGTTAATTCAAATGAACAGACCCATTTTAATTTCTTTATTTAAAATTATGATAGTTTTAAAATTAAGTTGAAAAGGTAATAAAGAAATTAAAATTGAAAAATAGTGGGTATTTGGGAAAAACAGTTCATTATATATATATATATATATATATATATATATATATATATATATATATATATATATATATATATATATATATATATATATATATATATATATATATATATATATATATATATATATATATATATATATTCTAACCAAGAAAGATAAGATTGGGGTCATACTAAACCCATAAGAGCTAATCAACTGAAAATTAGGATATTTACATAAAAGATTAACGGTGCAATAAAAAGAGACATTGTATTCTAAGCTAGGTCATCTATATTTAGTATTTGACGGGTTTTTTTTACGAGTGGAAGAATTGTTTTTGATATATTTTTGAGATGTCTCTCCTGAATCATCCGCTCGATCTCCTTGTGTTGGTGACAATCTTCATTGTGATGCCCAGACTTGCACCGTCTTCTTGATTTTACACCCATCATGTTCGCTTTCGAAGCTGGAGGCATAGGCGTGTTGTGTACGTGAAAAACCTCACACATTATCTATTGGCGGTGAGTGTTTAAAGGCGTGAAGCTCTCTAACGTCTTGTCTACTCTCTTGAATGCAATTTCATGCTTGATTGGAAAGGTATAGTTACTCTTCCTTTTGGTGGTGCAAACCTTCGGCATTAAGAACACACTCTTTGACGTCTCGTACCTTCGTCTCAGTGTTACTCTCCTCGTCTTTTATGTAAAATTCTACCCTAGTGACCACTTCCGCTAACGAAAGCACTGACTTTTGGGCGAGAGGTTCGTTGAAGTGTCACGGCTTGAGAGCATTTTGGAATGTCCCCATTAACATTTCTTGGTTTGTGGAAACGACCTTAATGGTAGCTTTGTTAAACCGGGCGAGGTAGTCCCTTAGCGACTATGAGGAACCCTTGTGTATGTTGAATAAGCATGTAGTAGACATTTTCCTCTAACGGTTGGCTACGAAGTTATGTATGAGTTTTTTCACCAGATCCTGATAGGTGGTGATGAAAGCTTAGGGCAGACCAATATACCATCGCAAGGCTACATCCCTAAAGGTGTCATACTCCAATTTGCACTTTAGGAAGCCAGGCGCTCCGATGTTGGCCGTCTGTGTGTTGATGGGGCAACGTCTTCATTAGGGTCATTCCATCAATCAAACTTGGTCAAAAATGGAGGCTTGAATCCTTCATGGAACGACACTTCCCATATTTGATCTGAATGTCGATAGGGGTCCAGCACTGACCATTGTATTATTGTTGGTTTTGAAATACATGTGTCACACTCTTTTGATATACATGCCAATTTACTCTGATTATGCCATATTATTTCTGTGGGGTTTAGAGGTTGTTACATTAGTGGTATCAGAGCATGGTCGGCCAGTTGTTAATGTGTTTATTCTCTTAGTACGTGACATATGTGTGAAACATTGTCGGTACTTTCTTGTTTTTTTGATCACTTGTTTGCAGGAGAGAGATTGAAACAAGTGGGGGAGAAGTTATTGTTATGTGCGACATTATGCGTATGTAACTTTGAGCATAAGATAAAGGATGTTATTGTAGTTGGGTAACAATGGTTTATTCCACCATCATGGTTGTCGTCTACCTATTGACAAATTGAGAAAATGACCACCCTTAATCTCTTGTTGATAGTAGACAGGATCGTATTGGATGGGATAGGCTTGTCTTTCCAGCTTGATAGTATGTAAAGTGAATGAGTCTGTGCATGATGGTGTTGTGCTGGCATTGATGGCAACATTGGATATGAAGGGGGAAATGAACGATTGGTGAATTAACAATAGTTTATGATTTTCCGGAGGTATTTGTTGAAGATGTAAGTGATTTACAGCCAGAACATGAAATAGAATTTACGATCAACTTAGTTTCTGGAACTAGTCTGATATCGATGGCTCCATATCAGATGTCAACATCTGAATTGAAAGAGTTGAAGAGTTAACTTGAGGATTTGCTTGAGAATAGGTTTATTTATCCTAGTGTGTCACCATGGGATGCACATGTTTTATTGGTTAAGAAGAAAGAAGGTACTATGAGGTTGTGTGTGGATTAAAAATAATTGTACAAGGTGACTATCAAGAATAAGTATCCGCTTCTGAGGATTGATGATTTGATGGATTAGTTGGTTGGTGCAAGTGTGTTCAGTAAGATAGATTTGAGGTCTGAGTATCATCAGATTCGTGTGAAGGCTGAAGATATTCAGAAGACTGCTTTTAGAACAAGGTATGGTCATTATGAGTATTTTGTGATGTCATTCATTGTAACCAATAAACCTAATGTATTTATGGAATATATGAATAGGATTTTTCATTAGTATTTGGATAAATTTGGTGTTGTGTTCATTGATGATATTTTGGTCTATTCAAAGAGTGAAGAGGATCATGTTGAGCATCTAAAGATTGTGTTATCTGTATTGAAAGAGAAATAGTTGTATGCTAAACTTTCTAAGTGTGAATTTTGATTGAAGGAAGTGAGTTTCCTTGGTCATTTGATATCGACTGGTGGTATTTATGTTGATTCGGCGAAGGTTGAGGTTGTGTCTCAATGGGAAGCTCTGAAATTTGTTTATGAGATTAGAAGTTTTATTGGTTTAGCAGGTTATTATCGGAAGTTTATTGAAAGATTTTCCTAGTTAGCATTAGCGTTGACGCAATTAACTAGGAAGGGTCGAGCTTTTATTTGGAATGCACAATGTGAAGCTGGTTTTCAAGAGTTTAAGAGAAGGTTGATAACCGCTGCTATTTTGATTTTGCATGATTTGGCAGAATCGTTCGTTGTGCATTGTGACGCTTCATTTATGGGTTTAGGAGGTGTGTTATTGCAGAATCGACAAGTTGTAGCTTATGCTTCAAGGAAACTTAAAGTGCATGAGAGGAATTATCTGAGTCATGATTTTGGAGTTAGTTGTTGTGTTTGTATTGAAATTTTGGAGGCATAATTTGTTTGGATCAAAATTTGATGTGTTTAGAGATCACGAGAGTTTGAAATATTTTTTTGATCAGAAAGAGTTGAATATGAGGAAAAAAATATGGTTGTAATTCTTTAAGGGTTATGATTTTAGTCTAAATTACCATCCTGGTAAAGCGAATGTGGTAGCGGATGCATTAAGTAGGAAGTCATTGCATATGACGATGTTGATGGTGCGAGAGTTGGAATTACTTGAGCAATTTCGAGATATGAGTTTGATTTGTGAAGAGACTTTTCCTGGAGTTAAGCTTGGTATGTTAAAGCTTACTAGTGGCATTCTTGATGTGATTCGAGAAGGTCAGAAATCTGATTTGGTTTTGGTGGATAAGTTGACGTTGATCAATCAAAGTCAAGGTGGAGATTTTCGGATTGATGAGAATGGTATTATGAGATGTCGTGATAGAGTTTGTGTTCTAAATATAGATGATTTGAAGAAGATGATTCTTGAGGAAGGACATCGTATTGGATTGAGTATTCATCCTGAAGCTACTAAGATGTACCAGGATTTGAGGAAATTACTTTGGTGGGTAGGTATGAAGAAAGAGATTGCGGAATTTGTGTATTCTTGTTTGATTTGTCAGAAATCAAAGATTTAACATCAGAAACGATCTAGTTTAATGCAATCGTTATCTATTCCTGAATGGAAATGGGATAATATCTCTATGGATTTTGTTTCTGGTTTACCTAGAACACCGAGTAATTTTGAGGCTATTTGGATTATTATGGACAAGTTGACTAAGTCTTCCACTTTATTCCGATGAGAATGGATTATTCGATGGAGAGGCTTGCAAGAATGTACATTGAGAAGATTTTCATTTTTCATGGTATTTTGTCTAGAATTGTGTCAGATAGGGACACGAGGTTTATTTCGAGATTTTGGAAAGGTTTACAAAGTGCTTTAGGTACGAAGTTGCGTTTGAGTTCTGCTTATCATCCGCAAACAGATGGTCAGACTGAGAGGACAATTCAATCACTAGAAGATATTTTGAGAGCATGTGTACTGGAACAATGAGGTGCTTGGGATAATTACTTGCCTTTGACTGAGTTTACTCATAACAACAGTTTCCATTCGAGTATTGGAATGACACCATTTGAGGCTTTGCATGGTAGAAGGTGTAGGACGCCTTAATGTTGGTATGAATCTGGAGAAAATGTTGTGGTTGGACCTGAGATAGTTAAGCATACTACGCGTATACAATAACACCCAAGTCACCACGGTTCTTCCGACCCCCGTGGTGACATCTCAAAACTCATGCACTAATTTTTTTTAATAAAACATTATTAGTATATAATAATATTTTATATCCTAACCGTGGTCATACAATCAAGCTTTCATGGTTTTGAACCTCAATGCCCTTAAATATATTATTCATTTAACATTAAGACGCGTCTTTTCTATTTTAATTTATTTTTAAATATAAAATAAAGGGTTATGACTTTGGTTGTTTTGTTCAACTGTTGTGACACACACACACACACAGTAGTGGCGTATCTTTCACAACAAAACCCTAGAACTCATCTTTCTCTTCTTCTTCGTCATTAGCATTCATATTCTATAGTATAATCGTCAATCTTGTTCTTCTTACATAAATGTATTCTTCTTTTTCCTTATTCTCTCGTTTTCGTGTATGTTGTTGGTATATTTCACATGATTTTCTTCTTATTAGATAGTTTATGGTTCTTTTATTGTTGTACATTTTTCTATTTTGTTGTTGCATGTTGACAAATAAGTTTGCGGTTTCACATATTGATAATTTTCATGGTGTTTGTAGGACTAAAGAAAAGTGAATGAAGAAACAACAAAAACAACCAATTTCATCTAGTTTGAGATACTATGAGAAGAAATATAAGAAGTATGAAGTTATTGTGTAAACTTAATCCACTTTATATTTCTTTTTCATGGATTCACAAAATATATGAATGTCATATTGGTGATGATGATGGGGGTAGCAAGCATATAGTATGAGTTGATAAGGTACATATGGTTTGTATAACAACAGAAGAAAAAAAATACCAGTATGAAGTCATTGGGGAAACTTCATCCACCTTGTATTTTTTTCGTTACTTCACAAACTAGATAAACTTCATAGTTCCACGATTATTTTCAATAAAAGGCGTGTTCCATAAATAATTTAATATATTTTGTGATATTGTATGCTGTTAGTGTTTAGTTGTTAAAATATATGTTTTTTTATTGTGTTGCATGTATTTGTTGTGTTGTTGCATTGTGTTTTTGTTGACAAATATTCTTAAAACAAGAATAAAACATTGCTAAAGTCACAATAAGCCTTTTTCTTATGACTTAGCAATGTTTTGTTCTTTAAATTCTTATACAGGTTAATAGTAGATGAAGTTTAGTTTATTATATACTATATATATTGTTTGCTTCACTAACCTTTTAATGAAAAAACAATAATTTAAATTGATATAGAAACTTATATCTGAAAATTAAGATGTATTTAAAAACCAACTTATATCAGTAAATATTTTCCGAATTACGTGCGTCTCATTCTGCACATTTTATGTTCTTTAACACGTAATATGTGGTTAAATGGTCAAATTCCTTCAACACATCGATATCTATAATTCTACTTTACCTCGTCGTTGTCGCTTATCATCGTGATTGTTAAGATTATGATTGTTATGATGATAAGTCATTGTAACAATCACAATGATAAGTGACAATGATGAGGTAAACAATAATAAAAAATATTGATACATTGAAGGAATTCAATCATTGTACCATATATGTGTTAAAGAATATAAAATGTGCATGATGAGATACATGCAAGTAAGAATACAATGGTGTGTTTAAGTTGATTTTCAAGAATAGTTTAATTTTCAGATTATATAAATTTTTATCAATTTTAATGGTTGTGTTTCTTTAACGAGGTGTATGATAAAATAAGCAATATACATTGATATATAATAAACCATGGGTACGTTCCACAAATGTTTTCTATATTAACCGTGAAATAATGTAATTTATTTATTCCTAGGTTTCGAACCTAATACAGTATATATCACAATGTGTTGTGAAAATAGATGCCTTAGAAACAAAGTATAAACTTGTTTCTTCATGATCAAGAAACAATCAAGGGAGAAAAGATGGAAGAACAAGAAGAACAACAAGGATTGCTTATTAACTATTATTCTTTACTTTCTCTTCAAACAAGATTACAAGTACACACGAATAACAAATAACCCTCTCACCCTAAATTAGGATTTGCAGTATGCAATGATGAGAGACTAGTATGCTATTTATAATAAACCTAATATACTAAACTAATGAGTTTTTTCACAAATAGCCATTACAAGCTAACTTAGGGTACAAGCTAATTTTACAATTAGACATAACAAACTGACCTAATTTGATGCTAACAATCCTAACATTATTTGACCAATGCATGCTTGATCCTTCTTCGACTACAACATATAATACTTCACACCAGCATGTGAGCAACCTTCGACTGCATGCTACAACTCTATCGAACTTTCGAAACCAAGAAGCTATCCTTCGATCAACTAGAGTTCGATTCCAATATCTCACTCAATGGTTTTTAAGCATAATCGTTGTGATATCACACGTGCTTTCTAGTATACTACAACGGTCCTAGGACCGTGATTGTTAGTAACGAATTTACAACAACACTCTACACAATAGCGTTTGGACCTCCGTGATTATATGTATATTTCAACTGCTGTTAAATGGATTTTTCGTAGTAGTGTTTCTTTTGACGAATTTCTTTATAATTTTTTTTATTTTAATAATGACTGAATTTGACTACAAATGTATGAATATCTTCTACTAGCCTGCAAATTCAGTTGATGAAAAAATGAGTCTGTCAAAATATGTTCTAATATTTCTTAGAGATAAGAAAGCTAAAGTTGGAACTAAAGCAACAATGTGATCAATTACAATATTTTTTTTGATATAGTTGCTATGTCCAAATGCCTAAGCATATTATATAAATATCAGAAGCAATTTATGAGTATAATATTGAAACAAATTATCAATGTTACCTTTTTATCTAAATAAAATTTATACTATAAAAAATCTTTTATTGTAATTAACAAATATTAAAAGAAATATCTTACACTTTCTCTCCATCATTATTTTTTCATTTGTCACCTCATTTATTTATTGGCTTAATTAGTGGTGAAGTCCTTTAACTTAATTTCATATTTCACTTTACTCCCTTATGTAATAAAGGTTACATCCTTTAAAAAGGATTTTGTTATTCAACTTAGTCTTTTCTGTTAAATTATGATAAAAATGTTAAATGTTACTGATGTGGTGTGCCAGCAAAGCAACACTTCAATTACTGAGTCAACATAATGCATTAAAAAATTAATATTTTTAAAAAAGAAAAATAAAATAAGAAAAATAGACAATAAAACCCATTGCAAATTTCTGGATAAAAATCATTGCAAAGTGTTTCTACATTCATCCTTAATATTATTGTCTTCTCTCTGCTCATTATCCATTAGCCATGAGTTTATTGTTGTTAGCACTTCCATCAACCATCGTCGTGCGTCTACTGTTTATGGTTTTTACCCCTACCTTCAATCATTGTAAAAAAAATGCAAAATAAAATTTACATTTGAATCCAATGAAAACAAGAATGTTTCAAATTTTGTACATAATACAATTGACAACAAAAAATCAATTAAAAATTCAAAAGAAATTAAAAAAAAAACCAAGAATTAACTTGGATTGCTAACATTACCAGAATTAAAGGATAAAAAACACTTTTTCTTTTCTTTATTTCCGGATTTGAATAGTCCATTTCTACAACAATTCAAATCTAAATAAAACAAGCAATCACCAATATTAATTTGTAACAAAAGCTTCATACAACACCACGAGTAATAAATATACATATAAACAAATCATACTTACAAACAAAACTCCAACAAATGAAGTTTGCAAAAAGAAGAAATGGAGAAGAAATCAAATCTTTCGAGGTATCAATCATGATCAACCAAGCTCCCGGTCCCGGATCATATGATTATAAGTCACAAATGATATTTTCTAAGCTCTAAACAAAGAAGATTGAAGGTTGATGGATTGGGAACAAATACCCTAAAACATAACCTAAAAGATGTGTTTTTACCCCTAAATATGTGTTTATGCCCAGGCATTTTCGCCCGGCGAGCAAATGGCTCGCCCGACTGCCAAAAATGCATTTTTCACGCTTCTGGTCACCTCAGACTCGCGTGGCGAGCTTGATAAGTGGAAATTGTAGTTACTTTTGTATATACTTTATGTTGCAGACATCGACTTTTTATTGTTAATATCATTGAATAATTCTGACTTTTGTGTAAATATGTTTAGTTCGTGTTTATTTGTGTTTTTGTGTACATAGTGTACCGTTTGATGTTTTTCTATTTATTTTGTAGCCATTTGTGGCATTTTGGAGCATCGAGGAATAAGGTGTCGAAGACATGGCTCCAGATGCACGTTTTTTAAATAAAAGACCAGTTTTGGAAACTTCTTTCCAGGAGAGCTTGCTTAACACGCAGAAGGCCGCTAAGCGCGAGTGCGCTCAACGTATTTTGTAGCGCGCTGCTTGCGTTTTGACATTTTGGCAGAAGCATTATTTTGAAGCCCTCTTAGCGCAAATAGCGCGCTTAGCGCAATTTAGGTCGGTTTGATGTGTAAAATAAAGAAGTCACGCTTAGCGCGTCAGACCCGCTTAGTGCGGTCTGTTGAGATTTGTTTTATAAAAACATATTTAGTTTATTTTTTAGGTTATGATTTTAGGGAAGTTTTTGCTCTCAACTCCATCAACCTACAATTTTGTTAGGATTAGCTTAGATAACAACTATGGAACTTGCATACAGATGATCTGGGGTGAATTTCTCTTTGATCGACGCTGACAAACCGGTAGATCTGTGGTTCATTTCTCTTTTTCTTTGTGTGTTCTCTATTGATTGGGTTTGTATATGTATTTTCTTTGAACTCATGTATATTTATCGCCCTTGGCGTTATATAAAACTTTCTTTACAAATATTTGTCGATTGTTATCCTTGATTTTTGTTCTGTTCTAGGGATTTGAGTTGCTATAGACATATACTGCTTAGATTCTTATCTAGAATGATTATCTAATAGTGTACGAATTCTAGAGATAGATTTAGCACTGTTATTTACTTAGGTTGTTTGTGATTAATGCTTATGTGTTGTTTGTGTCGCTCTGAAAGATCTTCGATGCAAGTGAGCATAGCTGACTTATGTGTTGTTGAGGTGGTTAAGAGATTCCTACCGAGGTGATGCAGTTAACATCTCAATTTGGGTTAGAAATGACTTGTATTGTGAGTGACACGTGATGACATTGATGAATATTGTAGGTTTAGTATAACAAGTCGATATGTTTAAGCATGTGAGAAGTATTATATATGCATGCTTGATAAGTTATTCATTTTTCCTTTTTATATATTTATTTTCTGTTGATACTTTTCCTTTCAACCCATTTATCCCAAAACTCATTAACGAGAGATTTAGTGAACGACATTTTAATTCACCAATCTCTGTGGACACGATACGATATAACTTAAATATCACCCGATAAAATAATACTTTACTTTTTGCTTGCCGCTTTACTGTACCAGCAGAGCTTGGGGGAGAGCCTAATAGTAAATTGAAATATTCATCACTTGTTTCGGCCATAATTTGAGAACTGTAACTCTAATTTACGTACGGTCAGAAGCGTTGAAAAACTTATTCAATGTTCTATCTAATAATGACAATATCATTGCTTTAATACCTACAAAAATAATATAAAAACAATTAAACTCAATTATATTTACACGACAATGCAATATATACACTATAATGTAAACTATACTGAACAATTAAACCAAGAATTAACTCCTATTGCTAACATTGCCATAAGAAAATGAGGAAAATAAACACTTTTTTTCTTTATTTCCACTTGTTTATCTTCTATATTCATATTTAGCTTCCTTTTTCTCTCACGATTCCAATATTTCTCTTCTATGTTTCTCCTTTTGTCTTCCCTGTTCTCTCACAGTTCAAGAAAACTTTTTCATCTTCCTCTTCAATTGAAAATTTTTTCAATGGAGGTGACAAGGTAATGGAGGTTAGAGAACTTCAGATCCAAATTTAACAAAGTATGTAAGATTTTCGTAACTAATTAAAATTTTCATCTTCCTCTTCTACTTTAGAACTAACTGTAAAATTTTCAAAAGGAGAAGAGGAAGATGAAAATTTTAATTAGTTATGAAAATTTTCGTAACTAATTAAGATGGAAATTTTAATTAGAAAAGTATATGTAGTTTATCACATTTGTAAAATTAATTTTCTCAAAATATATTGTTACTTAATTTTACTATTTTTTGAAACGATATTTGTATTTAAAAAAACATTTATTAAAATAGATTGTAAAACAATTTCTTCGTTAAAAAAAGTCACAACTACAATTGTCATATTTTTTAAAATGGATAGTAAAAAAGTTTAGTTTTTCTTTTTTAAAATATAAATGATATATTTTTTCCACACAATCATTATATAAAAAATCCTTTTATAATTCATTAAAATGTATTTATTAATGTTACAAAAGAAACACTTATAATAAAATATATAAAAAAATAAAAAAGACAAAATAATCATATTGTAAGGAGTTTATCAAAATAAAATAACTGCATGTTAAATTAAAATTTATTTGTTAAAAAATATGTAATTAATTTTTTAAAGACTTTTTATTGATTTGAAATAATTCAACGTATATATGAGTAATTTTATTAGTTTTCCTATTTTGACACTGCACTTCTACACTACACAATATAAATATGGTTCACTTATACTAAAATACTTTTTTGTTGTTGTGAATTTTATTGTCTGACAAAATAATATTAATTTATGAAATAGAAAATAGTAACAATTAAGATAAATAGTTTACAATAATAATTATCCTACACAAATAATATAGTAGAATAAGGCAAGAAAAAAATAAAGATTTGTTTATCCAGTTTGATCAAACGATTTACATTGGCGTAAAGAACAACTATCAAATTCATTATACTTAGAAAGTTGTTACAAGAGATTACAGATGAGTTAAAAGAAAATAGTATAGCAACCATGATGATGCCCAAAAGTTAATTATATCTTCTATCCAAGTGCTTTCCAACCTCTCCAACCTTCAATATATGATTAACCCAAATCCAATGTGAAAACAAGTATTTTCCAATTCCCTTATATAATTCTAAAGGTTTTCAAAACTCTTTCTTTTTATGAGAATAATCAAAATTCTATGTTATGCCTATAAACCATTGGTCTCCCTTTTTGTTGATAAACTTTAACATTGTCACCTTTAAACACAAAAAAAAAAAATACATATTTATAATAGCAAAAACTCAAGCCCAAAAAACACAACTCATTAATTATTAGAATAAAACAGTACAAATATCTTATAATATAATTTTATATTAATTTAGACTATTTTAAATTTATTTATATATAACGCGAACCGGTCAAACCAGAAATCTGTGAACCGTCAAAATCAGATATTCTTGATGTTTTTCGGCTTCCTGATTTTCTGACAATCTCGAAACATGTTTTCTTTCTCTGCATCCACAAAGATTTTAAGGCACACTTCAACAATCTCCATCTTGACTTGAAACTGTGTTGATGTCAATTTAACCATCAATAACATTATTTCTCTCTAGGATGTTGAAACTCTAATCAATAACCTTGATCAAGTTCAAGTCACCCTTGAATCTGGATCTCACCACTTGCATCCACTCGTTTCCAATTACCATTTTTTCCCTAGGTATTTTAAAAACCTACAAGTATGATTTTTCAACCACCCTTGACTCCACCTGATTTCAAATGTCTCCCTGAAGGTTTTTCTTTTTGTATTTTTCAGTCCTTCAACTACATTCAAAATATAATATACAAGGCTAGCATAATTGTCCATTTAAGATGCTTCAATAACCCTTCTTACCTTATCATGAGTCAAAAGATAATCAGAGATCTCTGTAACCGTTCCATCAATACTGCTAGCATCCATAGTAGGAAACTCCACTTCAAACAGAGTTTTCTCCGTTACAGTTTCTGACAGGTTTCTCCCTTAGTTTTTACTATTCTTCATTTAAAAAAATTCTCTACCAACTAAGTAAGTTGTTTTAACCTCAGCTCTTTCCTAAAAATTTAAATAAACAATTTAGCGGTAACATGCATTTATATCCATTGATTTCTACAAAATTCATTATACTCCTCTGAAACTTTCTCAAGGCCTTCATAACGCCTTAAGAAGTTTCAAGGTAATCAATTTTATATATTCACACTGTAAATAAAATTAAGAAGTTGGATTATACTTACTCAAGATATGGTTTAACTTCAATGCAGTTGATCAAGACATGAACATGTGCATATTGCATTTCTTGTTGGGTCAACCAATGCTCACCCTTCTTTCCAGAGGGACGACCTGGAAGCCCAAAGATTGATAAGGTGTACTGACTTCTTTCGATAACATTTACAAGATTCCTTATGATTCTTGGAGTTAACATCAAGTGCTTGAAATAGTGACTGCAAAAATGTGAAGTTTCTCGATGCAAGTAATATGCACATATTGATCCTTCTACTCTAGCTTTATTTTTCACTGATCGCTTTGAATCACCCATGAACCTTTCAAACGGGTACATCCACCTATATTGAACAGGTCCTCCTAGATAAGCCTCATATGCAAGATGCACAGGTAGATGTTCCATGGAGTCAAAAAAACCAGGAGGAAATACTTGTTCCAACTTACAGAGAATGACTGAAATATTTTGGTCCAACTTAATGATGTCATCCACTCTTAAAGCGGAAGCACAAATATCTCTAAAAAATTGACTAATTTCAGTGAGTGGATTAAGCACATGTTTGGGTAGATAACCAAACACAATTGGTAGCAATTGTTCCATAAAAACATGGCAATCATGACTTTTCATACCATGCAACTTCCCAGTGTTAGCATCAGCACACCTTGCTAAATTTGAAGAATACCCGTCAGGCATTCTCAAACCTTTTAGCCATCCACAAACCGCTTTAGCTTCTTGGGGGGTCAGACTAAAACAAGCTTTGGGTTTAAATAATTTTCCATTTGGTTGAGGCTTCAATTCCAACTCTTTACGATTACACCAAATTTCCATGTCTTGTCTAGCCTTCACATTATCTTTTGTTCTGTCTTTAACATCCATCACTGTGTTAAATACGTTATCAAAAAAATTCTTCTCAATATGCATAACATCAAGATTATGGCGCAACAAATTATCTTTCCAATACGGGAGGTCCCAAAATATACTTCTTTTTGTCCAATTATGTGTGACCCCATATCCTTCAATTCTACAAGCTTTGCCAGTATCTGTAAACTTTGGAAGTTCACAAACTTGGTTCCATATAGCAACTGGTGCCAGTCGAGGCGAAGGCAGATCTGTTACCCGTTTGTCCTTTTTGAAATTTGTCTTGTTTTTTCTAAAGGGATGATTTGATGGTAGGAATCTGCGGTGACAGTCAAACCACGAGCTTTTCCCCATTTTTCCAATGTAAACGCCTTAGTGCATTCCATGCAATGCGGACAACCCATTCTACCATGCGTACCCCAACCAGACAACATGCCATATGCTGGAAAGTCGTTAATGGTCCACATCAAGGTAGCTCGCATAGAAAAGTTTTATTTACGGGATATATCATAAGTCCATTCTCCATTATTCCACAACCTCTTCAAATCATCAATTAAAGGTTGTAAGTACACATCAATTCCGGTTTTTGGACTCGACGGTCCTGGAATGACGCACATCAAAACATGTATGGTTTTGTCATGCACATCTCAGGAGGGAGATTGTAAGGGGTTACAATAACTGGCCAACAAGAATACGCACTTCCGGACGCTTGGACATATGGAGCAAAACCATCAGAGCATAATCCAAGCCTGGCATTTCTAGGTTCAGCGGCAAAATCAGGATGTACCTCATCAAAGTGCTTCCATGCATGGCCGTCAGATGGGTGTCGCATATTGCCTGGGCTTGTTTTGTTTGTATGATGCCATGTCATTTGACTTGCACTGTGCATTGAAGAAAACATTCTTTTTAACCTTGGTATTATAGGAAGATAAAACATGGACTTTACTGCTACCCGTTTTTGGTTACTGTTAATGGCTCTATTGCGAACTTTATATCTTGGACTATGACAAAACTTACATTCCTCTGACGATCCATCTTGAGTACCAAACTCGTTGTCATAAAACAACATACAACCATTAGTGCAACAATCAATCTTTCTTACTCTTAAACCCAACTTCGACACCAACTTCTTTGCATCATAGAAACTCGCAGGCAAGTTGTCTTTCGTTGCAGTTGAGTCCAACATCATTTTTGCGAAGTGCTCCAAACACTGATCAGGAACATTCCAATTTAACTTGGCAGCCAATAATCTAACACACATTGATAGCTTTGAGTCTGACGACCCCTCAAACAACGGCGTATTCATCTCATTCAACAACTGATAAAATCTCTGCGCTTCCCCATTCGGCAACTCTTCCCCGTCAAAGTGTTCAGGTTGATCATAGGTCACGTTAACACCAAAAGCATCACCAACCATGTCACCTATCAGATTAAGGTTTTCTTCAAATTCCATAGGTGGTTGCATAACCGGTTGACTACTTGAAGCATCTGTGTTGCTAGTCTCTGTTACATTACTCGGCAGTGTTTTACCATGATGCGTCCAAACCCAATAATTTTCAATGAAACCTTTCCTATGCAAATGACGTGTTATTTCCTCTGGGTCACTAATTATATATCTACATCCACATTTAAGACAAGGACACCTAACTCCTCCTTCACTTCGACAACGTTCCTGGGCAAACGTCCACGCGATAAAACCATTAACCCCGTCTATAAAATTGGGTTTAAGTGCGCGTCTTCCTGGATATAGTCTATCGTACATCCAACTACGATAATACATATAATATTCAATTTACTGCAAATTTATATAATCAAAATCTATTTAATTAGAAATATTAATTAATCAACTTAATAATAATCCTAAACATATACAATTAAAGATAAATATATGCTTTCAACAATATTTATAAACTTCTAAAAATATTTTTAAACACTTAAAATTTAATTTAAACACCTAAATTTTATAAACTCCTAAAAATTTAAAAATTAATTAAACTCCTAAATATTTAATTTAAACACTTAAAATTTATAAATTCCTAAAAATATTTATTTATTTTTAAACACTTAAAATTTAATTTAAACACCTAAATTTTATAAACTCCTAAAAATTTAAAAACTTATTAAACTCCTAAAAATTTAATTTAAACACTAAAAACTTATAAACTCCTAAAAATAAAAAAAAACTTAAACTCCTAAAATAATTAAACTCATTCATCATCACAAATTAATAATTAATAATTATTATAAACTAAATAATTAAACCTAACATTTAACTCAAATACAGAAAATATATATATAACCCAAATTCAACAATTTTAACCCAATGCAAATTAATCAAAATCAGAAAATATACTAATTTCAAAAAAAAAAATTCAAGACATACCTTTTATCTTGTAACTCCTTCAATCTTCTTGTCCCTATTTGCAATCTATACTTCTATATTCTCCTTCTCTATTCAAAGAAAAATTGAAAAAAATTTATACTCAAAATAACACATCAAAGACAATTAACAAAGTATATAAAACATGAAATTGAAATTACCTTACAAAATGGATGAAGATGGTAGGAATTAAAGAGTGGAGAAGAAAATTTTTTTGGGAAGAAAATGGGTATGGTTGAAGAGTGGGGAAGAAACTTTTTTGTGAAGGTTGAAGATGAAGAAGTGAGACAAACAGAACGTTGTGGAACGTTTTCATAAATTGCATAAACCACTTAGCAACTTGAAAATCACGCCGCAACGTTGCCACGTGATTTTCACGTCGCAACAAATTTATAACTGCTATCCCTTCCTTCAAAGTCTGCACACGCCTGTCTTGGAAGTTGTGACTGAATTAAATTTTGTCATATTTTAATTAGCGACGTGAATCCCACGTCGCTACTTTTTTTAATAAACAAACGTAACTGACACACTCAATGTATCAGTTTTATATTATTAAAACACGTTGCCACGTGATTTTCACGTCGCAACTGGTTTTATTTAACCACATGAAAATCACGTGGCAACTTCACGTGGTTGGGGAAGCTTTTTTTTGTAGTGATTTTCAACCCGATGAATAGATTTTATTGGAATATAAAGTAATATGTCCTCTTGTTATTTTTTTCTTCCTCGATTTTGCAACATTTTTTTCATGATAATATATTATGAATTGCCATATTTAGTGTAATTGTAACTAACTTCATTGAAAAATTGTGAAGAATACAAGCTAATATTTATAGATCAAGTAATGTCTATGTTAAGTACACAACATTAGCATGTATTGGATTCTAAACTCCAACTAACTACCAACTGTTATATAACTAACTATTAACTGTTATAACAAAAAAATGTTATGTATTGTGTGTTAAAGTTGGCATCTCCGTGTTGCATGCATTAGAAAAACTTAGTCTTGTAACACCCTCTCATAAGTTGATGGTTGATAGATATCAAACATCATTAACTTGGATGGTAAGCCATTAAAAGGTTGATGCAATAGAGGTTTAATGGGAAATGTGCTAGCTAGTCTTTCGAAGTGCATAATAATTGTTTCATCAATATCCTTTCAACATCTTTTCTTTTACAATGTGACAATTGATTCTAAGTGCTTAGTTCTTTCGTCAATATCGGATTAGCTATAATGTGTAGTGCACTTTGATATCACAATATAGCACTCGTGTTTTTATGCATTCAATCTTCAAATTTTTCAACAAATATACAAGCCATTGGAAATATATAACCCACGTAGACAATCATTTGCAAATTCTTAGAAGATGCCAAATTCTACTTTGTGTATTTGAATTAAATTAAAGACAAAACTAGTAAGAAATTCATGCTATCTTACGGGTCCTGTTTGTGTATTTGAATTAAATTAAAGATAAAACTAGTAAAAAATTCATGTTATCTCACGAATCCTGTCTGGATTTTTATTACACGTCTACTAAATTATCATTTGAAAAAATATAAATCCATTCTTTAATTGGTTAATATTCAAATAGTTACATATAAACTAATACTATGCACTAACTTTTAAGCATTGATCCGTACTTATAATAAATCGTACAACCGATTCTCTAACTTCAATTATATAAAACAACATCAAAAGAAATATTCAAAATATGAACATTAAAATAAATAATCTACGACTAGTATTTAATAGATACGTTCACATATACCCGTAAAGGAAGTTCCAAATGGGAATTACATACCAAAGTTGCAATTGAAAACAATCAAGCTCAAAAGTTTGTCTATGGGGTTGTTGTGAAGACATTAAAAGTGCAGAGACATCACTTCACCATTTATGCACATTGAAAGAGAAAACAATAGCTAACACGACCTGTTGTTGCTTCTGCATAAAAGGCAGACCTGCTGCCAGCATGATCAAAATTACACCAATATGCCAAGTTTGTTGCTGTCAAAAGCTACTTACTACCTGCATGAACCCGATTGAATATGCATCAAATGATATTATGTTATTGTGCCATTACATCAAATGCAAGGAGTTTTTGTTTCACTGCCAAGCGAAAACGCATAAAAAGATTTGGTTGGAATGAAGTATAGAGAATTCATAAGAAGGGAGACATGTTTGGTAACTCTTATCAATATGCTCGCTCTGTACGATGTTCTAAATCATTCTCAACCTGCTGGTCCACCAGATGGTTATCCAACTCCTGGCTATTAGATTCATAAAAGCTATGTAGCAGCAATATCTGTTACGATTATGCTGAGAACCTTTACCACAAATGACGGGTCTTTGGCAAAAATAATGGTACATTTGGCGTTTGTTTGTTAGTTTAAGATTCTACAGTAATAAATTAGAAAATAAGACGCTAAACACATCATCAAAGAGCGTTGTTGTCAAGTCATTCGGTGAATAAAGTGATGCAAATGTGTCTGAATTAGATAACGCAGTATAAAAACCAGTGTAAAATACCGCAAAAAAATCCAAATTGATTTTAAGAAAAATACCAAACAAAAAATAGTTAGACTATTAAACAACATCTTCAATCCTCCAAACAGAAAAATAAAAAAACTAAAAAACTAAAACCAATAAACAACACAATCTCACCATATTAGAAGAGATGTATAATATAGAAAATATGGTCTTTCAAAAGTAGTTTAATGATGATATTTAATGAGAATGACATATTAATATTAAATAAAAATTTGAAAAATAACAATGATGGTACTCAAACCAAGAAAATGACATGAATTTGAAAGAGTACAGGTCAAAATGCAATGAACTCAAAACAATGGGTATTCGAATTGGCCACTATCTTTATCTATATCATCTGGTATGTATGGAAATTGGTGAGTAGTTTCTCCATTCATCTCAGGCTATCTGCTATGTTATAACATTCTTTTAATTAACCAATTTTAAATTGTGTTAATAGAGAGATAACTCGCTAACTTACTAACAGAGTTCAACTCATGCGGTTCAATAACACTAACTATTTTCTAAATGTCCTCCTAACATGATTTGGCAACCATCAAAATAGAAAAATAATATCCTACCATATACGAAACAAACCAAAATTTCACAAATTCCAGACCTGATATGCTACACAAAAATATACCTGTTGTGTCAAATTCAAGCCAACTCCGTACATTGACATACATACCACAACTGTTAAATTGTAATTCATATGTGTCAAAGAAGATTTGATTTGTTTTAGATTTAAATAGATTTGATTTAAATCTAGAATAGATTTGATTTAGTAACAAAAAGATATTTTGGGCCTTGGGTTTAGGGTGTAAGCTCAGTTATAAATAGAGGGAGTAACCCCTATTTTTAAAAGAAAGTCAAGTAAGTCAATTCATTGTAATCACAGAATTTGCAGTTGCAAGTGATTAAGAAAGTTTTCCACAGTTTGTGGGCAGAGAGAAACTCTGCAGAAATATTTATCTTGTCTTCTTTTATTTGTTTTTTCTCATAATTAAATTGTCATTGTGGTAGAAATTCATCATAGAATTTGGTGGATTTCCAACATCAACAAAGACCAATTTCATCTATCATCAACCCGCTGCGACTTGTCTCATTCATAACATGCCTCACAGGTATGCTACCTGGCCTATACCCGCCACAAAATTTTGGATGCCAAAATTTAGAACACCATTAATGGTTGGTCCCGCTGTTGCCAAACTTTGGAACACCATTAGGGTTTAGGGCTTGCTCAACAACTTTTTTCAGAAGTTCCACTTCTCTCATCAAACTAATGAGAGATTCCATTGATAAAAACAACATTTTCTGCATCAGTGAAGAATAAAAAGCATGAGATTTCAATAGTTTAAATCATATCGTATCTCAATGCCACATACTATGCTTTTTACTTTCCAGTTTAATCATCAATAATGGAACAATTCATTATTCAATAATATAGTAACAATGGTTTCAACAGTGATTTCGCTACAACCATGTATAAGACCAGTAAATCTTACATTAACAAAATCAAAATATAATAAATCAGGACTTACGATACCTTATTAGTTTTTACTTCTTCAATGGTCTCCTCAAGTGTATCAACAATGCATCCTCGACAACGAATAAAATTATCAATAAATTATACGATTACGATTTGTAACCAAAACACGAAAACAGAAAAACTTACATGGTGGGGTGAGAAAAATGAGAACTGATAATTTTATCTCTCAAGGAACCTTAAGCAACTCTAAGTGAACCTGAATCAGCTGAAATTCAATAGTGACCTGGTTGAAATGCAGTAGAGATATACATTAGTATTCATGTTTTTCATCGAGCACCTGAGATGCAAACCTGGACAAACCTTAGAGAATTAAATCAGCCATAGTAGCTCATAACCAATCGTGATACACAAAGTGAGAAACTTATTTGAGTTTAGATGCCGACATCACAATTTTTTCTACAATCATCATTGTACCATTCTTGTTCACCTTCAAGTTTTATACAAAAACCACTATACTAGCTCAACATACCATAAAATCATCCTTTCATACTATTTTCTAAGCCAACATAAATCACAAATCCATAAACTGTTGATACAAAATTTTAGCAGAAAGGACAACACCCAAAACAGAACATACACAGAAAAAGTGAGAAAAAGAAAAGAGGAAAGTTTGAATGCAGATTTGGAAACAAATTTGTCACAGTTAGCCTCCGTGTGCAATCGTAACACACCCACCAATTCTGATCTCATGCTCCCTGGCTACAATTGTGTCCGAGATTACTCTCGAAGAAACCTCAAATTGAATTGAAGTAAACCAAATAGAGAACAGATAACACATCCAATAAAATTGCTTGACATAAGAGCAAAATTAGGGTTTGTCATTGCTCCATTCTGTAGATAGGATTCATCTGTGTCCAGTTCTCAAGGAATGCATAGAGCTTAGTGAACATATAATATCAATTTTCAAGGGTGGTAGGAGTTGTAAATTGGATTGACTTTTAAGTTTCCAAGTACATATTCGTTTTAATGTCAAATCACTATAAATCAAGAATTGTTCAAAAAGTCAATTATACGCTTTATAATTATATTAGATTAGATATTTAATCACAAGATTTATTGTGTAATTTGCAGATAGTTTTGGCTTTATAAATTTATAATAGATAATTTTTTAACAATGATATTTACAACCAATAGCTTGTTTAATTGCTTATGACCCTTATTGGAATGCTTGATCTTTGTTTGCCTAGCCTTTTGTGATTGTTTAGATATTGTGTTTCGGTCTTGTTTAAATTAGTCATTATGTTTTTTGTTTTTCTCTTGTAGCACTTTAAAGAGCTTTTATTGAGTTCTTGTTTTTTTGGCTCTTATTTAAAATTTAAAAAATTACATAACATTAATGTTAATAACTTTTCTTTGACAAAAAATGTCAATAACTTAGATATACATAAATTTTATTTAAGTGACACAAGTTCACATACGTTTTACATTTAGTAGAAAGAAAAGAAACGAGAACATATAAAAACGATTACTATTAACCTATTAAATAAAAAAAGTTGTGTTTTTCATGTGGCTACCACATCAGTGTTGTTGAATGCCATTCTCTGCTTTTGACTTTCAGTTGGTAGTTTAACCTCTGTGGCTAAACCAATAGCTTGAAGAAATGTGACCACGTACCAAGTCATGTCTATTTCCCACCACTCTAAACCATGTCTAGCTGAGTACTCAAATGCATGGTGGTTATTGTGCCAACCTTCACCAAATGAAAGTAAAGCCACCCACCTAACAAATTTCAGATAACAATCAAGAGAATAAGATTTCACTAATATGCAGTCACAAAAGTAAATACTTTTTAGATTCTCAATAATTCACAACTAATAAATCATTAAAAATAAGTTTGTTGGTCCATGCAAGTTAGTGTATTTTTGTTTTTAGTTAATAATCTGTATTTTTTTTTAAATAGTCATAAAATATTAAATCTTTTTTATTTTAGTCTTTAAATTCAAAATCCGCAATAAAATTTATAGATTTTATGTAGATTTTCCTGAAAATTTTCTTGCAGATTTAAAATGTATTAGTTTTCTTTAAATTGAATTTTAACTTTAAGCATCAAAACAAACAAAAAGTTTAACATAAGAACTATTTTAAGAGAAAAAAATAAATTCAGAAACACGTTAACTTACAAGGAACTAACATATTATTTAAACCTTAAAATTATTTATATAAAAAATGGTAAATGATTGATTGGCAGAGTAAAAAATTATTGATCAAAACTAATCTCTTAACGATTACTAATTAGCCAAATTAATTACTAAACCAAAAAAATGCATAAATCATAAAATTAAAATACCAATTATTTTTAGATAAGTCTCTTGTATTCCAAGGTTGGCTCCCCCAAGCATGGCAAACCGAGTTTACAAACCATGTAATATGGTAAACCACAACAGTTCTCACACCCTGCATGCATTCAAATTTAAATTCATTTTTAAATAAGAACTAAATTGAAAGATGTTGTTGACTTAAATCTATGGAATTAACAAATTTTCATACCACTCCCCAAACAATAAAAGGAAATCCACCAACTGCATATAGAAGAGCTCCCATAGCCAATATATGATAAATGTAAGTGTTTCTAACAAATCTATAAAAGTATTGTTTCTCTAATTCTCCAACATTGGTTGGTTCTCCACACTGCATGCATACATACACAATTATTTTACAAGTAGATAAAGTACATGTATCAATTGACTTTGAGGTTTGAAAGAATCATCATGTGCCACCATAAATTAAGCAAAATCATTTTTCTACACACTATGGTTCAAACATACAAAAAAACATTTGTATGTATCTTCAAATAGAGAGAGCATATATACCTTTTTTACCATAGAATTAGTATCAAATAACCAACCCACATGACTAAACCAAAATCCCTTAATTCGGTTATGAGGATCCTTTTCAGAGTCAGTGAACCGATGATGATACCTATGAATATTCACCCATTCAATTGGATTTCCCTACACACCAAAATTACAACAAAAACAAACATTTTATCTTCCTTTCAAGACAAGAGAAAAGCATTAATAAATGAGATTAATATTTACTTTGGAATTAGAATAACACTATAAGTTGCATATCACATAGATGTAAAATTTAGATCCCCACATTTCATGCATTATAACATACACGAAACGAATGCAAAAGAAAAAAGGTAAATAAGGAAAAAAATAAAATAAAACCTGAATAGCATGAACTCCACAATAAGCAAAGAAATATTCAAGCCATTTGGGAAGCTTAAAGCTATTATGAGAAAGATTTCTATGGAAAGAGAGAGTGATCCCAAAGAGTCCAGTAACAACACCAAGTGCAACCGCAATCAAAAGAGCTGGCCAATTGAAATTGAATGGAGCAAATAAGCATAGCAAAATTAATGACAAAAGAATACCAATTTTTATTTTGGGGTCAGAAGTTATCAAATCCATGCTGAGGAGAAATATTGTTTAGTTTTTTCTTCAAGTTGTTTATTTTGTGAAAGGTATTGATATTTATAGAATCATAAGTGATAACAGTGAAATTCATATATATATATATATATATATATATATATATATATATATATATATATATATATAATTGAAATATTTAAATTTGTCATGTCATATTAATATTTTAAAAATAAAAGAAATATATGTAACTCATTAATTGACGGTGTAAAAATATTGTATAATGTCAATGTATGTATAGTGTCGATCAATGTTATTTTCTTTTCTTTTTAACTTATTGGTAAGATTTATTTTGATTTTGAATAAATTAATAAAAAAAAATATTAAATATACAATTTATGTAAAATAATAAGAAAATGAAGAAAATTAAATAATTGAGTACATTATTAAACCCAATTGTTGTGAATATTTCCTTGAAATGGTGGATGCTTTAGATGGTAAATGCAAATGGTGGATGCTTTACATGGTAAATGCTCAAAAAAGAGGGAAGGTGTAATATGGATGGTGGCTTCTTGGTGTATATGGCGTTAATGGAATGAGATTGTCTTCATTAATGCTATTGAAGATGTAGATGAAATAGTACATAGTATTAAAGTGCATTCTTAGTGGAGGTTTTCTTTAGGATTTAAATTGCAGAAACATTGTTCATTTTATGATTGGTGGAAATATCCCCTAAATTTTTATAATTAAGAGGTTAGATGGGTTGGTGTTGAATCACTATTATATGTTGTAATGGAAGTATGAGTACTAACTTGTACTCTTATAATACAATATGCTTATAAAAAAAAAAAAATTCAAGGTCCCGAAACATTTGTTGTATAATTCTTTCAATTAAAAACACAAAAAGATATAGAAGTTAATTGAATTTGTTGTGTCAATACAATTTACATGGGTAAATTAAAACTTAAATTTTGTATAAATTAATTTCTAAATAAGTGAGCTGATTATGAATAAACTATTGAAAAAAATTAACTTTTAGAGAATCATGAGATATACAAATTTATGGTGTTGTATCATATTTTTCTAATATTTTTTTATTTTAAATATTTGATGGACTATATATATTACAAATAAACTAAATTTTATACTCATGCACTTTATTCACATGGAGAAATTGAAACACAATTAAATATATAAAAGATTGTTATATGTTATGAAATAAGAAGAAAAGGAAAATATTATAAAGAATATGACTGCGTTGTCTTGTTTTCAACTATCTCTTTACAATAACATAGATCCTATTTTTAGGACAAAAATGCTCTAATACATAATTAAAGGAATTAATTAACATTTAGAAGGAAGAGAATGTTATGAAATAAAGGATTAACGGTGGATTACTTAAGATTATTAATAACACTTTCATTTGATTGTTTATTGAGGATATATCTAGTTGAAATTTTACTAGAAAAAATTTGGTGATGGAAAAATAGTACAATATTCTTTGAATGTAAATTGTCTCATTAAAAACCTTACTAGAAAAACTTTATGAGACAAAACCACGGGAAAGGAAAAATAGTGTAGAACATATTTATTTCTCTCCCTCATGCATACATTTATACGTGAAATGATATTCTTTGTTGTAGTTGCTTAAAAGTTCTTCTTGAAAGTGACATCGTGTAGTGCTAATGGTTATGCATGATTTTATGAAGTTGTTTCATAAATCTCCTTGAAATGGTTATACCTATACAAGTAAACAAGTGACATGTTTTTGATCTATTATTATAAGTGTTTGATAAGTTATCTACAACTCTATGATAACAAAGAATTTGTCTGACTTTGTTTCAACGTCTTTGTGCAGGTAAAGAACAATATCTTACTAAGATTGACATAAATTTATATATTATGACATGTATACTTAGGACGATGTGTTAGTGCTAGATTTACACTAAGATATGGTACATTTAGACGAAGTAGTTCTTCATCCTCTTCTTGAGGTCTGAAAGAATCTTATCCAAATTCAATGATATAACATCATCGGGATAGACAATATTTGAGATTTGTCCATATATAATTACCTTTTCTATATAAGTTTCTTGGTGTACAAGTTTTTATTGTCCAAATGTTCACATAGTAAGGACTTTGTCTTTCCAAGTCTTTCATCTTAAATAATTTCTTTAAATAATTCATAGCTTTTAAAAGCTCTCCAGGACCTTTTTATAGTTATGGCATCCACATAGGCAGCTATTAAATAATTTCTTTAAATAATTCATAGCTTTTAAATAATTCATAGTTATGGCATCCACATAGGCAGCTATTATACAAAATTAGTTTCAAGACCTTTTTATAAAAATACAAGGACAAATGGAGTTATTTGTATATCCCTCTCTTAAAAAATATTTATTGAGACGATTATACCACATGCGTCAAGATTATTTTAACTCATATAGAGACTTATTTAATTTGAATGAGTAGCTTTCTCGAGATCCAGAATTATGTGCATATGATATATTGAATCCTTTTAGGAGTTTCATGAAAATTTCAATGTCAAGTGAGTCATACAAATAAGTTGTTACAAGTTAAGTCCTTCATGTGCTACAAGATTTATTAAATATAAAAAATTACTTTCATTTACTACATGTGAAATATGTCTCATCAAAATCACTAATAAACTTTTTTCAATTCACTTCAGGTAAATATGTCAATTTTATATATGTATTTCGTCATTTTCATATTCTTTTCGCGCAAAAATTTATTCATACCTCATTATATATGCATTTGCGGGTGTGCAGACAGTCGGTCCTAAAATATTTTAATTTTTTTAAGAGAATTCAATTTCACATTAATGGTTTATTTCCCCTTTTTTCCAATATATTTTATTTTTCTATAACATTTAATAGACTTTAATAGTCCATGATCCTCATTATACTTATCACATATATAGTGCTATGTTATATGTAACATATTGTCAATGTTGACTTCATTTTGTTTTCATAATTTTCGGTTCCATCATATTTTCCTCATGGCATAATTTGTAGAGATCTCTTTATTTTCATAAATTTTAGACACTTGATCAAATATTCTTCTAAAACAAAAATATTGATTATGTCAAATTTCTTGGGAGATGACTTTTAATATTGGAACCGACTTTTCAACCACGCTTCATGCACACTTTCAACACATTTTCAATATTAGATTTTCCAGCAGGAGAATCCACTTTGATTATTAGCATATGGTAATCAGTTTTAAAAACTTTGCAAATGAATAATCATTTGAACTTTGCAAATGAATAATATTTTGAACTTTTCTCATAACATCTTGACCAACTATCATGACAAGCTCTGATGTCATGTGGATCAGACAGATGTTGAGCCAGATGTCTTAACATCTTGTTATATTCTGTAGCAGGCAATGTTGTTTTAATCTCTTGACATATTTGATTTGTTTTTCAGAGATCCTTTTGGATATATCTCTTTATTATTCGCAGGTCAAGGAGATTTATTAGGAACAAGTGCAGATTTGACTTGGTTTTATTAAAAAGGATCTTGGAGACTTTTTAGGAAACTTTAAAATATTTGTTCCCATTTTTATGTAAAGATCTTGCAACTAATTTAAAAAGTGAAGATTGGATTTGATTTGAAGATTCCAAGCCGATATTACAAGAGTCTATAAATAAGTATTTGGTAAACCCAAAATCGCAAGCATTCATATTGAAGAAATTGTGGGTGCAACGTAAGTATTAGGGTTTTGGGAGTCTTTTAAGTTCTTTGTGTTCTTTGTATGTCACTCATGTATCTTTTAATGCATTGAGTTTGACTGATTATTACTTGATTTTATCAAGTTCTTGTTCACACTCATGAGATTTTAAGCAAAGAGTTGAGTATTATTCTTGGTTGAATCTTTTAAGCAAAACTAAGTGTTGTACCCCAAAATTTTCCCTCTCATTTCATCAACACTTTCTCATCACAAGACTCTTGGAATTCAGGATCAAGCTAGGGTTTGCTCTACTTAAGACTCTTCCTTGCACTGTTAACCCAAATTAGGGTTTGAGTTTGCACAGGGATATTTTGACCTACAATACCCAAATTGACTTTCATGCCTCATGTTGGGTTCACAAGTTTTCCCATACCAAGTTTCAAGCCTTGATTCAAATCTTTGCCCAGTCAATTGGACAGTTGACCTATAAATCAGTTGTATTGGGGAAAAAGTCAATTGTGGCTAATTTACAGTCAAACCTCATGGATTTTGACCCACATCAACATTATGAACTCATATGAACCATTTGATCAAGTTTGGATCACAATTCCACAAGAAATTTGATCAGATCACCAAAAGGGCAAAATGGTCATTTTTAGGGTTTTGACTGCACAAAGGCAATTTTTGACTGTTTGACCAAACCAATGGCAAACCAAGCTCACATATGGACTCAAGGACTCAATGACATTGTCTTGACCCATTCAACAAATTCAAAAGATCTCAAATGCATAGGATTGACAGATGAATTTTTCAGTCAACTGATCAAAATTTGACTGTACACTGAAAAGTCAAACTTTGACTTTTTGGTCAAAATCAAGTGCCAAGAGTTACTTTTCATCAAAACATGTCAAATTATGAAACTTGTTCACCAAGAAACCCAAAAATGCAAATTAGGGTTTAAAATGGAAAATTTTCATAACTTAGAATTTTTCTAAGTTATAAAATTTTCTTATTTTTTCCTAAGTTTGTCATATTTTTTCACTAAGATGCAAATGGATTCAAACACAATTTGAAACATGAAAGTTGTAGTCCATCACAAAGTCTACAACTTTGATTCACAAAGTTTTCTCAAAAAAATCTTGTATCTCAAGTTATGATTTTTGGAACAAGGGTATCTAAAACTTTTAACTTAGAGAAAATTTGCCCTAATCTAGGCAAGATTTGGATCCATCTTCTTGGCCACTTTTCACATAGTTCCACTTGGAATTTCAAGTTGCATTGCAAAGATGGATATTAGTAAATGTTACAAGCTTTCCAAGTTGTCCAAGAACTCCTCAAACACCATTATGGTTAGAGAGAATCGAATGTTGGAAGTTGGTAAAAACTCACTTTTGTCCATGACCAATACATGTTCATACAAACTTGCATTTTCAAATCAGCATGTTTGGTGCTAGCTTGCAGGCCTCAAAACCTCTTCCTTCTTGGTTCTTCAGTACGAACTTAGGGAGGTGCGAAATAAACCACCTCACCAACAAAGGGATACAACACCATAGGGTTCCTCGTCTTCGGGTAGTACGGGCATGAAGTTGTTGCAAGATGTCACCCAAGAGAGTGGGCACTGGATTCTGAGACATAAAGATCCTTATGGCAGTGACATTGATGAAGTTGTCAGGATTAGGAAACAGAACTAACCCATAGATTAGGAGAGCCAAGATGTCTTCATATGCCCTAAAGTCCAGGTCATTCCAGAAATTATTAGCCTTACCAATCAGAAACTTAGCCAAGAAACAGTCATCATCATTGGTGTTCTCGGTCCAGAGAAAAAGTCATCATCATTGATCGTTGTGGTGAATTTCCTAATGTACCATTACTTGGCATTAGGGGAGGCATTACCTACAACCCTTGTCTAGCTTTGAGACAATTTGGATATGCCCGGAGGGATGACCCTCATGACATGCTGATTCCTGACCTAGTTTTTGACTTCGACAATGATGCGCAAGGACTTCGACTAAGGTTCATCAGAGCTTGGAGGATGCCTAACAAGGTGGATAGTAAGACACTGGGGCATAAAAATTCCATCCCCCTTGAGCCTTACCTCCAGTAGGTACGAACCCGCTCCCAAAATCTTATGATGCCATATCCTCACATCATCCTACATCCTGACATGCCAACATCATGGGAGGAAATGCAAAAGAGTTGGATCCAACTCAAAGAAGAACGGGATACTTTTGAAGACAACTTCTATGCCAGTGAGAAGAAGGTTTTAGAGCTCACCCGCCGACTTCACGAGGAGGAAACCCTCAACACTTACATCGCGCCAAAGAGGATGCGCAATGTCTTTTTACATTAAGAATTTTATAATATTTTTTCCATGGGGCACTTATGTACTAACAATTTCTTTTAATATGACGTGCGTTCCTTTTTGTTTGCAACAAATTTGAATTTTTGAACCCTTGAATACATTACATGAATAACATACCATTCATCATATGCATAAACAGGTCTTCAAGCCAGGTTTCCTTATCTTTCTGCTGTTTATTTCAGCAAGATAGATTTGGAGCAAACAGTAAAAGGGTCAAGAGGGTCTCAAAGTTCTGCTAGAGAAGAATAAAGAGAAGAAAAAGAAAAAGAGACCGGGGGTAGCCACTTTCGGAAGAAGGTTTGAGGGTGATGCTAGAAGGACTCTTGAGTTCCCTTCAACGTCTAACGAAGGGGCTAGCAAGGGGAAAGGAGTTACTGTACCTTATGATTCTGAGGTAGAAGAGGAGGAAGAGGAAGAAGACGAAGACTATTCAGAACAACAGTATCCACCAGCGGATGACAAGTATAAGAACCTTGAAGACAGATTGGCAGCTATGAAGTTGCAGAGGGTGCCCGGGTTGGATTTTGAGGAACTGGGGTTGGTAGCTGGGATTGTAATCCCTCCCAAGTTCAAGGTGCCAACATTTGCCAAGTACGACGGTCTGTCTTGCCCTAAGATGCACTTGAGGTCGTATGTTAGAAAGATCCAACCACATTCATCCGATAAAGACCTCTGGGTACACTTTTTCCAAGACAGCTTGTCTGGAACTCAGTTAGATTGGTTTTATCAGCTCGAGAGATCAGAGGTTCACAATTGGGAGGACTTGGCAGCTGCTTTATATCGTCAGTATCAGTACAATGCTGATTTGGCGCCCACCCGTACTCAGTTACAAAGTATGGGGATGGCTTCAAATGAAGGGTTTAAGGAGTACGCCCAGAAGTGGCGTGACCTGGATGGAAGGGTGCAACCACCACTATCAGATAGGGAATTAGTCTACATGTTTTTAGGGACCTTATCTGGCCCTTTCTTCAACCATCTAATCGGAAGCTCTTCTGTGGGATTTACTGAACTGATTTTGACCGGCGAAAGGGTGGAGGCCGGTATTAAAAGTGGAAAGATTCAAAAGGATGTTTCCGCATCCACGGCTGTTAAAAAACCTTTCCCAGCCAAGAAAGAAGCATCTGCTGTGTATTCTCATAAGGGGTTGGGAAGAACTGAGCGCCGTCCGATCGTAGGGGCCGTGATGATTCAAAATCTGTCAAATGATTAACCTCGTAACTATCAGTCGAGACATAATCAACAACGGGTAGAATGGCCACAACGGCAGTTCACCCGCATCAACATGACGCCCGCACAGGTTCTTCCCCATTTGTTGAAGCTGAATCTGACTAGTTTGAAGGAGGCTCCAAAAAACCCTAACACCTCCTCTCCATATTATCACTCCAACGCCAAGTGTGCTTACCATTCTGATAGTGCTGGACACGATACCAATAATTGTTGGGCACTTAAGAACAAAATTCAGGATTTAATTGACGCCAAAGAGGTTGAATTTGATGCTCCTGAGAAGCCCAATGTTATATCCGCTCTGATTCCCAAACACGGCCACAATGTGCATGCTGTTTTGGAAAACCTCCATGTTACTGATGTTGTCGATCTGTTGACTCCATTGTTAGTGATTAAAGAAAATTTGTTGAGAGTCGGGATCTTTCCTGGTTGTGGTAAAAACTATTATTTTTGTTTGAATATTCAAGGTGACTGTCCAATGTTGAAGTCAGGTGTCCAACGCCTGATGGATACTCAAGAAATACGTTTCTAGAAAACCCCTGTTAACACTTTCAATCCGATTACTCCTGATACTTGTGATACTTCAACCAACGATATTGCCATCATAACCATTTCCGACAATCCTCCCAAGGCTTGCAAAAGGCCTGTCAGGATTACACCCAAGTCTGAATGTGTACCTTTAAAGATCACCATGCCGGGACATGTCCCGTACCAATCAAGCAAAATGATACCGTGGAACTATGGGGGAGAAATCTTCTACCATGGCATCAAACAAATCGAAACAGTCCAAGAGATTTCTGAAGAAGACCCTGATATAGGGAACATCGCGGGTACAAGCAAGATAACCCGCATTGGCCGGATCTTTTCTCCGGAGATTGCTCCTCCCCGAGCAGTTTTCGGACCCTTAAAAGCTTCTGCACCTGTTGGGCCCTCTGTGCAAGGCCCAGTGATTGAAGAGTTAAACACTCCTGAAGAAAGACCATCCGTTGATAATACCAACAAGGGTAAGGGGATATTGGAAATGCCTATCAGGATGAAGGCTCATGATGTGGTTATCCCCGAAACCACTCAGAAAGAAATGGATGAAATCCTAAAAATAATCAGAAAAAGTGACTATGACGTTGTAGAACAACTAGGGCAGACCCCTTCTAAAATTTCAATGTTAGCCCTCCTGCTCTGTTCACAGGCCCATGCTAAGGCCCTGATTAAATTCTTGAAGACGACACATGTACCCCAAGAGACCTCGGCTGACCAATTTCAGGATTGTATGGCTAGTCTTACTGCTGACAATGGCCTGGGCTTTTCCGACGCTGACTTAACTCCCAAAGGAAGAAAGCACAATGATGCATTACATGTTTCAGTTGAATTCCGAGGAACCACTCTCGCCCATGTCTTGGTTGATACTGGTTCTTCCCTGAATGTGCTGCCAAAGAAGGCCTTAGACCATTTGGATTGCGAAGGTTTGACCCTCAAACCTAGTAACATCGTCGTCAGAGCTTTCGATGGTTCCAAAAGAATGGTTCATGGAGAGGTTGATATTCCTATAAAGGTAGGCACCGAAGTGTTCAACTCCACCTTCTACGTAATGGACATCCGTCCGTCATACTCATGTTTGCTGGGAAGACCGTGGATCCATTATGCCGGGGCAGTTACCTCCTATTTGCACCAGATGCTGAAATATCCTGTTAAGGGTAAAATCATAACTGTGCACGGCGAGGAAGAGTACATGATCAGTCATCTCAATTCCTTTCGATATGTGTAGTTAGATGGTGAGTTCATCGAAACTCCTTTTCAACATTTTGAGGAAGTTTCTCCCGAGGTAGCAGTTGCGAAGACAGTGGTTGAGGTACCTATCATTCCCAAGCATGCATCTAGGATGGCATCTCTCAAGGACGCGGAGGCTGTGATTAAGGAGGGGAAGAGCACAGTATGGGGGCAGTTGCCCGACTTTACCTATAAGACAGACATGTTTGGGTTGGAGTTTACTGCTGCAGGACAAAAGGTTATGCGTCGCTCTAAGATTGGAAGACCACCCGTCAAGATTTCTCACCATGGAATCAATGCTGTAGAAGATGAAGCTGAGGAGATCCACTTTGAAGATTGGATTTTTCCGACTGTCGAAGGGGGTTTGAGCAATTGGGAGGCAAAGGATTTTGTTCCTATCACCTTTATCAACCAGTAATTTTATCTTTGAACAATTTCCCATTTTTATGGTCTGTAATAACTAAAACAATCCGCACATTATTTTCACCTCATGCCTTGCCCGGGGCATGTAGGTCCATTTGTAAGGGCTTGATTTTCTTCATAATCATATTCCATGTTTTAATCATTGGACGTTTTTCATCTATAAACTGTTGTGTTCATTTTCTTTTCTTTTGCATTTTTGTTTGTTTAAGGATGGTTATCCCTTACACACACCCACACTCACAAATGCAGGTACCCATCCACTCCGGATTCCATGGGTGACTATTCTGTTTTAGCCTTCGATAACTCTGAAGATTTGGTCAATCATGCTGAGTACGAAGTTGACGAAGATTGTGAAGTGTCGGGAGAGTTAGCCAGACTTTTACAACAAGAAGAGAGGGTCATTCTGCCTCATGAAGAGTTGCTAGAAACCATCAACTTAGGGACATAAGAGGATCGTAAGGAAGTAAAAGTGGGTGCCAACCTGGAACCAAATGTCTAGGAGCGCTTAGTGCAGTTGTTGAACGAATATGTTGAAATCTTCGCTTGGTCTTATGAAGACATGCCAGGGCTAGACACCGATATTGTGGTTCACCGTCTCCCTACAAGAGAAGATTGTCCACCAATCAAGCAAAAGGTTCGCCGAATGAGGCCTGACATGTCTGAGAAGATTAAGGCTGAGGTAATGAAGCATTTCAACGTTGGTTTTCTGGCTGTTACAACCTATCCACAATGGGTTGCTAACATTGTGCCCGTACCTAAAAAGGACGGCAAAGTCAGAATGTGTGTGGACTATCGGGATTTGAACAGGGCTAGCTCTAAAGACGATTTTCCGCTGCCACATATCGACATCTTGGTTGACAACACAACTCAACACAAGGTATTTTCCTTCATGGATGGATTCTCGGGATACAACCAAATCAAAATGGCCCCCGAGGACATGGAGAAAACAACCTTTGTTACACAATGGGGTACCTTCTGCTACAAAGTGATTTCGTTCGGACTGAAGAACGCAGGGGCAACCTATCAACGCGCCATGGTAGCTTTGTTTCATGATATGATACATCATGAGATCGAAGTTTACGTAGACGACATGATAGCTCGATCACAGACAGAAGAAGAGCACCTTGAACATTTGTTTGCCAGGTTAAAGGAGTATAAACTCAGACTGAACCCAAGCAAGTGCACTTTTGGAGTTAGGTTTGGTAAACTTTTAAGATTTATTGTCAGCAACAAAGGTATTGAGGTTGATCCTGCTAAAGTAAAGGCTATACAAGAAATTCCTGCCCCCCGTACCGAAAAGGAGGTTAGAGGATTCTTGGGACGCTCAAACTATATTGCGAGGTTCATCTCTCACCTGACATCTACCTGTGAGCCAATTTTCAAACTGTTGAAGAAAGATCAGGTAGTTGAATGGAACAATGATTGTCAAGTTACTTTTGATAAGATCAAGGAGTATTTACTAGAACCTCCTATCCTGATGCCACCGTCGAAGGAAGGCCGTTGATCATGTATCTGACTGTTTTGGATAACTCAATGGGGTGCGTGCTGGGTCAACATGACGAGTCTGGTCGAAAAGAGCATGCCATTTATTACCTTAGCAAAAAGTTTACCGACTGTGAGACTCGCTACTCACTGCTCGAGAAAACTTGTTGCGCTTTGGTATGGGTTGCTCGCCGGCTAAGGCAGTATATGTTGACTCATACCACTTTGCTGATTTCCAAAATGGATCTGATCAAGTATATCTTCGAGAAGCCTGCTTTATCTGGAAGAATCGCTAGATGGCAGATGATCTTGACTGAGTATAACATCCAGTATACTACCCAAAAAGCTATAACAAGGGAGTGTACTAGCTGACCATCTAGCTCATCAAGCCGTCGAAGATTATCAATCTATGAGATTCGACTTCCCTGACGAGGACATCATGACTTTGGACAACATCGAAGGTAACAGACCATATGATGGACCTGAACAAGGATCCCGATGGACCCTGTGATCGGTGGATCTGGAACTGATTGTTTAACGCTGGTTCGCGAAATGTCGCGGAAGCAAGAGTCGCCACCGTCTTTTATTTTCTCCAAATAGAAAGGACAAAAGCACAGAAAAATTCCTTAAAGAGATTGCTCTCGGTTCGGGAGGTAGGTTATAGAAAGGGAAGGTGTTAGCACCTTTTCTATCCATGGTTATCCATGGGCTCTTAGATACTTGCTCAATGTGTTTTCAAAAAGGTTTGCTTGCTTTTCAATGTGGGTTTTAAAAAGTTTCTTGGAAAAATTTCAGTTCGACTCGTACGTCAGAGTGTTTGAAAAATTTGCTTTGAAAGCTTTTGAAAAGTGTTGGTGTGAAAAGTATTTTTGATTTGTTTTGAAATTAGAGCAAGTATCTACGAGAACCTACCTACCCTAAGGAATTCGTCTGTGTAAAAGTCCTTTAAAGTAGTGCCATCCCACCATTGAGAGGTAGGTAGCACCACCGTTGGAGGTGTTCGGGTCAATTCGAGTTTGTAGGGACATGGTGATCACCAGAGCAATGGGAAGACACCTTAGAAGCTACCCTCATGCCAGGTTCCCGGATCATGAGGACTTACTAAGACATCCTCTACTCGACGATCACCTTTCGAGGCAAGGCAACAGTGAGGCGTACCCTAGGGGTGGTGTGTGCGAATTGTGTGTCGTTTTCATTGATATTTGTCTTGTCATGTTCATTGTGATCTACGCTTGATTTTATTATGGTCATACATTCTTTCATGCTTTGTTTAACAATTTAAATATTTGCGGGAAAAGTAAATCTAAAGCTATTACAAATGGCGCGGGTCCACATCGCCAAAATTAAACCGGACCCGATTTGACGGAAAAAAGTAAATAAAGCAAATAAAAGTGCGAGAAGTTTAAGTTACAAAGCTTTGGGAGAGGTACATAATTATTTAAGCAATAAAATAAATACGCAAATTAAATGATTAAAAATATGGGCGTTGGACCCTTTTGCAAAAATTAAAACTAATAAGGAATTAAAATTAAATTTAAAGGAAAATGTTTTATGTATTTTTATGTTTTTTAAGATTTAAAAGAAAAAAAGAATTAATTGAAATTAACTAACCCTAATTCTAATGTTTTTTAAGTTTATTGTGAAAATATTAAATTAAAATCTAAATGAAACCCTAATTAATTATGTACAATTTAATTATGAAAATAAAAATAAGTAATATTATTGTTATGAAAAAAAGAAAAATTGAAAGGAATAAAATTTATTAAACCTAAATTCTATGTTTTTTTTGGATTTTTGGTTATTAAAAAAAAATTAAAATTAAAACCTATTTAATACTAAATTTATTACAAGCATTTATTTATAAAAATAATTAAATAAATAAATATCATATTTTTTGCCTTTTCTGATTTATTTTTTTTTGCATTTTTATGTATTTTGTAAAAAATAATTAACTAATTTAAACAAAAAAAGTAAATAAAACAATAATTGAAAGTAAAATATATAAAAAAATAGAGAAAGCAAACCAGGGAGGGGGGTTCAGGCCCCAATTGTGAGGTCCTTTGTTAGCAACTTGGCCCATTAAGCATTGAAATCCGTTGACTTTTGTGCAAGCATGTTGTGCGTGGACTATGGTACATGGTGCTCTTCAGATCTAAGCCTTTGGTTTGATCTCCAGGGGGACGTGTCACGCTTGATGGTGAGGGACTATGGTGGTTGTCTACATAAGCGCTGCATGTGAATATTAGAAGAAAAATAATATTGAAGTTATACAGACCTGGGACTCGACCCCAGGTCTTGCACCTTACCAGCCAACACCTGTACCACTACGCCATTTGAATCACATTTAATATATAACAAACAACAATTAATAAAAGAGAAAACGTGGGTTAGTGCTTGGAACGCGCGAACTTTTCAAACGGACCAACCAAACCTCGCCACCACATCATCTTCTTCGTTCTATTTTTTTTTCTGAAAACAAGGACATATGGCAACGGTTTCAGACGCGTTCCACTAGATGGCTTTAGAAAAAATAGCGAATAGCGCTATATGGTTGATAAATTGATCGCGAGGGTTGGTCCATGTTCGTCCCAATGCGCTGAATTGAATGGTCTTGGTTTGGAGTTCTAATTTTGCTTCGTTACAAAAACCCCAATTTTTAGCTTTGTAAACCCTAGAAACCTGTCATGGAGAAATTGTATATACAGCATGATAATCGAATTAAAGGCATGGGTTAGCTTCAAAAACTCACAACAAACATGAATCAATAAATAAAAATGGCAAAGGATGCATAAATCATGATGCACAATTCTGAATTTTTCTCTTTGCAGTTCGAGTCATAGATACCAATTCTTGGAGCTTTGGTTGTTGTTTTTGATTGGCACACGTTCAGAGAACCTTGAGGAAGCTAATGGAACAATTCTTATGCTTTGAATTGACCTCTAGCACTGATTTCAGTTTTTGAGTTTTGAAGGAATTTTTCAAGTTGGTAATGGCCTCTTCTGCGCAGCTTTTTGTCTCTTGGCATTAGGTTTATGCTTCTGATTATGTAGTGTAGCAATTAGGTTAAAAAAATCAATCAAATCTCTTTCATTCAATGGTTTTTGCAAATTGATTTTCCAAGATCTTTTCATATCTTTTCCATGTGTATTTTGTGTCAATTAGCTCAAATCAAACCAAAACTTTCCACATTTTCATATGCACGAATTATAGAAGCCAAAACATGTATAAAAAGATTGGTTTTGTTAGGTTAAATATTTTTTCACATATTTAATTGATTTAATTGAATTAATATAAATAAAAACTCAAATAAATAAGTAAAAAATGAGAGAATACTTCCCTTTGGGCCAAATGGTCGTGCATATGCTTGGAATGATGAATCATGGAAGAAAAATGGGCCCATTAGCAATTTTAGGTCATTTGAATCAATGTTGACTTTTCAAAATATCCAAAAATTTCCCAACTTCCACAAGGCATAACTTGCTCAATTTTTAAGCTTTTCTCATGTTCTTGGACATTTTGGAAAGGTCTTTGAGTCCTTTAACCAATGCCTTTGGTCCCATGTCATTTTGATTTACCAATCTCAAGTTATGGCCTTTGACTTAAAGTCCCTTTTTGTTGACTTTTGAAAATGACCTATAATGTTGAAATTGATAACTTTTTGTGAGAGCATTTCTTGGACTTGAAGTATGAAGATGAGTTGTAGGAAATGTCTTTCTCTTCAAAATGAGCTTTGGATGGAATTTTTTTGATAATCCATGTGAAAGTTATGCCCTGGTCAATTTCAGTTGACTTTTCCAACTGTCCAGATATAGTAACTTTTGCATCTTTGATGATTTCTGAGCCAAATTTTGAGAATCATGATCAAGCATTGATCAAATGATGTTTGTGGCTTCAAAATGATATGTTGACCAAAAATTTGAACTTTTGACTGCCAAATGACCATTTTGCCCCTACAGTTGACTGTAGTGCAATTTAGGGTTTTGACTGTGCAATTTTGAGCTGAATGCCTTGAAACTTGATATGAAGATGCTTGACCATCTTTATAGGCATGTGAGACTTGATTGGACCTTTGAACACTCCATTTTCTTGACCAGAACCCAAACCCTAGTTTTGACTGTATAGGAGGCTCTTTGACTGTGCAACCCTTGGGGAATTTTGTGACTTGGCTTGACAATTTCTTGAGGAATATGGGAGGGCAAATTTTGGGGTACAACAGTTGCCCCTGTTCAATCTTCTTAGACCTGAGGATGCAGATTGGCGGACGTGCCTTTCGTAATCCGAGGGTAGAAGATGATTGGACACTAGAGTGCCCAGAAATTTGCGCTCACATAGTAGCAGTGTGGTGGGGGAATGGGATTATAGATGCCATTTAGAGGTCGCTTGAATAGGATTATGGGCTTATAGATGCCATCTGGATGTTGACCGCGTAAGAGATTCTTTAGCGAGAACCTGCATACCTGCAAAAGAAAAAATGAGTACCTGACACGTTGCAAGAGCTGGTTTTCAGATGCTTGGTATAGATGTGTCCTGACTGGTTACAGGAGTTGGATCTGGAGTCTTCACATGATAATGAATAAACCAGGGATGGTTACTGCCTTAGCCTGAGTGGTACGAGAACCTTGGGTGACTTTAACTTCAACAACGCTCGTTGAAAAAATCTTGGTGGGAAATACCATCTTCGCAGGATCAGGACGAGAACCATAGGCCATTATAATCTGAAAGGAATGATTACCTCACTCAACGTCGGAGAGGGAAACATCTGAAAAGGACTTACCACCTCACACACCGTTGGAGAGGGAACCATAGGAGACTATCACCTCACACTCATCGTCGGAGAGGGAAACATCTGAAAAAGGAATTACCACCTCACGCACTTGTCGGAGAGGGGACCATAGGAGACTATCACCTCACACTCATCGTCGGAGAGGGAAACATCTGAAAAAGGAATTACCACCTCACGCACTTGTCGGAGAGGGGACCATAGGAGATTATCACCTCACACTCATCGTCGGAGAGGGAAACATCTGAAAAAGGAATTACCACCTCACGCACTTGTCGGAGAGGGGACCATAGGAGACTATCACCTCACACTCATCGTCGGAGAGGGAAACATCTGAAAAAGGAATTACCACCTCACGCACTTGTCGGAGAGGGGACCATAGGAGATTATCACCTCACACTCATCGTCGGAGAGGGAAACATCTGAAAAAGGAATTACCACCTCACGCACTTGTCGGAGAGGGGACCATAGGAGACTGCTGAGTCTTTATCAGAAAAATCTGTTGGGAGTCGATTTAGCTGGACTAGAGAAGGCTTTGAAATATGTTTGAGCATTTTAACTGCGTCTTTCCTGAAAGGTAAAGGTCAGTCATATGCAATGCATAATATGGATCAAGCAATGATGTTCTCAACATAAATGAGATTTGTATGATATGATGCGTTATGTATGCTATAATGATGTATGTGTTTTATGAATATGTTTTTCGTCTAAGAAAGTAAACTCTTTGACGGGTGCCAGGAAGTCATATCCCGGGCTGATGTTGAAGAATAGATTTCCCTTCCGCTGGGGATGATAATTGCAAGTATACCGGTATGAGAAGATGACTCCGTTGCGGAATAAACTTGGCGAATGGAAGATTCTGCGGGGAGAAAAGATACTCTAGCGACCTTGCTGGGAAGCAATACTCTGTGGGGAGATGGATATATTTGCTGAAATGTTGATAATAGCTTGCTGGGGATATCCTTGTTGTTGGAAGTGTGAATAGACTTTGCTGGGGATAGGAAGGAACTACGTTGACGACGACCTTTCCATGGCTTTTGGCTGAGGATAACCCAATTATATCCTATTGAGGAAATAACTCTTTAACTCAAGCCGGACGACGCGTTCGTGCTCTGCGAGGGGGATAAGCTTCCAGAATATACTGGGGATGAGCTTACTGCTTGGGGATATGAATTCCAATTTTTTTTTTTTTTGAGGAACTGGATGGGACTCTCCTAGGGATTTAAGATGTACTGGTCATGTTCTTTAGCTGAACCTACCTTGGTACCTTGAAGGATAGAACAACTAGATTGCTTAGACAACTCTTTATTGCCCTTGTTTCTAGTGTCACCTGCAATTAATTCCTTTGTTTCGTATGCAAATATTTATGAGTTAGAAAACTACTGTCAATGCATATATCACAAATTGAACCTTGGACGTTCTTCGCAAAACAAAACAGAAAAAAGAAAAAACACTTGGTACGTTTAACTGAAAATATATTTGTATTGATTTTGAATGGCCTGAATAGGCGTTTTGTGTACAAGAGGCTGACGCTCTAGTAAGAGGAACGTCGTCGAACAAGAGAGTTTATACAAGTTTTGTACAAAAAGAAATAAAACAGCTGTGTGAAATATGAATGATCCCACTGGGTTTCAACTCTGCTATTGCCTTTATAATTCCGAGCGTCTCATCACTTGATGACCTTGGTTGAAGGTGAAGCTGACTGATCGATGCCGTCTGAACTTGATGTAGATGCCGGATTCTGGATGCAAAGTGATCAATGAGACATAGTATTACGCTTCATCCCTAATTTTTGCCTGGACCGCCCTTTCGGGTTTTCAGTCCACCGGGATACCCATTTTTGCCCAAGCCGCCTTTTCAGGTTTTCGACTTGCCGGGTGTACAAATTTTTCATTTTCATCCCTTCATTTTGCCCGAACCCTTTTGGTTCGACGGGAAGCCCTAATTTTTGCCTAGGCATGTCAGCCTAGCGGGTCTTTTTCATACGTAGTATTTTTTAACTATGTCTGCATTGGCGGGGTGAGGAAGGTCGTCACCATCCATGTTGGTTAATGTCATTGCTCCTCCTGAGAACACATGCTTAACCACAAATGGCCCTTCGTATGTAGGGGTCCATTTGCCCCTTGGATCACTCTGAGGAAGGATGATTCTCTTGATCACCAGATCCCCGACTTGATATTCCTGTGGTCTGACTTTTTTGTTAAATGCCCTGATCATTTGTTTCTGATACGTCTGACCATGACAGATAGCAGCAAATCTCTTTTCGTCAATGAGGTTGAGTTGATCAAGTCGTGTCTAGATCCAATCATCTTCGTTCAGATTTGCATCCTTCATTATCCGGAGAGAGGGAATTTGCACTTCGATCGGCAAGACTGCCTCCATGCCATAAACCAGAGAGAAAGGAGTTGCCCCGGTTGACGTCCTAGCTGAGGTACGGTACCCATGCAGAGCGAACGGTAACATCTCGTGCCAATCTTTATAAGTCACTGTCATTTTCTGCACGATCTTCTTGATGTTTTTATTAGCTGCTTCTACAGCCCCATTCATCTTCGGTCTGTAAGGAGAAGAATTGTGGTGTTGTATCTTGAACTGTTCGCAGAGCTCAGCGATCATCTTGTTGTTCAGGTTGGTACCGTTGTCTGTAATGATCCGCTCAGGGACGCCGTACCGACAGATCAGGTTGTGCCGAATGAACCGTGCCACAACAGTCTTGGTTACCGTAGCATAGGATGCTGGCTCAACCCACTTCGTAAAATAATCGATCGCCACTAGGATGAAGCGATGTCCATTAGATGCCGTAGGTTTTATCTCGCTGATCATGTCTATGCCCCACATTGCAAACGGCCAAGGCGCAGTCAGAACATTCAGGGGAACCGGAGGAACATGCACCTTGTCTGCATAAATCTGACACTTGTGGCATGTCCTGGAATGTTGATAACAGTCAGCTTCCATTGTGGACCAATAGTATCCTGCCCGTAGGATCTTCTTAGCCATAGTGTGTCCACTGGAATGCGTACCAAAGGTCCCGTCATGTAGCTCTTCCATGATTCTTTCTGCTTCAGTCTTATCCACACAGCGCAGTAAGGTTGAATCATGGTTTCGCTTATATAATATGCCGTTGCTAAGGAAGAACTTGGCTACGAACCTCCTCAGGAATTTCTTATCATTGATAGAGGCACCTTCAGGGTATTCCTGAGCTTCCAGATATCTCTTCACTTCGTGGTACCAAGGCTTCTCAGTCACCAATTCAGTTTCGAGATCACAACAGTATGCCGGTTCGTCCAGTTTCCAGATGATGATCCGGGGAGCTTCATTATCCCATTTGACCTTGAACATTGAAGACATTGTAGCTAACGCGCCCGCTAACTGATTCTCTTCTCTTGGAAAGTGCTCGAAGGTTATCTCGGTGAAGTGGGGAATTAGGGTCAACACACATTCTCTGTAAGGAATCAAGTTTGGATGTTTCGTATCCCACTCTCCTTTGATTTGATTGATCACAAGAGCGGAATCTCCGAAGACACTTAGAAATTTGATCCTTAGGTCGATCGCAGCTTGAAGACCCATGATACACGCCTCATACTCTGCCATGTTGTTGGTACAGTTGAAACATAGCCGGGCAGTGAGTGGAGTATGAGTACCTTGTGGAGATATGATTATAGCGCCGATACCATTTCCCAAAGCATTGGAAGCTCCGTCAAAGTGAATAGACCATCGGGATCCTGGTTCAGGTCCTTCATCCGGTCCAGGTACTTCACAATCTGTTACTATCATGATGCTTTCATCTGGAAACTCGAAGTTCATTGATTGATAGTCATCTACAGCTTGATGAGCCAAGTGGTCTGCCAATACACTTCCCTTGATGGATTTCTGGGTTGTGTACTGAATGTCGTATTCCGTCAAGATCATTTGCCATCTTGCAATTCTCCCAGACAGAGCAGGCTTTTCGAATATGTATTTTATCGGATCCATTTTTGAGATCAACAAAGTAGTGTGAGTCAGCATATACTGTCTCAGCCGGCGAGCAGCCCATACCAAAGCGCAGCAAGTTTTCTCAAGCAGTGAGTATCGGGTCTCACAGTCGGTAAACTTTTTGCTAAGGTAATAAATGGCATGCTCTTTTCGGCCAGACTCGTCATGCTGCCCCAGCACACACCCCATTGAGTTGTCAAGCACTGTTAGATATAGTATCAGAGGTCTCCCTTCAACCGGTGGCATGAGGATAGGTGGTTCTTGGAGATACTCTTTGATTCTGTCGAAGGCAGCCTGACATTCATCGTTCCAACGTACTACCTGATCTTTCTTCAGCAGCTTGAAGATTGGCTCACAAGTAGCAGTCAGATGTGAGATGAAGCGAGCAATGTAGTTCAGGCGTCCTAAAAAGCCTCTGACTTCCTTCTCTGTCTTAGGAACTGGCATCTCTTGAATAGCTTTGACCTTAGCAGGGTCCACTTGAATACCTTTATCACTGACCACGAAGCCTAGCAACTTCCCAGATCTTACCCCGAAGGTGCACTTGTTCGGGTTCAATCTCAACTTGTATAGTTTCAACCGGTCGAACAACTTCTGCAGATGATCTAGATGCTCTTCCTCAGTCTGGGACCTAGCGATCATGTCGTCCACATACACCTCTATCTCGTGATGGATCATGTCATGAAATAAGGCGACCATGGCACGTTGGTAGGTTGCCCCAGCATTCTTTAATCCAAAAGGCATGACCTTGTAACAGAAGGTGCCCCACTGAGTAACAAATGTAGTCTTTTCCATGTCTTCAGGTGCCATCTTGATCTGATTGTAACCTGAAAAGCCATCCATGAAAGAGAATACCTTGTGCTGAGCTGTGTTATCAACAAGGACATCAATATGAGGTAAGGGGAAGTCATCCTTGGGGCTGGCCCTGTTCAGATCCCTATAGTCGACACACATTCTGACCTTACCGTCCTTCTTAGGTATCGGCACCACATTAGCGACCCACTGAGGGTAAGAAGTTACTGCAAGGAACCCGGCATCAAACTATTTCATGACCTCGGCCTTAATCTTCTCAGACATCTCTGGGCGCATCCGACGGGCCTTTTGCTTAACTGGAGGGCAGTCTTCCTTAGTCGGCAAGTGATGGACCACAATGTCGGTATCCAACCCGGGCATGTCTTCGTAGGACCAGGCAAAGATCTCCACATAGTCATGTAACATCTTGGTTAACCGTTGCTTCACGCTGAGCTCTAGGTTGGCCCCAATCTTTACCTCTTTCCTGTCTGCCTCAGTACCCAAGTTTATGGTTTCCACTGGCTCTTCATGGGGTTGAATTGCCCTCTCTTCCTGAAGCAACAGTCTTGCAAGCTCGCCAGGCACTTCGCAATCATCTTCACCTTCGTCTTCGGCTAAGTTGATCGGATTTTCGAAGTCATAATTGGCAGTAGCAGAGTTGTTATCAGTGAGATCCAGAGTGGATTGGAACCTGTATGAGTGAGTGTGTGTGTAAATACAGCTGTTTTGAAAATTATGTAAAGGAAAAGAAAGACAGAAAAGGAGCACAATATTTGTAATGAAAAATACGTCCAAGATTTTTATTCATGATATATGAAATGACAGTTTGTATGCCCTCACAAATAGAACCACGGTGCCTCGGGTAAGACACCGGGCCATAGAGTTTATCATTGTTTATTACAAAATAACAAAACATAGGAATTCATTACTTAGTAACAAAAGAAACAGGGAGATTGTCTTTTGCGCTCCAATTGTTAAGTCCTTCGTCATTTGCCGGGTAGATCCAGCTATCAAACTCAGCTTCATCAACTTCCTCTTCATCCCCAATAGCATTAACTCCATGAGCAGGCAGGGGAGCTGTCACCACATTAGGCTTGTCAGATGCCTCAAACTGTACCTCCTTAGCGTCAATGAGGTCCTGCAGCTTGTTCTTTAGTGCCCAACAGTCATCGGTAGAGTGCCCCGGGCTATCTGAATGGTAAGCACAACGAGCATTCGGGTTGTACTTGGGAGATGTAGTATTGGGGAACTTCGGGGCTTCCCAGACAGTCACTAAGTTGGTGGCTAGAAACTGTGGCAGAATCTGTGATAGGGTCATGCTTAACCGGGTAAACTCTCGCCGGGGTCTTTCAGCCCTTTGAGGATTATTCGACCGAGGAGCGGCAGCAGGCTTAGCAATCATCACCGCGCTGACAGATTGGCGGTGCTCAGGTCTCTCTGATTTCCTAGAACCATACACGGCACTAGACTCATTTTTGAATGGTTTCTTTTCCGAACTAGATGATGCACCCTTTGTAATCTTCCCAGATTTCAGCCCAGCCTCAATTCTCTCTCCAGTCAAGATCAAATCAGTGAACCCAGCAGAAGAATTCCCGATGAGATGGTTGAAAAACGGCCCAGATAGGGTCCCCAAGAACATGTCTACCAACTCCCGATCAGTCAATGGTGGCTGCACCCTGCCAGCCAGGTCTCTCCACTTCTGAGCGTACTCCTTAAAACCTTCGCTTGCACCTAACGCCATACCCTGGAGTTGGGTACGTGTGGGGGCAAGGTCGGCATTATATTGATACTGCTTGTAGAAAGCAGTAGCCAACTCCTCCCAGTTACGAACCTTGGTCCCATCCAGCTGATAGAACCATTCGAGATGAGTCCCTGAAAGACTCTCCTGGAAAAAGTGGATCCATAAATTCTTATCCGCAGAGTACGGCTGAATTTTCCGAACATAGGACCTTAAATGCAGCTTGGGACAAGACGCCCCATCATATTTGGAGAAGGATGGTGCTTTGAACTTATGGGGGATAATCACACCAGTCGACAAACCCAGATCTCCGAAATCCAGCCCAGGTACCTGTTGGATCTCCATGGCCTTCAACCTGTCCTCCAGTTGTTTATATTTGTCATCTGCAGGAGGGTACTGCTCTTCATCAAAATCCGTCTCATTGTCGGAGACTACCGGACTAGGGACCTTTACTTCTGCCTGAGAAGGACTCTTGCCAACAGAAGAACCAGCCTCTTCATGCTGCAGAGTATTGCCGAACCTTCGGCCCGAGTTGAACAGAACAGTTCTTCTCTTCTTCTTCTTCTCCTTCTTCAGGAGCATAGCCTTTAGTTCTTCTTGGCCTTTAGCCAGACCCTTGATTAGTTCTTGAAACTGCGCATTCTGCGCCTGAAGAGCCTTGATTGATGTCTCAGTTGATGCAGATTCGGGATTCATGATGCTGAAATAAACAGCGAAGAACTGTAAGCAACCTGAAAAGGGGAAAAACCTGCTATGCACATGATGTATGAAATGCGTATGAATTATGTTTTCAAAGACAATTGGGAATCAACTTTGTAAACAAAAAAGAACACACTTCATTAGATTCAACTTTGCAACTGAAATTATTCAACAAGTTGCCCTTAGGCGTTACATGAAGGGAAATACTGGAAAGGAAATAAAACTGTAAAGGCACATTCAGAGTTCCTTATTGATCCCATGGTCTCCTCTTCTCAGTACGGATGTATGCATTCAGAGCTCTCTCATTCTCCAACTGCTTGGTCAGCTTCTGGATCTTTGATTCCTGCTCGTTGAACTTTTCCCGGTAAGAATCCCGTTCTTCTCGCAGTTGCGACCAAGATCTCTTCAATGTCTCATAATCAGTAGGTATCTGAGGAGGAAGGACAGTTGGAGGAACACCATCCTTATCAGGACACTCAAGAATGACGGGTCTGACAGCTTCATACGGCATACCTAACTTCTGAGCACGGATGCGAACCCATTTGTAGTGGGCTTCCATAGGTAAAGAAGTCTTTGGCCCTAGCTCTTGTGGGTCAGCTTTATGAACCTTGTCCCAAGCCTTGATGAACCTACGACGTAGCTCGTCACTATCCACCTGAAACTCGAAACTGATGTGAGGCACCAACATCTCATGGGGGCCTGCTCTTCTTGCTCTTCCAAACTGACGGAGTGCTAGACATGGATTGTAAGAGATCCCTCCTTGAGTACCAATCAGAGGAACATTAGGATACTCCCCGCATCGATCAATAATAGCTATCTCATCCAAACCTCTGCAAGTCCAAATGATGTCTTTATCGGTGAGAGACATTAACCTATGAGCCCAACCTCTTCCTTCTTGGTTCTTCAGTACGAACTTAGGGAGGTGCGAAATAAACCACCTCACCAACAAAGGGATACAACACCATAGGGTTCCTCGTCTTCGGGTAGTACGGGCATGAAGTTGTTGCAAGATGTCACCCAAGAGAGTGGGCACTGGATTCTGAGACATAAAGATCCTTATGGCAGTGACATTGATGAAGTTGTCAGGATTAGGAAACAGAACTAACCCATAGATTAGGAGAGCCAAGATGTCTTCATATGCCCTAAAGTCCAGGTCATTCCAGAAATTATTAGCCTTACCAATCAGAAACTTAGCCAAGAAACAGTCATCATCATTGGTGTTCTCAGTCCAGAGAAAAAGTCATCATCATTGATCGTTGTGGTGAATTTCCTAATGTACCATTACTTGGCATTAGGGGAGGCATTACCTACAACCCTTGTCTAGCTTTGAGACAATTTGGATATGCCCGGAGGGATGACCCTCATGACATGCTGATTCCTGACCTAGTTTTTGACTTCGACAATGATGCGCAAGGACTTCGACTAAGGTTCATCAGAGCTTGGAGGATGCCTAACAAGGTGGATAGTAAGACACTGGGGCATAAAAATTCCATCCCCCTTGAGCCTTACCTCAAGTAGGTACGAACCCGCTCCCAAAATCTTATGATGCCATATCCTCACATCATCCTACATCCTGACATGCCAACATCATGGGAGGAAATGCAAAAGAGTTGGATCCAACTCAAAGAAGAACGGGATACTTTTGAAGCCAACTTCTATGCCAGTGAGAAGAAGGTTTTAGAGCTCACCCGCCGACTTCACGAGGAGGAAACCCTCAACACTTACATCGCGCCAAAGAGGATGCGCAATGTCTTTTTACATTAAGAATTTTATAATATTTTTTCCATGGGGCACTTATGTACTAACAATTTCTTTTAATATGACGTGCGTTCCTTTTTGTTTGCAACAAATTTGAATTTTTGAACCCTTGAATACATTACATGAATAACATACCATTCATCATATGCATAAACAGGTCTTCAAGCCAGGTTTCCTTATCTTTCTGCTGTTTATTTCAGCAAGATAGATTTGGAGCAAACAGTAAAAGGGTCAAGAGGGTCTCAAAGTTCTGCTAGAGAAGAATAAAGAGAAGAAAAAGAAAAAGAGACCGGGGGTAGCCACTTTCGGAAGAAGGTTTGAGGGTGATGCTAGAAGGACTCTTGAGTTCCCTTCAACGTCTGACGAAGGGGCTAGCAAGGGGAAAGGAGTTACTGTACCTTATGAGTCTGGGGTAGAAGAGGAGGAAGAGGAAGAAGACGAAGACTATTCAGAACAACAGTATCCACCAGCGGATGACAAGTATAAGAACCTTGAAGACAGATTGGCAGCTATGAAGTTGCAGAGGGTGCCCGGGTTGGATTTTGAGGAACTGGGGTTGGTAGCTGGGATTGTAATCCCTCCCAAGTTCAAGGTGCCAACATTTGCCAAGTACGACGGTCTGTCTTGCCCTAAGATGCACTTGAGGTCGTATGTTAGAAAGATCCAACCACATTCATCCGATAAAGACCTCTGGGTACACTTTTTCCAAGACAGCTTGTCTGGAACTCAGTTAGATTGGTTTTATCAGCTCGAGAGATCAGAGGTTCACAATTGGGAGGACTTGGCAGCTGCTTTATATCGTCAGTATCAGTACAATGCTGATTTGGCGCCCACCCGTACTCAGTTACAAAGTATGGGGATGGCTTCAAATGAAGGGTTTAAGGAGTACGCCCAGAAGTGGCGTGACCTGGATGGAAGGGTGCAACCACCACTATCAGATAGGGAATTAGTCTACATGTTTTTAGGGACCTTATCTGGCCCTTTCTTCAACCATCTAATCGGAAGCTCTTCTGTGGGATTTACTGAACTGATTTTGACCGGCGAAAGGGTGGAGGCCGGTATTAAAAGTGGAAAGATTCAAAAGGATGTTTCCGCATCCACGGCTGTTAAAAAACCTTTCCCAGCCAAGAAAGAAGCATCTGCTGTGTATTCTCATAAGGGGTTGGGAAGAACTGAGCGCCGTCCGATCGTAGGGGCCGTGATGATTCAAAATCTGTCAAATGATTAACCTCGTAACTATCAGTCGAGACATAATCAACAACGGGTAGAATGGCCACAACGGCAGTTCACCCGCATCAACATGACGCCCGCACAGGTTCTTCCCCATTTGTTGAAGCTGAATCTGACTAGTTTGAAGGAGGCTCCAAAAAACCCTAACACCTCCTCTCCATATTATCACTCCAACGCCAAGTGTGCTTACCATTCTGATAGTGCTGGACACGATACCAATAATTGTTGGGCACTTAAGAACAAAATTCAGGATTTAATTGACGCCAAAGAGGTTGAATTTGATGCTCCTGAGAAGCCCAATGTTATATCCGCTCCGATTCCCAAACACGGCCACAATGTGCATGCTGTTTTGGAAAACCTCCATGTTACTGATGTTGTCGATCTGTTGACTCCATTGTTAGTGATTAAAGAAAATTTGTTGAGAGTCGGGATCTTTCCTGGTTGTGGTAAAAACTATTATTTTTGTTTGAATATTCAAGGTGACTGTCCAATGTTGAAGTCAGGTGTCCAACGCCTGATGGATACTCAAGAAATACGTTTCTAGAAAACCCCTGTTAACACTTTCAATCCGATTACTCCTGATACTTGTGATACTTCAACCAACGATATTGCCATCATAACCATTTCCGACAATCCTCCCAAGGCTTGCAAAAGGCCTGTCAGGATTACACCCAAGTCTGAATGTGTACCTTTAAAGATCACCATGCCGGGACATGTCCCGTACCAATCAAGCAAAATGATACCGTGGAACTATGGGGGAGAAATCTTCTACCATGGCATCAAACAAATCGAAACAGTCCAAGAGATTTCTGAAGAAGACCCTGATATAGGGAACATCGCGGGTACAAGCAAGATAACCCGCATTGGCCGGATCTTTTCTCCGGAGATTGCTCCTCCCCGAGCAGTTTTCGGACCCTTAAAAGCTTCTGCACCTGTTGGGCCCTCTGTGCAAGGCCCAGTGATTGAAGAGTTAAACACTCCTGAAGAAAGACCATCCGTTGATAATACCAACAAGGGTAAGGGGATATTGGAAATGCCTATCAGGATGAAGGCTCATGCTGTGGTTATCCCCGAAACCACTCAGAAAGAAATGGATGAAATCCTAAAAATAATCAGAAAAAGTGACTATGACGTTGTAGAACAACTGGGGCAGACCCCTTCTAAAATTTCAATGTTAGCCCTCCTGCTCTGTTCACAGGCCCATGCTAAGGCCCTGATTAAATTCTTGAAGACGACACATGTACCCCAAGAGACCTCGGCTGACCAATTTCAGGATTGTATGGCTAGTCTTACTGCTGACAATGGCCTGGGCTTTTCCGACGCTGACTTAACTCCCAAAGGAAGAAAGCACAATGATGCATTACATGTTTCAGTTGAATTCCGAGGAACCACTCTCGCCCATGTCTTGGTTGATACTGGTTCTTCCCTGAATGTGCTGCCAAAGAAGGCCTTAGACCATTTGGATTGCGAAGGTTTGACCCTCAAACCTAGTAACATCGTCGTCAGAGCTTTCGATGGTTCCAAAAGAATGGTTCATGGAGAGGTTGATATTCCTATAAAGGTAGGCACCGAAGTGTTCAACTCCACCTTCTACGTAATGGACATCCGTCCGTCATACTCATGTTTGCTGGGAAGACCGTGGATCCATTATGCCGGGGCAGTTACCTCCTATTTGCACCAGATGCTGAAATATCCTGTTAAGGGTAAAATCATAACTGTGCACGGCGAGGAAGAGTACATGATCAGTCATCTCAATTCCTTTCGATATGTGTAGTTAGATGGTGAGTTCATCGAAACTCCTTTTCAACATTTTGAGGAAGTTTCTCCCGAGGTAGCAGTTGCGAAGACAGTGGTTGAGGTACCTATCATTCCCAAGCATGCATCTAGGATGGCATCTCTCAAGGACGCGGAGGCTGTGATTAAGGAGGGGAAGAGCACAGTATGGGGGCAGTTGCCCGACTTTACCTATAAGACAGACATGTTTGGGTTGGAGTTTACTGCTGCAGGACAAAAGGTTATGCGTCGCTCTAAGATTGGAAGACCACCCGTCAAGATTTCTCACCATGGAATCAATGCTGTAGAAGATGAAGCTGAGGAGATCCACTTTGAAGATTGGATTTTTCCGACTGTCGAAGGGGGTTTGAGCAATTGGGAGGCAAAGGATTTTGTTCCTATCACCTTTATCAACCAGTAATTTTATCTTTGAACAATTTCCCATTTTTATGGTCTGTAATAACTAAAACAATCCGCACATTATTTTCACCTCATGCCTTGCCCGGGGCATGTAGGTCCATTTGTAAGGGCTTGATTTTCTTCATAATCATATTCCATGTTTTAATCATTGGACGTTTTTCATCTATAAACTGTTGTGTTCATTTTCTTTTCTTTTGCATTTTTGTTTGTTTAAGGATGGTTATCCCTTACACACACCCACACTCACAAATGCAGGTACCCATCCACTCCGGATTCCATGGGTGACTATTCTGTTTTAGCCTTCGATAACTCTGAAGATTTGGTCAATCATGCTGAGTACGAAGTTGACGAAGATTGTGAAGTGCCGGGAGAGTTAGCCAGACTTTTACAACAAGAAGAGAGGGTCATTCTGCCTCATGAAGAGTTGCTAGAAACCATCAACTTAGGGACATAAGAGGATCGTAAGGAAGTAAAAGTGGGTGCCAACCTGGAACCAAATGTCTAGGAGCGCTTAGTGTAGTTGTTGAACGAATATGTTGAAATCTTCGCTTGGTCTTATGAAGACATGCCAGGGCTAGACACCGATATTGTGGTTCACCGTCTCCCTACAAGAGAAGATTGTCCACCAATCAAGCAAAAGGTTCGCCGAATGAGGCCTGACATGTCTGAGAAGATTAAGGCTGAGGTAATGAAGCATTTCAACGTTGGTTTTCTGGCTGTTACAACCTATCCACAATGGGTTGCTAACATTGTGCCCGTACCTAAAAAGGACGGCAAAGTCAGAATGTGTGTGGACTATCGGGATTTGAACAGGGCTAGCTCTAAAGACGATTTTCCGCTGCCACATATCGACATCTTGGTTGACAACACAACTCAGCACAAGGTATTTTCCTTCATGGATGGATTCTCGGGATACAACCAAATCAAAATGGCCCCCGAGGACATGGAGAAAACAACCTTTGTTACACAATGGGGTACCTTCTGCTACAAAGTGATTTCGTTCGGACTGAAGAACGCAGGGGCAACCTATCAACGCGCCATGGTAGCTTTGTTTCATGATATGATACATCATGAGATCGAAGTTTACGTAGACGACATGATAGCTCGATCACAGACAGAAGAAGAGCACCTTGAACATTTGTTTGCCAGGTTAAAGGAGTATAAACTCAGACTGAACCCAAGCAAGTGCACTTTTGGAGTTAGGTTTGGTAAACTTTTAAGATTTATTGTCAGCAACAAAGGTATTGAGGTTGATCCTGCTAAAGTAAAGGCTATACAAGAAATTCCTGCCCCCCGTACCGAAAAGGAGGTTAGAGGATTCTTGGGACGCTCAAACTATATTGCGAGGTTCATCTCTCACCTGACATCTACCTGTGAGCCAATTTTCAAACTGTTGAAGAAAGATCAGGTAGTTGAATGGAACAATGATTGTCAAGTTACTTTTGATAAGATCAAGGAGTATTTACTAGAACCTCCTATCCTGATGCCACCGTCGAAGGAAGGCCGTTGATCATGTATCTGACTGTTTTGGATAACTCAATGGGGTGCGTGCTGGGTCAACATGACGAGTCTGGTTGAAAAGAGCATGCCATTTATTACCTTAGCAAAAAGTTTATCGACTGTGAGACTCGCTACTCACTGCTCGAGAAAACTTGTTGCGCTTTGGTATGGGTTGCTCGCCGGCTAAGGCAGTATATGTTGACTCATACCACTTTGCTGATTTCCAAAATGGATCTGATCAAGTATATCTTCGAGAAGCCTGCTTTATCTGGAAGAATCGCTAGATGGCAGATGATCTTGACTGAGTATAACATCCAGTATACTACCCAAAAAGCTATAACAAGGGAGTGTACTAGCTGACCATCTAGCTCATCAAGCCGTCGAAGATTATCAATCTATGAGATTCGACTTCCCTGACGAGGACATCATGACTTTGGACAACATCGAAGGTAACATACCATATGATGGACCTGAACAAGGATCCCGATGGACCTTGTGATCGGTGGATCTGGAACTGATTGTTTAACGCTGGTTCGCGAAATGTCGCGGAAGCAAGAGTCGCCACCGTCTTTTATTTTCTCCAAATGGAAGGGACAAAAGCACAGAAAAATTCCTTAAAGAGATTGCTCTCGGTTCGGGAGGTAGGTTATAGAAAGGGAAGGTGTTAGCACCCTTTCTATCCATGGTTATCCATGGGCTCTTAGATACTTGCTCAATGTGTTTTCAAAAAGGTTTGCTTGCTTTTCAATGTGGGTTTTAAAAAGTTTCTTTGAAAAATTTCAGTTCGACTCGTACGTCAGAGTGTTTGAAAAATTTGCTTTGAAAGCTTTTGAAAAGTGTTGGTGTGAAAAGTATTTTTGATTTGTTTTGAAATTAGAGCAAGTATCTACGAGAACCTACCTACCCTAAGGAATTCGTCTGTGTAAAAGTCCTTTAAAGTAGTGCCATCCCACCATTGAGAGGTAGGTAGCACCACCGTTGGAGGTGTTCGGGTCAATTCGAGTTTGTAGGGACATGGTGATCACCAGAGCAATGGGAAGACACCTTAGAAGCTACCCTCATGCCAGGTTCCCGGATCATGAGGACTTACTAAGACATCCTCTACTCGACGATCACCTTTCGAGGCAAGGCAACAGTGAGGCGTACCCTAGGGGTGGTGTGTGTGAATTGTGTGTCGTTTTCATTGATATTTGTCTTGTCATGTTCATTGTGATCTACGCTTGATTTTATTATGGTCATACATTCTTTCATGCTTTGTTTAACAATTTAAATATTTGCGGGAAAAGTAAATCTAAAGCTATTACAAATGGCGCGGGTCCACATCGCCAAAATTAAACCGGACCCGATTTGACGGAAAAAAAGTAAATAAAGCAAATAAAAGTGCGAGAAGTTTAAGTTACAAAGCTTTGGGAGAGGTACATAATTATTTAAGCAATAAAATAAATACGCAAATTAAATGATTAAAAATATGGGCGTTGGACCCTTTTGCAAAAATTAAAACTAATAAGGAATTAAAATTAAATTTAAAGGAAAATGTTTTATGTATTTTTATGTTTTTTAAGATTTAAAAGAAAAAAAGAATTAATTGAAATTAACTAACCCTAATTCTAATGTTTTTTAAGTTTATTGTGAAAATATTAAATTAAAATCTAAATGAAACCCTAATTAATTATGTACAATTTAATTATGAAAATAAAAATAAGTAATATTATTGTTATGAAAAAAAGAAAAATTGAAAGGAATAAAATTTATTAAACCTAAATTCTATGTTTTTTTTGGATTTTTGGTTATTAAAAAAAAATTAAAATTAAAACCTATTTAATACTAAATTTATTACAAGCATTTATTTATAAAAATAATTAAATAAATAAATATCATATTTTTTGCCTTTTCTGATTTTTTTTTTTTTGCATTTTTATGTATTTTGTAAAAAATAATTAACTAATTTAAACAAAAAAAGTAAATAAAACAATAATTGAAAGTAAAATATAAAAAAAAATAGAGAAAGCAAACCAGGGAGGGGGGTTCAGGCCCCAATTGTGAGGTCCTTTGTTAGCAACTTGGCCCATTAAGCATTGAAATCCGTTGACTTTTGTGCAAGCATGTTGTGCGTGGACTATGGTACATGGTGCTCTTCAGATCTAAGCCTTTGGTTTGATCTCCAGGGGGACGTGTCACGCTTGATGGTGAGGGACTATGGTGGTTGTCTACATAAGCGCTGCATGTGAATATTAGAAGAAAAATAATATTGAAGTTATACAGACCTGGGACTCGACCCCAGGTCTTGCACCTTACCAGCCAACACCTGTACCACTACGCCATTTGAATCACATTTAATATATAACAAACAACAATTAATAAAAGAGAAAACGTGGGTTAGTGCTTGGAACGCGCGAACTTTTCAAACGGACCAACCAAACCTCGCCACCACATCATCTTCTTCGTTCTATTTTTTTTTCTGAAAACAAGGACATATGGCAACAGTTTCAGACGCGTTCCACTAGATGGCTTTAGAAAAAATAGCGAATAGCGCTATATGGTTGATAAATTGATCGCGAGGGTTGGTCCATGTTCGTCCCAATGCGCTGAATTGAATGGTCTTGGTTTGGAGTTGTAATTTTGCTTCGTTACAAAAACCCCAATTTTTAGCTTTGTAAACCCTAGAAACCTGTCATGGCGAAATTGTATATACAGCATGATAATCGAATTAAAGGCATGGGTTAGCTTCAAAAACTCACAACAAACATGAATCAATAAATAAAAATGGCAAAGGATGCAAAAATCATGATGCACAATTCTGAATTTTTCTCTTTGCAGTTCGAGTCATAGATACCAATTCTTGGAGCTTTGGTTGTTGTTTTTGATTGGCACACGTTCAGAGAACCTTGAGGAAGCTAATGGAACAATTCTTATGCTTTGAATTGACCTCTAGCACTGATTTCAGTTTTTGAGTTTTGAAGGAATTTTTCAAGTTGGTAATGGCCTCTTCTGCGCAGCTTTTTGTCTCTTGGCATTAGGTTTATGCTTCTGATTATGTAGTGTAGCAATTAGGTTAAAAAAATCAATCAAATCTCTTTCATTCAATGGTTTTTGCAAATTGATTTTCCAAGATCTTTTCCATGTGTATTTTGTGTCAATTAGCTCAAATCAAACCAAAACTTTCCACATTTGCATATGCACGAATTATAGAAGCCAAAACATGTATAAAAAGATTGGTTTTGTTAGGTTAAATATTTTTTCACATATTTAATTGATTTAATTGAATTAATATAAATAAAAACTCAAATAAATAAGTAAAAAATGAGAGAATACTTCCCTTTGGGCCAAATGGTCGTGCATATGCTTGGAATGATGAATCATGGAAGAAAAATGGGCCCATTAGCAATTTTAGGTCATTTGAATCAATGTTGACTTTTCAAAATATCCAAAAATTTCCCAACTTCCACAAGGCATAACTTGCTCAATTTTTAAGCTTTTCTCATGTTCTTGGACATTTTGGAAAGGTCTTTGAGTCCTTTAACCAATGCCTTTGGTCCCATGTCATTTTGATTTACCAATCTCAAGTTATGGCCTTTGACTTAAAGTCCCTTTTTGTTGACTTTTGAAAATGACCTATAATGTTGAAATTGATAACTTTTTGTGAGAGCATTTCTTGGACTTGAAGTATGAAGATGAGTTGTAGGAAATGTCTTTCTCTTCAAAATGAGCTTTGGATGGAATTTTTCTGATAATCCATGTGAAAGTTATGCCCTGGTCAATTTCAGTTGACTTTTCCAGCTGTCCAGATATAGTAACTTTTGCATCTTTGATGATTTCTGAGCCAAATTTTGAGAATCATGATCAAGCATTGATCAAATGATGTTTGTGGCTTCAAAATTATATGTTGACCAAAAATTTGAACTTTTGACTGCCAAATGACCATTTTGCCCCTACAGTTGACTGTAGTGCAATTTAGGGTTTTGACTGTGCAATTTTGAGCTGAATGCCTTGAAACTTGATATGAAGATGCTTGACCATCTTTATAGGCATGTGAGACTTGATTGGACCTTTGAACACTCCATTTTCTTGACCAGAACCCAAACCCTAGTTTTGACTGTATAGGAGGCTCTTTGACTGTGCAACCCTTGGGGAATTTTGTGACTTGGCTTGACAATTTCTTGAGGAATATGGGAGGGCAAATTTTGGGGTACAACAGACCCTGTACTTTGATGGTGCTTCAAATGCACTTGGCAACGGTATCGGTGCGGTACTCATTTCTCCATAGGGTTGCCATACACCCTTCACTGCCCGACTTTGTTTCAGCTGTACCAACAACATGGCCGAATATGAAGCTTGCATCTTTGGTCTCAAGGCTGCTATAGACTTGGGAATCAAATCTTTGGTCGTATTTGGGGACTCGACTTTGGTTATCAGTCAAGTCAAAGGAGAGTGGGACACCAAACATCCTAATCTTATCACATACAAAGAACATGTCTTGACTTTGTTGCCTCATTTCGAGCAGATTACTTTCGAGCATTTCCCGCGAGAAGAGAATCAGCTAGCAGATGCTCTGGCTACAATGTCTTCCATGTTTAAACTTAACTGGGATAACGAGGCTCCCCAAATTACCATCGAGCGAATGGACGAACCTGCGCACTGTCATGAGATTAATACCGAAGAAGTAGTGGAACAACCCTGGTTTCATGAAATCAAAAGGTATCTCTAGACTAGAGAATATCCTGAAGGAGCATCCGTCAATGACAAAAAGTTCTTAACGAGATTTGCTGCCAAGTTCTTCCTAAGCAATGGCATCCTTTATAAACGCAACCATGATTGTGTTTTACTCCGATGCATGGACAAAGCTGAAGCAGAGTTGATCATGACTGAGATATACAGTGGCACATTTGGCACCCACTTGAGCGGACATACAATGGCAAAGAAGATTCTAAGGGCGGGCTACTACTGGTCTACCATGGAAGCTGATTGTCATCAACATTCCCGTACCTACCACAAATTCCAAGTCTATGCCGACAAGGTACATATTCCTCCTGTTCCTCTCAATGTTCTGACAGCTCCTTGGCCATTCGCAATGTGGGGCATTGACATGATTGGAGAGATCAAGCCCACGGCCTCCAACGGACACCGCTTCATCTTGGTGGCTATTGATTACTTCACCAAATGGATCGAGGTAGCTTCCTATGCCTTAGTTACAAAGAATGTGGTTGCCCGCTTCATCAAGCAGAACCTCATATGCCGGTATGGTGTCCCCGACAGGATTATCACAGACAACGGTACAAATCTGAACAATACTATGATCACCGCTCTATGCAAACAATTCAAGATTTATCACCACAATTCATCTCCCTATCGGCCGAAGATGAACGGTGTTGTTGAAGCTGCGAACAAAAATATCAAGAAGATCATTAAAAAAATGACAGTTACCTACAAAGACTGGCATGAGATGTTACCGTTTTCTTTGGTGTATGGCATGGAGGTTGTCCTACCCATGGAAGTTCAGATTCCTTCTTTAAGGATTATGAAGGACGCCAGTTTGAGTGAAGACGAATGGATTCAGACCCGGCTTGATCAACTTAATTTGATCGACGAGAAGCGACTTACTGTTGTTTGCCATGGTCAGACGTATCAAAAACAGATGATCAAGGCTTTCAACAAGAAAGTCAGGTGTCAGGTATATCAAGTCAGAGATCTTGTAATCAAGTGGATCATCTTGCCGCAAAGTGATCCCAGGGGCAAATGGACTCCTACTTACGAAGGACCATTTGTGATCAAGAACATCTTTTCTAGTGGGGCAATGATTTTGACCACCATGGACGGCGACGATTTTCCACACCCTGCGAACACAGACATGGTCAAAAGATACTACGCATAAAACAACCCGACAAGTTGAAAACCCGAAAGGGCGACTTGGGCAAAAATGGGCATCCCGGTGAACCGAAAAGCCGAAAGGGCAGTTCAGGCAAAAATTAGGGATAAAACAAAAAAATCTGTACACTCGGCAAGTTGAAAACCCGAAAGGGCGACTTGGGCAAAAAAAGGTTTCCCGGTGGATCGAAAACCCGAAAGGGCAGTCCGGGCAAAAGTTAGGGAATTAAAACGTATGACTATGTCTCGTCGGAGCATTTTAAGCACAATCTCTTCACCACCAAGCCCCAAACTTCTGATCAATCTAACCATCGGCGGACGAAGCAGTGAATGGACAAGATATTCAGAGTTGTGAAGGATATAACAGAATGGGAATCCCATGGAATTGTTACACATAGTCATCTTTCTTTTGTATAAAATTTTCCAATTTTTACGACAATATTCTCTTACTAGGATGTCTGTCTCCTTTGTACAAAGATACTCACAAAAGTTAATACAAATACACTTCCAAGTGCAGAAATTTGCTTGCCTTTCTTTTCTTTTTTACACTTATGTTATATTTGAAAACGTCCAATGTGTTATTAAATAGACATATGCATTTGAACATAATTCGGTTTCAAACTACTCTTCATCTCCAAACAACCCAACACCCAAATGCTAGAGTTGTCACTGTATTCAGTAAAACCAAATGAAATTTTTATAATAAGAGAATGAACATGCATATCAAACATAAAATGAGTAATACCTGTTCCACATGTTTGGAATTCCTCTGGCCTCCATAATCTTCCAATCCATAAAATCTACCCGACTATTTTGTATAGAGCGATCAAACTTCTTCCAACCGAATAGATCTTGAAGAACCCCGACTTACATTTTGGAATCAAGAGTGTCAATAGAATTGAATATTTTGATTAAATGAGATAAGAGTCAGTCTCAAAAGAGTAACTCACAATCTTCTTTATGTTGTACCTCCTTCAGTCACCAACCTCCAATGGACAGTAGGAGTTGAAAAGGTAAATCACATGTTAGTGTTGGTGGATTATCATCAAGTACCAGTGATGTTGAATAGTTTGCAAGGGAACATAAATCTGTATAACCATGTGTTAGTTTTAAATCTCAACAACGCTTGATTAGAAAAAACGGTAACCCTTAAAAGAAACATACAAATTTTAGGTTGGATGAAGATTTCAAAAAATGTTTGTATTTGGTGTTTATTCGACCAAATTGACATCCCCTGTCACATCGTTTTATACAACAACCATGAATAAGAAATAATCATCACATAACCACCATGATTATTTAATACAAGTTAAGATACAAATGATATGGAATATGAGATTGATGTACGTAATAAACCTGAAACGAAGGGGGCAACACCCACACAGACGGGTTGTTGGAATCCAAATGTTCATTGCCTATCATTACATATAAAATTATATTTGTTTGCATTTAGTAAATGGTCAGTATAATATTTAAACATTGATGGATATGATATAAAACACTACCATTGGTGAAATAACTCTGTCTGGTAATAGGCATTGTAGTTCAGCCCTCGTTGCAGTTAAGTCTCCAACTCCAATGATAATTCCGTCCATGACAGTTGGGTCGGTTGTTTTCTGAAAGAGGAATGCACATGCTTGTGCTTCTTTGGGTTCCAGATCCATGTCACATTGCGGTCAAAAATTTATCTTAGCACCCTATCCAATCACAACAAGAATTCATTGATACCATTGTAATTTTTTTAGTGTAGTTAAAGAAAAAAGTTTGTTGTATAATTCTATCACCTTTGAAATACATGTTGGTGTTCCTCTTGTTTTTTTGTTATCTGCCCTAATTATCCTATCGGCTGAAAGACATGTTACTTGCTTAGCTTTTGAGTTTGAACCAGAAGCCAAGTTATTATTAGCAGTTGTTTGGTAATTTGGACTTTGTCGAAGTGTCTGTTTCGGAGAAGGAGTCTGAAATAACCTCTTGGTAATATTACAACCGTTTTTAACATCATGAAAATTGGAAACATGTGTTTAAAGATAATTTATAGTAAGTTAACAATGTCATTGCATGCAGAAATGTTGTGTTTCATGGATTATCGACATACATATATACTAGAATTTAGATTATGTCCAGAGTTATTCCACACGAGCGTAGTTGATTTCTGGTTTTTAAACAAGACTGTGGAAGCGTTGGTCTGCATGACCCCTTTTCAATGGACAACATTGTTGACTTGCACATACTGATTTCATAATCAGATCACATATCATTGTATCAAACTTGATAAACATCAGTTTTCCTCTTCATTCCTTGTTGACAACTTTGACCTACTTATTTACCATTTTCCACGATATCTATGTCAACCGCAGACGTGACACTATATTTCTGTGAATTAGCAACCACATATATTAGCGTGTTACCATGGGTGTTCAACACAAGGACCTCTAATATTTTTAGGGATCTGTGAAAATTGTTACAAGTTAACTTTAGTTGGTGAAACTCCATATTTGATCCATAGTATGCCATTAAATAAATTAATTAGTTTACGTGAAAACATAAATATTTATAGAGTTGGCTAAATTAGTATTCACAAGGAAATAAACCTCATGTTTAATAATAACTTGTTTAACCATAGTTCTTAACTGATTTACTGCATGTAGAGTGTCTTGCAGTGATGTCTAATTCGATAATATATGGGTATCAAAACTTTTGTTTGTCAAGAGATTTCCATTACCGGTTCCATATTGGAATCATCAGCCATGTCGTTAGCTTCTTTTTGTGGCCCACTACAAAATGAAAGTTATTGCCGTTTAAAATAAAAGTGGAAGTAAATAGGGTGAACGACGAAAAGTATTAATTCATGATATATATATATATATATATATATATATATATATATATATATATATATATATATATATATATATATATATATATATATATATATATATATATATATATATATACACACGAAGAAGTTGTTAACTTACACATTTATTACACCTTGATTTCGGGATGGATCCTCTGAATGAAACCCAGTGTCGTTACTGGTTTCCATTGTTTCAATATCCCTATTTGTGTACTAGGTGTTATGCTTTTCAATTAATGATATCTGAGAGGTTAACTTAATAAAAATTGTAAGGAGTGTTACCTATATATATACAAAAATTTGGGTCTAGGTAATACCAAAAGGTGACGAGTTTGATCATTAGCCCGTGTAATTTACGACAATGTTGTGTTAATTTTTTTTATCGTTTGTTTATGAATGATCCTTGTTTTGTATATGAATCAGACGCATTGGCTCACGTATATCCCGATTCCGAAGTTTTAGTTAAACAATACATGCAGACGTGGCTTCGTTTAGCGTGTGTTCGTTTGCATTTTGAAGCACCAATATACACTCTTCACGATTATAAAGACTTTGACAACATTCAACACTAACATTACACAACGTTTTTATATAGTAAAACAATTGGTAAACCAAAAGTTTCTATTGGAAAGTATGCGCAGATGGACGAGAAGGCTCGTAACGATGTTGCAATGATGCTACTACGTAGGCTTTTGTCTTCCAATGGACAAAAAATAGTTGATTACAACCAGCATAATGTAACCTTGTTAGAAGACCAACTAGAAAAAATGGATTTCTTTAACGTAGAAGTGCCGATGGAAAATACAGTCTTGCAGATGAAGTCAAAATGTGGAAACAAAAACTTTCACTCATAGGTTGACGTACGATAGGTTGACGTTCATGTTATGTTTGGTTCCGTTTATTTAAATATAACTCCTACTGTGAACATTTCCATAGTATACCACGTCAACTTCAAAAATAGTATTACAAAATACGGTAAAATAAAACACCTAGTACACGCCATTAACAATTTACAAACTACAACTAGATTTTCAAAACACACAACTAGGTTTTCAAAACATGCAAGTCAGAAGAACTACAATTAAAACGAGTTTTCAACTTTGATTACATTAACAAAATTATAAATTCTAGGGATGGAAAATTTGAAACGTAGGACGTCCCCTGTAATGAAATCATTTTTCTTACAGAATTCTTTCCAACCACTTCCAAGTTTATTGGTTTCTCTTGGACGATTCTTGAGTAACAGTTTGCACTTGACTATGCTTCCATTCCTTGAGAAAAGATTGAGGTTTTTGTAAATACTTTTCTCACATACACCCCAAACTCTTTAGATATATTATGTGAATAACATCCCAGAATGATGCGTTAACACACATACTATAGTTCAAATTATGATTTTGAAATGCACCAATTATTACATATAAAATATGTACCAGCTGGGAACTTGATTTAGTTGTGTATTTAGACACCATGGCATAAAAAAAATAGTTGATCCAAACATGGTGTTGTGACTTTGGAAAACAGAATATTCATTGGTGCAAGACATATCACGTGAAAGTAGAAAATGAAACTTATTGTCTCCAAAATAAGTGAAAGTGATTTCTTTGATTCCTTGGATATTAAAGTCCTAGCGCATAACCCACCATACATGTGTTAAGATGAGTTTTGGCTTAAAATAATAAAAATTGATCATGTGTTTCTTCCGTTTTCATCAGTGCATTCTCATTCTTCTCCAAACTCATCTTTAAACTCATCAGCAAATGCTCACTACAAGATAAAGGCTATCCAACCACGTGATTTTGCGACGTGATTTTCATGTGGATAAATAAAGCCAGTTGCGACTGAAAATCACGTGGCAACATGTTTTACTAATATAATAAAGAAGTATTTAGTATGTCAGTTTTTTTTTTTGTTTTAAAAAATGTTGCGACGTGGGCTGCACGTCGCTAATAAAAATACCATAAAAAATAATTTAGTTACTCTAACGTTCAAATATTTATCATTTTTAATATTTGAAAAAGTAAGTTGCGACGTGTTTTTCACATCGCAACATTTAAGAGGGAAAAATCCCAATTTATAAGACTGGCGTGTTCAGGTTTTGAAGAAAGAGAAAAGAGCTGTTAGATTGTTGCGACGTAAAAATCACGTGGCAACGTTGCGGCGTGATTTTCACGTCGCTACATGCTTTATATATTTCTCAAAAACGCTCCACAAACACAGTAGCATTAATAATTTGTTTCAACTTCTTCTTCAACCCTCCTCCTTCCATCCCTCCATAACCATTTTCTTCTCCAAAATTAAATTCCTACAATCTCCATACATTATTGTTTTAAGGTAATTTCAATTCAATTTTGTTTATATTTTGTTAACAGCTTTTTATGTGTTATTATTGAATATAATTTTTTTTCAATTTTTCTTTGAATAGAAGAAGAGTGATAGAAGTAGATTGCAAAAAGGGACAAGAAGATTGAAGGAGTTACAAGATAAAAGGTATTTCTTGAATTATTTTTTTTGAATTTAGTATATTTTTTTAATTTGATTAATTTTTAGGTTGAATTTGCATTGGGTTAAAATTTTTGGTTGAATTTGGGTTATATTTTCTGAATTTGGGTTAAATTATAGGTTTAATTATTTAGTTTATAATAATTATTAATTATTAATTTGTGATGAATAACAGTTATAGGAGTTTAATTATTTTAGGAGTTTAAGTTTTTAAATTTTTAGGAGTTTATAAAAGTTAGGTGTTTAAATTAAATTTTAAGTGTTTAAAAATAAATAAATATTTTTAGGAGTTCATAAATTTTAAGTGTTTAAATTAAATTTTTAGGAGTTTAATAAGTTTTTAAATTTTTAGGAGTTTATAAAATTTAGGTGTTTAAATTAAATTTTAAGTGTTTAAAAATTAATAAATATTTTTAGGAGTTTATAAATTTTAAGTGTTTAAATTAAATTTTTAGAAGTTTAAGTTTTTAAATTTTTAGGAGTTTATAACATTTAGGTGTTTAAATTAAATTTTAAGTGTTTAAAAATAAATAAATATTTTTAGGAGTTTATAAATTTTAAGTGTTTAAATTAAATTTTTAGGAGTTTAAGTTTTTAAATTTTTAGGAGTTTATAAAATTTAAGTGTTTAAATTAAATTTTAAGTGTTTAAAAATAAATAAATATTTTTAGGAGTTTATAAATTTTAATTGTTTAAATTAAATTTTACAGATACTGGCAAAGCATGTAGAATTGAAGGATATGGGGTCACACATAATTGGACAAAAAGAAGTATATTTTGGGACCTCCCGTATTGGAAAGATAATTTGTTGCGCCATAATCTTGATGTTATGCATATTGAGAAGAATTTTTTTGATAACGTATTTAACACAGTGATGGATGTTAAAGACATAACAAAAGATAATGTGAAGGCTAGACAAGACATGGAAATTTGGTGTAATCGTAAAGAGTTGGAATTGAAGCCTCAACCAAATGGTAAATTATTTAAACTCAAAGCTTGTTTCAGTCTGACTAGGGATGTCAATGGGGCGGGGCGGGGCCGGGGGGACACTTCCCCATCTTTTTCCCCGCCATCAAATTCATTCTCCGTCCCCGTCCCCGATCTCCGTCACGGGGGAATTTCTATCCCCATACCCGTTCCCCGCGGATCCCCGTTCCCCGCGGGGATCCCCATAGATCCTACATTTATTCATTAATATTTTATTTTTTTAAAATGTTTATATTTTCTATAAAAATAAAAAGCACAAAGAATTCACATATTTATTATGTTATTAAAAAATACTAGTATTTGACATTTATTATTTTTTATTAAAAATACTAATGGAACACAAAATAATAATATTTTTTTTATAAATTTCTATAAAATGCTATAAAATTCAACAAAATGAACTATAATACTTTTTAAAGTAACAATATGCCTAAACAACTAAAAAAATCCAACAACATAATTATGCTTAAAAAACTATACTTCATCAAAACTAATAAGGGATAATTATAAAATTTAGCATCATGAGTATGCTTGAAAAGCTAAAAAATACTTCATAATAAGTCAACTAAAAGCAAAAGTCAACATATCTCTATTTGCTCAATTGATAACACACGTAAAGTAGAAATATCAAAATACTTAAAACAAAGTTACATATAAATAAACTAAAATATTAAGCAAAATATCCAAACAAGTAATGATCAATCATGTCTCTCTTTCCAACTTCTCCTTGCAAGGTCTTCTTCCTCATTCCACAATTAGATATGACTTTCTTTTTCCTACGAAAAGTAAACAATCAATAATTATATTTACTTAAAAAAATACTTTAAAAACTAAAAAGTAATCAACACTAATATGTAAATTACCTTATTATCATCATCATCATCATCATCCATATCTTCATCCACACATTCGAATTGAGTCAACGTTTTTGAATAACCTAAGAAACAAATAGCTAAATTAAAATTTAAAAATCCTTTTCAATTAATCTTGTAAAAGATAAAAATATATTACCTTTTATATCTTTTCAGATCCAATCTTGAGTGCACATCAAAGCCTCTAAAGTGTCTTCCTTCAACCTACTACGTTGTTGACTTAAAACACGACCACTAGTACTAAAGGCGGACTCTGAAGCAACGGTAGAGATAGGAATTGCTAAAAAGTCCCTTGCAATCTTTTGCAAAGTTGGAAATTTCAAACCATTTTGTTTCCACCATCCTAAGATGTCAAAATTTTCCTTTTTTTGTTTATCAAGCAAGACACCATCTTCCAAGTAGGAAGTAAATTATGACTTGACATTTGTAGTTGAAGTATTTTCCATCACATATTCCGAATAAGCCTTCTCCCAATCTTGACTTGTGACATCAATGTCATCTACCAATGTTGATGCACCAACTTCACTACTTGTAGGAACCATATCATTATTTGGTTGATATTCTTCAACTAAATCTTCACACATTTGTATTACCTTTTCCAATTCTTTGGGAGCATTATTCCCATACATAAGTGGGAAGAAGTAATTCAACAAAGTTATTTTATATCTAGGATCCAAAACAGCCCCTATTGCCATCACCCCATTAATCAAACTCCAATATTTGTCAAACTTCACTATCATACTTCTTGACATACTTTGTATAGTATCACTAGAAGAATCTTCCCACTTTCTTAAAGCTAATCTTATTTGACAAACTTTGGGAAAATAAATGTTTGATGTTGGATACTTAGTACCCGAGAACAACTCAGTGACACTAAAAAATAATTTCAACTTGTCACAAATTTCTCTTGCCATTTTCCAATCTTCTTCACTTGGTGCACACTTATATTGGGAATCACGACGTTGTTTTAAACGTTTAAAAACTTGTTCGTAAGGCAATGCAGAAGCAAGCATTAAATAAGTAGAGTTCCATCTTGTTCTACAATCTTGTGCAAGCTTCTTTTCATAAGTCATGTTCAATTGATTACAAGTTTCTTTAAATTTCTCCTCCCTCTTTGGTGTTGCTACCCAAAAACCGACACTTTCCCTAATCTTTTCAATTGAACTAGAAATTGTTTGCATGCCATCTTTCACTATCAAGTTTAATATGTGGGCGCAACAACGCATATGAAACAATTTCCCTTTTAAAATAAAAGAAGAAGGTGACATCTTATCAATCAAATGGTCAATCCGAGCATCGTTGGTGCTACAATTATCAACGGTTAATGTTGACAATTTTCTATCAATATTCCAATCCATCAAACAATCTACCAAAAAATCACAAATGACCTCAGCAGTATGTGGCGTAGGGACATAAATGAACCTAAAAATAAATTATAATAAATATCACATAAAATAACTATATTATAATAATAACGTAAATGGAAGGGAGAAGTTACCTGGTGATCCGATTCTGCAAAATCCAATTTTCATCAATGTAATGAGCTGTAACAGACATATATCCTTTGTTCTGGTTGCTAGCAGTCCACATATCAGTAGTTATTGCAATGCGGCTTTTATTCTTTGCAAGTATTTTCATTTGCTTTGACTTCTCACTTTCATACAACTTCATTATATCATTCTTCATGGTGTTGCGAGAAACTATCTTGAACAAAGGTTGAAGAGAATGGTTATAATTTCTAAAACCAATATGGTTAACCATCATGATGGGATATTCATGCAATATAATCATCTTCGCGAGTTCATTCCTAGAAACATCTTGATTAAATGTATAATTTCCAACCACAAATGATTCATGTCTGTTTCCGGATTTTTTTTGTCACTTTAAGCATGGCTTGTTTTGGACCTCTCTCTGTGCGTTTTGGACATATGCTAATATGATCAAATAAATGTTTAGTACCATTTTTTGTATCACCACCAATTTTCTTATCACAAGATTTGCATATAGCCTTCCAAATGCCTCCTATTTTTTGCCTTTTAAAATAGGGCCAAGCATCTGATTTTAATCCCCTTTTGTTAGGACTTGTAGTGGGTTCAACGGGAGCTTCAGGATCTTGATTTTCTATATTTATTTCATTTGGAGTAGATTGAACTTCCTGTGTGAGTGAAACTCCACTACTTTCTATAGGAACTTCATTCCCTTCCAAAGCAACATTAGGACTATTAGATGATTGAACTTCACCAACCATTCTTTTACCAAAAACCTGGCACACACAAACACAAATTTTAAAAGGCTACATGGAAGTAGAACAAAAATAATAAATATATGAAAAAATAATAAATAAATGAAATAGTAAATACATGAAATTCACACAAAAAATAATTAATAAGAAAAATCTTATATTTCTAAATATATGATGCATTACACATATTTCTAAATATGCCTTATTTACTGTAACTTTTCAATTAGAAATAATAACATATATTAATTAATTATATACATTGAGAATACATTTATTTACCTATATACATGATATATTTACTCGTGTAAAAAGTTATATGTTATTATTTCACTTAATGGCTTTGGTTTTATAATTAGAAATATAAGATATATTTTTTTTTATGGGTGATAGCATGATATATTATTGTTTATATGTTATTATTTCATTAATAATTAGAAATATAAGATATTTGGTTTTTTTTATGGGTGATACCGTGATAGCATGATATATTGATTCATTTAAAAAGTAATATTTTTTTGTTTAATATAGAAAATTAAATTATAGTGTGATATATTAATAAAAAATAGGAAAAGTATATTTTAATATTTCTTAAGGAAAAACTGACGACATTATTTTAATTACAAATGCATAGTATAGATAAAAAATGAACACAAAAATATTTAAAAGGAGATAAAAATGAGTAATTTTTTGATTATTTTATATTTTTTTAATATGCAAATGATTTGATAACTCTAAAATTTCTAAACAATTTAATTTAAATTTAATCAAAATAATCAACTTTTCCTATAAGCAATTACATGAACAGGTTTATGAGAATCAAGGAGAAACAATCTACTTTTTTCTATAAACAATAATATAAACAGATTTATGAGAATCAAAGAGAAATAATCTATTTTTTCCTATAAATAATTACATGAACAAATTTATGAAAATCAAACCTTATTGATGAAATTGTAAGAGCTGTGAATAATGGAAGCACACCAAATAGAGAAGATGGAATTGGAAGAGGAAGATGAATGGAGATTTGACTGGAGAAGAAAAAAAGGAGTCTAACGTGTGAGACTCTAAATGTCTGGCAGAAGAAAATGAAACGCTTCAACTTTTTTAGGGTCTAATATTTACATTTCTCTCTCTTAATAAATACATGAATATTTATTTATTTATTTTTATAAATAAACATAAAGGAAATGACTAAAAAACCTAATCTAAAATATATATATTAAATTAACTATATTAAAATAATAGGCGGGGCGGGGGGTGTATTCCCCGTCCCCGTCCCCGAAATGCTCTCGGGGGAATTTTTCTCCCCATCCCCGCCCCCACGGGGGAAAATTCCCCATCTTTGGGGCCCCGAACGGGGCGTTCTCCGCGGGGATCCCCATTAACAGGTCCAAACTGACATACCTAACTGCATTGAAGTTAAACCATATCTTGAGTAAGTATAATCCAACTTCTTAATTTTGTTTACAGTGTGAATATAAAATTGATTACCTTGAAACTTATAGTGTGTTTCTTTTTAGGGAATTTAACAACGCCTATTTTGATAGTACCGATGTACAATCAACATCTAGTGTCATTCATGCCCAATTTCTAACATGGTTCAAGGAGAAATTGTATAGGGTTGTTGCACCGACTCCAGAAATACTCCATTTGAGAAACTTGTCTAATGGCCCTCGTCAAAGTGCAAACAAATGGCACACATACTTCGTGAACGGATATAAATTTCACACTCATGAATGGACTGAAGGGAAAAAACCATAAACAGTGGCGTATTTGTGAAAGGAGTTACAGATGGTGGTGAAGATTTCTTCTATGGTTTTGTTAAACATATCTACGAGTTAGTATACAATTACTTGGACTCGTAAAATAAAGTTGTCTTGTTTTATTGTGAATGGTATGATCCAACTAGAGGCACAAAAATAGATAAGACATATGGTACTGTTGAGATTCAAATGGACCGGAGGTACAAAGAGTACGACCCTTTCATAATGTCAAATATTGTTAGGCAAGTTTATTATGTTCCTTATCCTTCATTTGTGCCACGTAACCGACGGTGTTGTGTTGTAATAAAAACAAAACCGTTGGGTCATATTGAAACTGACGATCTAGTAGAGGATGTTGCTTACCAAGTTGATGAAGTTGAAGTTAATGATGTGATTCCAGATAAACACACTACAAGTTTGTCTGATACAATGGTTGAGGGGAATCAAGTTGATGAGGATGAAGATCATGAAGATTCTGGATCCGAGGATAATATCACATCAGATGACGAGGATGATATGGATGACGAGCATGACGATTTAGAATAGTGAACCTATATTAATGAGAATTGTGTCTTGTAATTTTACTTAACGAACCATTTATTGAATGATTTAATGAATATGTATTCATGAGAATTGTGTCTTGTAATTTTACTTGACGAACCATCTATTGAATGAGTTAATGAATATGTATTCATGAGAATTGTGTCTTATAATTCAAATATATTATATGTTAACTTGTATTTTCTATAAATAGGTAAAAATGCCACCCAAAGATAATAAGGGTAAAGGTCCTAGTGATAGTGGTAGGAAGCCCAGGCGTCCAAGAGTAGTAGTATGCCAGTCACCTCACTCAACCACGTGTCCTCCCCCGCAGAGTCAGGTTCATCATATGTCTATGGACAGTACTATGCCATTTACGCCATTACTATCGTCTCAGAGTCCTCTTCAGTTCCCATCTGGGAGTACATGTTTTATTAGTCCATCTAGGGCCCCACCTGGTTTACCATTCCAGCAGACACAGGTGCCCTCATCCTTCCAGCACAGTTTTCCATTTCCCACACAGATGCCCTCATTCGTGCAGCAGCCTGGAGGATCCAGCACCCCACTTCCTACACTGATGCCCCCATCCGTCCAGCAGCCTGGAGGATCCACCTCTTCATGACCCACACAGACTGGTCGCACCCCACATCCCACACATGTACTTGCATCTGATGATCATGCAGAGTCAGATGATGACGATCTTGGTGTGGATGATGATCAGATAGATGGGAGAGATCTTCGAGGGGATGATGATCCGAGTGAGATTCATACCATTGATGGGAGATTTTGGATTTGACCTGAAGGGAACTCGTAAGTTTCTTATTTATTGATTTTTATTTATAAGTACACATTTCCATTTTTAATATAACTTTATATAATTAATTATGCTAATTCAATTATTGTTGTTTTAGTTTCGGGCTGAGTCGGACTGCTGCTAAGGTTATAAATTATATAATTCAGCAGAATTATACAAATTTTTTGAAGAGTTTTAGAGAAGTTTTCGATAAAGAAGAATGGTTTAAGCAATTTTAGGTATAATTAATTTATTTCTTAAGTTATTTTTATTTAAATGACCTTTTCATTATTGTTATAATTTATCTAACTATTTATTTTAATGTCATACAACATTGCAGGCGAAATGTATTTGGGATCCCCTGAACCATAACAAAGTAAAAAAAAATTATTTTGGCAGGAGTTCGAGACGATTTTCTGACATGCTACGACGTGTTAGAGAAAATTGGAAACTTTTGGGCATTCGTCCCAAATGGATAGGCAAAGAAGTTTTTGAACAACTTCTTAAGTATTGGGAATCAGATGAATTTAAGGCTAAATCTGAAACTGCAAAGAAGATGAGGGCATCGGAAAAAGGGGGTTGCCTTAATGCTTTTGGAAGTATTAGTACTACTGAGCATGCTCGACGCATGATAATTATTACCACTTTTTAAAGTCATATTTGGATTTATAACATATTATTAATTTAAGTTAATTTTTTTATTTAGGCTAAGCGTTTGAGGAGACAACCATTGATGACTGAGCTGGTTAAGGAAACTCAGACAAAGAAATCGGGAGGATTTATTGACGAGCGTACAAAAAAAGCCATGGTAAGTAAATTTATGTTTATATATATTTTTTAAAGCAATTTTGTGACGTGATTTTCATGTAGTAAGTGACATATTGTGGCGTGAAAATTGAGTGGCAACTGATAAGTTGTGGCGTTACAATCACGTGGCTATTTGTTTTTTTTTTTTTATTTCATTTAATTTCATTAATTTTACTTATAAATTTAACTTGATTTTTTTTATTGTATGTGTAGGAGGATTATCAGGCCTTACTTGTAGAATTTCTGACCCATAATCCTCAGTATACTCCTCCTCCGGGAAAACCGGTTCATCCAGATGTGGATTTTTATATTTGGAGTCAAGTTGTTGGGGGAAAGGGGCCTAACGGGTGTTTTTTTGGTGGTGGAAATTTGGCGGGCACCTTGAGGAGTGGGGATAGAAATCTGTATTAGAGAGCTGCAGACGGTGAATGAGGGTCACGTCAAACAAATTTGACACCAGATCAGTTAGAACCGGTAAGACAATTGGCTAGACGCGAGTCCGAAGATCGTGAGGCGGCATTGAAGGCCCAAATGGAGGCAATGAGGGGTGAACATAATATTCAAATGGAGGCAATGGCGAAGAGGCGGACTGATATAGAGGAGCAAATGAGACAATTTATTCAAGCATTTGATAGAAATCCCAACAGTGGTGGCCAAAATAATAACCACCAAAATAATGATGACTTTCTTCGCGACTTTTCCGACGACTCAAATGATTCTGCTTAGTTTTATTTTTATTTTGTATTTAGTTTTTTATTTGTGTAATATAAATTTATAATCATATTGTATATTTAAAAATATTATAAATTTAAATTTGAGTTTATTAAATTTATAATATTAAGTATATTTATTTATACATTTAGATATATTTTGTTTTGTTTTTGATAATTTGATTTATAATATTGTATTTAATAAATAAATTATAATATTCAATTTATAAATTTAATAAAACAAAAAATAATATTAATTATTATAACAAAATTAATATATTTAAAACACAAAATATATATTAAAAAAAACAAGTTGCGGCGTGTTTTTACGTGAAAAACACGCCGCAACAGCAAACGTAAAAATAAATATAAACTGCTCTGACCCTCTGCTCTGCTCTGAACTGCTTTGATCATATAAAGTCTGTTGCAGCGTGAATTTCACGTGGCAACGTTGTGACATGCTTTTCACGCTGTGATTTGAGTGTTAGCGACGTAGCATTCACGTGGCAAAACACAAGTTATTTTATAGTGGCTCAAGGAATTTCTCCATAGTACTTGTTCTGGACTGGGCCCGACAGGCCCAATAGCATTGCTAAGGCCCAATCCAAATGGACTTGCTGAGGACCACGCCGACCAAAGGGTCACAGTCGTGCCCGACGTGCTCCCTGAGGTCACTTGCTCGACCTCTACATCTCCAGCTCGACATCCTGCTGTCCAGCTCGACATCACCTCGAGCACCCCAACTAGGGCAGACTCAGTCCACTGCACTCCCAACGAGACCCCGAAAAGACCGCGTCTCCGTCCGCCCGCACTTCACGCAGAACATCCAGGGAAGGGACCACGTGCGGGTTCCCACTACGCACGTAGAACCTGGCAGTTCCTCCATTGGGCCAAACCTGCCCGGCCCAATGAAGGAACCTTGGCCCAGCGCTGGGAGCTATAAATACCCTCTGTTTCCAGAGGGTCGGGTATTCATCATTCTACCCATACTTACTATTGCCTGCTCGTGCTTCTACTTACTTCAGCATCAGAGTGTCTTGCAGGTACCCCCCCCCCCCCCCCCCACCTCGTTCAAAAAGCTTTCAGCTCGGAGCCAGCCGTGACGGTCCAAGTCTGATCAGGTCAGATCAGTGGCGCCGTCTGTGGGAACCTAGCTTCCCCGTCTTACAAACAACTCAAAAGACCAAAGCTCAAAATTCAACTACCTGTCATGGCTGATCCAGCTCGCGATGAGCAGAACGTCCGTGTCGCCGACACCAATAACGGCACGGCGGACAAAAACGGACATCTCGACAACGTCGGCAATCCCGGCCATAACACCGCTCCTGCAACAACCGTCCTCGGAACTTCCTCGCACAGGGACGGAGCCACAGCATCATCCTCCTCGCTCCCACCACCACTTGAGGACGACCCGGCGGCCCTCGCCCACTACAGAGCCGCCCGGTTTCAGGAAGTCCCCGTCCCCTCCGGGGCGGATGCCACCACACAAGCGTTGTTCGCAGCAATTAACCAAACGAACTATCTCATCTTCGCCCAAGGAGAGAGATTAAAGGCGCTTGAAGACGAGCGAAGACCCTCGAGGAGGCATCGGAGACCACATACTCCCCCTCCTCGGGTGACTGAAGCCCGACACCCTTCTCCCCCGCGGAGACACTATAGGGAAAACTCCAGAAGCCCTTCTCCCCTGCCAAAGCAGAGGCGAACATATTTGGAGAGAGATCCCATCATCCCCGCCGGAGAACCCAGTCGCGACCCGGCGAGGCACGACAAGAGACACGCCGGGGACGGGCGTGTAACATTCAACCAGCGAGCATCACGCTCGAGGGAGACTCAACACGACCCCCGTGCCAGACAATACTACAGGTCCCCATCTCTGTCTCCGGAGAGGAGCGACGAGGACGACCCCCGCGGTCCCCTGTCGCAGGCCATCATGGATGCACCCATCCCCCCGGGCATGGAGAAGCCCCCACATCTGAAGGAGTATGACGGAGTTGCGGACCCGGTCGACCACATTGACGGGTTCGAGGCCATGCTCCATTATCATAATGTCGGGGGGCCCATCAAGTGCCGTCTTTTCTCCATGACTCTCAGGAAGGCGGCCATGGACTGGTACAAAGGGCTCGCCCCGGGCTCAATCACCTCGTGGCGGAACCTGAAGAACCAGTTCATCAGTTCCTTCACCGCTTCTCGACGCCATCCAAAGACTGAGGCGGCGCTCGAGGCCATCATCCAAAGACAGGATGAGACCTTGAGGGAGTTCATTAACCGCTTCAACCGAGAAGCGATACAGGTCCCCTGCACGGACCACATGAAGAGATATCTGCTGGAGAGGGGGCTCCTCCCCGGCACAGAATTCAGAAAAGCTGTGGGAATCGAGCCGCCCAGGTCTTTCGACACCCTCCTCGATAAAGCTCGAGCATACATGGACTACGAGGAGAGGGAAGCTGCCAACAGGGCCCGAGACTCCAGGACTCGGGGTCCCAACAACAGCAGCAGCTCACGCCAAGAGGCTCCTCCCCGACGTACCGGGGAGAAAAGGAAAGAAGACCGACCCCGGGAAATCCGGGAACAAAGGGGCCCCTCGGGCCGTTTCACCGAGTACACTCCGCTCACAGCTTCCCGCGAGCGTATTCTGGCGGAGTGTGCCAGTACAGACTTCAAGGACGGCGGCGTCAAGCGTCCCTGACCTGCCCCCGCCAAGCCAGGGGCGGACAAAAACAAATATTGTCAATACCATAGGAGTCATGGTCATCTGACAGAGGACTGCGTCCACCTCAAGGACGCCATTGAAACCCTCATCAAGGGAGGGAGGCTCGCGCAGTACAGGCGAAACGACGCTCCTCGTCGTGACGCCTATGAAGCCAAGGAGCCAGAAGAAGACGCCCGACCATCAGACGAGTCGGTGCCTATCCAGACCGCCTTCTCGGTGACCAGGCCCGAGGATTTCGACATTCCCGAGCACCTGCAGGAGCCGCTGACAACGCACAGCAGGTGGGAATACTTTCCCTCCGCCATGGTCATTAATGGGGGCGGGTTCAACGACCTCACCATCAATTCAGATAAGAGGAAGTTGGACGAGCTGGTCGACGCGGCTCCCCCGCAAACAGTAACGTTCGAAAGGGTGAAGGGCAGGTCAGAGCCCATCACCTTCTACCTAGAAGAGCTCCCCGGCGGAGCCCCGAACGCGGTCATCCCCTTACTGATAAGGGCAAGAATGGCTAATTTCGACGTGCATCGCATCCTGGTCGATGAGGGGAGTTCCGTCGACATGATGTACAGCCAACTTTTCAGAACACTACAGCTGGATGACTCACATCTCTCTCCGTATGTGGGGTCAGATCTACAAGGCTTCAACGGCTCGACTTCCAAACCTTGGGGTTATGTCGAGCTCCTAGTTACGTTCGGCGAAGGAACGGCTACGAGACAAGTTAAAGTCTGTTTCCTCGTCATTGACTGCCCGTCTCTGTACAATTGCATCTTGGGGAGACCGACACTGGCAGAGCTAACAGCGGTGCCCTCGATCGTCCATATGAAGATGAAGTTCTACACCAGGAGGGCACGGGTAGCCACCATCCAAGGATACCTAGCCGCTGCCCGTAGGTGCTTCAACGCTGCTTCTAAGGGACGGGATACCGTCGACATAGGGACCAGTACCGCTAAAAGGACAAAACAGGAGCCCGACAGGAAAGCATCCCCCGAGGAAGAAGTCCAGAAAGCTCCACCAAAGGTCGACTCCATAGCCCTGGACACCCGCTTCGATCAGGACGAGCCATCCAGCAGCGAGCAAATCCCACTCCGACCAATACCGGACGGGGATTTTGAACTCGTTCCCCTCGGCACAGACCCGACCAAGGGAGTGAAGATTGGCAAAGACCTCCCCGACTTGGCCGGGTGTACAGATTTTTTTTGTTTTTATCCCTAACTTTTGCCTGAACCGCCCTTTCGGGTTTTCGGTTCACCGGGATGCCCATTTTTGCCCAAGCCGCCCTTTCGGGTTTTCGACTTATCGGGTTATTTTATGCGTAGTATCTTTTGACTATGTCTGCGTTCGCAGGGTGCGGCAAATCGTCACCGTCCATGGTGGTCAGAATCATTGCCCCACCAGAAAATATGCTCTTGATCACAAATGGTCCTTCATATGTAGGAGTCCATTTGCCCCTGGGATCACTTTGCGGCAAGATAATCCGCTTGATCACGAGATCTCCGACTTGATACACTTGACGTCTGACTTTCTTATTGAAGGCCTTGATCATCCGCTTTTGATACGTCTGACCATGGCATATAGCAGCAAGTCGCTTTTCGTCGATCAGATTGAGTTGATCAAGTCGGGTCTGCATCCAATCATCTTCATTCAAACCTGCATCCTTCATAATCCTTAGAGAAGGGATCTGAACTTCCATAGGCAAAACAGCTTCCATGCCATAAACCAAAGAAAATGGGGTTGCCCCAGTTGAAGTACGTGTCGTCGTACGGTATCCATGCAGAGCAAACGGTAACATCTCATGCCAGTCTTTGTAAGTGTCTGTCATTTTCTGAATGATCTTCTTAATGTTTTTGTTCGCAGCTTCAACAGCATCGTTCATCTTCGGCCGATAGGGAGATGAATTGTGATGATAAATCTTGAACTGTTCGCACAATGCAATGATCATTGTGTTATTCAGATTTGTACCGTTGTCTGTGATGATCCTGTCCAGAACACCATACCGACTTATGAGATTTTGCTTGATAAAGCGGGCAACCACATTTTTAGTAACAGAGGCGAAGGAAGCTGCTTCGACCCATTTGGTGAAATAGTCAATGGAAACCAGGATGAAGCGATGTCCGTTGGAAGCCGTGGGCTTGATCTCCCCAATCATATCAATCCCCCACATTGCAAAGGGCCATGGAGCAGTCAGAACGTTGAGAGGGACCGGAGGGATATGAACTTTGTCAGCGTAGACCTGACATTTGTGGCAAGTACGGGAATGTTGATGGCAGTCAGCTTCCATGGTAGACCAGTAATAGCCTGCCCTTAGGATCTTCTTAGCCATTGTATGCCCGCTCAAGTGAGTGCCAAATGTGCCGCTGTGTATATCAGTCATGATCAACTCTGCTTCAGCTTTATCTACGCACCGGAGTAATACACAATCATGGCTTAGTTTGTAAAGGATGTCGTTGCTCAGGAAGAACTTAGCGGCGAATTTCCTTAAGAACTTCTTGTCATTTACGGAAGCTCCTTCGGGATAATCTCTGGTCTCGAGATACCTTTTGATTTCATGGGACCAAGGTTGTTCCACTACTTCTTCGGTATTAATCTCGTGACAATGCGCAGGTTCATCCATTCGCTCGATGGTGATCTGGGGAGCCTCGTTATCCCAGTTGAGTTTAAACATGGAGGACATTGTGGCTAGAGCATCTGCTAGTTGATTCTCTTCTCGCGGGAAATGCTCGAAGGTAATTTGCTCGAAATGAGGCAACAATGTCAGGACATGTTCTTTGTATGGGATAAGATTAGGATGTTTGGTATCCCACTCTCCTTTGATTTGACTGATAACCAAAGCCGAGTCCCCAAATACGATCAAAGATTTGATCCCCAAGTCTATAGCAGCCTTGAGACCAAAGATGCAAGCTTCATACTCAGCCATGTTGTTTGTGCAGCTGAAGCAAAGTCGGGCCGTGAAAGGAGTGTGACAACCTTCCGGAGAAATGAGTACTGCGCCGATACCATTTCCAAGTGCATTTGAAGCACCATCAAAGTACAGGGTCCATCGGGATCCCTTTTCGGGTCCGTCATTCGGTCCGTTACCTTCAATGTTGTCCAAATTCATGATGTCCTCGTCCGGGAAATCAAATCTCATGGGTTGATAATCTTCGATAGCCTGATGAGCCAGATGGTCAGCTAGTACACTCCCTTTTATAGCCTTTTGGGTGGTGTACTGGATGTCATACTCAGTTAAGATCATTTGCCATCTAGCTATCCTTCCAGATAAAGCGGGCTTTTCGAAAATATACTTGATAGGGTCCATTTTGGAAATCAATAAGGTAGTATGAGTCAACATATACTGTCTTAGTCGGCGAGCAGCCCATACCAAAGCGCAGCAAGTTTTCTCGAGCAGTGAGTAGCGAGTCTCACAGTCGGTAAACTTTTTGCTAAGGTAATAAATAGCATGCTCTTTTCGACCAGACTCGTCATGCTGGCCCAAAACACACCCCATTGAGTTATCCAAGACAGTCAAATACATGATTAATGGTCTTTCTTCGACGGGTGGCATCAAAATAGGAGGTTCTAGCAAATACTCCTTGATTCTATCAAAAGCAGCTTGACAATCGTCGTTCCACTCGACTACCTGATCTTTTTTCAAGAGTTTGAAAATTGGCTCACAGGTAGAAGTCAGATGCGAGATGAATCTGGTAATATAGTTCAAGCGCCCCAAGAATCCTCTAACCTCCTTTTCAGTACGGGGAGCAGGCATTTCTTGTATTGCTTTCACTTTTGCCGGATCGACTTCAATGCCTTTGTTGCTTACAATGAATCCCAGGAATTTACCAGACCTAACTCCAAAAGTGCATTTACTTGGATTCAGCCTGAGCTTGTATTCTTTCAATCTGGCAAACAGCTTTTCTAGATGTTCAAGGTGCTCTTCCTCTGTTTGTGACCGAGCTATCATATCGTCTACGTAAACTTCAATCTCATGATGTATCATATCATGAAATAAAGCTACCATGGCGCGTTGATAAGTTGCCCCTGCGTTCTTCAACCCGAACGACATCACTTTGTAACAGAAAGTGCCCCATTGTGTGACGAAAGTAGTTTTCTCCATGTCCTCGGGGGCCATTTTGATTTGATTGTAGCCCGAGAATCCATCCATGAAGGAAAACACTTTGTGCTGAGCTGTATTGTCGATCAAAATGTCAATATGAGGTAGCGGGAAATCATCTTTGGGGCTGGCCCTATTCAAATCCCGGTAGTCCACACACATCCTGACTTTGCCATCTTTCTTAGGTACTGGCACGATGTTAGCGACCCATTGAGGATAGGACGTAACAGCCAGAAAGCCAGCGTCAAATTGCTTCATTACTTCTGCTTTGATCTTTTCAGACATGTCAGGCCTCATTCGGCGAACTTTTTGCTTGATCGGTGGATAGTCTTCTCTTGTGGGGAGACGGTGAACCACGATGTCTGTGTCTAAACCCGGCATGTCTTCATAAGACCAAGCGAAGATTTCAACATACTCATTCAACAACCGTATCAGGCGTTCCATTACACTCGGTTCCAGATTGGCACCCACTTGCACCTCCTTCCGGTCTTCCTCGGTCCCTAAGTTGACAGTTTCCAATGACTCTTCATGCGGTAAGATGGCCCTTTCCTCTTGTTGTAGAAGTCTGGCTAGTTCCCCTGGTACTTCACAACCTTCGTCATCTTCATACTCGGCTAGATTGACCAGATCTTCAGAGTTATTGAAAGATATAGCAGAATAGTCCCCCATGGAATCCGGAGTGGATGGGTACCTGCATTGGTGAGTGTGGGTGTGTGTAAGGGATAGCCATCCTTAAACAAAAATGCAAAAGGAAAGAAAAATGAACACAAGCAGTTTATCAAATGAAAAACGTCCAATGAATCATTAAACATGGCATATGGATATGAAAAATAATCAAAACCCTTACAAGTGGACCTACATGCCCCGGGCAAGGCAGGAGGTGAAAAGATAGTGTACGGATTGTTTGAAAGTAAATATTACAGACCAAATAAGAAATGTTTAACAGATAAATTACTGATGAATAAAAGTGATGGGGACAAAGTCTTTTGCCTCCCAGTTGCTCAACCCTCCTTTGACAGTTGGATAAATCCACTCTTCAATGTTGCTCTCCTTGTCTTCATCTTCCAAAGCGTTGATTCCGTAGGGAGAAATTTTGACTGGCGCCCTTTCAATCTTCGAACGACGCATAGCTTTCTGGCCTGCGGCTGTGAATCCTAACCCAAATTTGTCGGTCTTATGCGGAATGTCAGGTAACTGCCCCCATGCTGAATTCTTCCCTTCTTTTATTACGGCCCTTGCGTCCTCCAGAGATGCCATCCTGGCCATCTGCCTCGGTGTCTCAGCTGCCAACTTTGCTACTGCTATTTCAGGAAGGACTTCTTTGAAATGCTGAAAAGGCGTTTCAATGAATTCCCCTTCAACCTCCACATATCGGAAAGAATTTAAGTGGCTAATCATGTACTCTTCTTCGCCATGGACAGTAATGATCTTTCCCTTGACAGGATACTTCAACATCTGATGCAAGGAGGAGGTGACTGCCCCAGCATGGTGTATCCAAGGCCTACCCAGCAAGCAAGAGTATGACGGACGGATGTCCATCACATAGAAAGTGGATTTAAACACCTCAGTGCCTATCTTGATGGGAATTTCAACCTCTCCATGGACCATTCTCTTCGAACCATCGAAAGCTCTGACAACAATATCACTCGGTTCAATTCCAACCCTTCACAATCTAGTCGGTCCAAGGCCTTCTTAGGCAAAACATTCAGCGACGAACCAGTGTCGACCAAGACGTGCGTGAGAGTAGTTCCTCGACACTCGACCGAAATGTGCAAAGCATCATTGTGGTTTCTACCTTTAGGAGTTAGGTCGGCATCAGAAAAACCTAATCCATTATCCGCAGTAAGGCTAGCCACGCAATTCTGAAACTGATCTGCAGAGGTTTCCTGGGGCACATGGGCTGCCTTCAGGAATTTTATCAGGGCTTTAGCGTGTGCTTCTGAGCAAAGTAGTAGTGCCAGCATGGAGATCTTGGAGGGGGTTTGCCCCAGCTGTTCTACTACATCGTAATCACTTCTTTTGATTATCCTCAAAATCTCATCCATTTCCTTCTTGGAGGTTTCCGGGATTACCAAGGGTTGAGCCCTCGTCCTGACGAGCTCATCTTGGATTCCCTTACCTTTGTCAGCAGCGGTAGGAGGGACAATACTAGGAACAACAACGTCTTCAATCAAAGGAGTTCTAGCAGAAAGTTTTATTTGTGCCGGGATGACCTTGTCAGCTGATGAGGGTCCAAAGACTGCTCTTGGAGGGGCAATCTCTGGAGAAAATATTCTCCCGCTCCTAGTGATTTTGCTAGTGCCCGCAATGTTACTAATGCTGGCTTCTTCATCATCCGAACTTTCTTCAGTTATTTCGATTTGTTTGATACCATGGTAGTAGACGTCACCGCCATAGTTCCAAGGTATCGATTTCTCAGAAACATAGGGAACAGGCCCTGGCATTGTTATCTTCAAAGGAACAGATTTCGTAGCCGGTGTAATCTTAACAGGCTTTTTGACGGCCTTTGAAAGATTGGCGTGAATGGTTATGATTGAGACATCTTCAGTATGAACTGGAACAACAGAAACTTTTTCAAACAAAATTTGTCGACTATCCATAAGGCCTTGGATGCCTTTCTTTAGTCAGATCATTGACATCAGCGACATACAAATCTTCTTCAATGGCATTGACATTTCGGCCGTGCTTCGACATGGGTGCAGATATCACATTAGGCTTCTCTGGAGCATCAAACTCCACCTCCTTCACCTCTATCAGGTCTTGGATCTTATGCTTGAGTGCCCAACAATCATTGGTGTCGTGTCCAACATTGTCTGAATGGTAGGCGCATTTAGCATTAGCATGATAATGTGGAGAGGACGTATTCACATTCTTTGGTGCTTCCTTGATGGTGGCGAGATTCAACTTCAATAGATGGGGAAGCACTTGCGCTGGAGTCATATTAATGCGGGTGAACTGCCGTTGTGGCCGTTCCACCCGTTGTTGATTTGGTATGGACTGGTTATAACGAGGCTGCTCACTTGGAGTGTCTTGAATCATTACAGCCCCCACAGTTGGCCGGCGCTCCGTCTTCCCTGCTCTTCTCTGAGAATATACCATAGCTGTTTCCTTCTTAAAAGGCTTCTTCTCAACACTTGCAGCAACACCCTTCTGAATCTTTCCTGACTTGATGCCAGCTTCTATTCTTTCGCCTGTTAAGATCAAATCGGTAAACCCCGCGGAAGAGTTACCAATCAGATGATTGAAAAATGGCCCAGATAGGGTCCCTAGAAACATATCAACGAGCTCACGATCGGTTAAAGGAGGCTGCACCCTGCCAGCCAAATCCCTCCATTTTTGTGCATATTCTTTGAATCCTTCGCCGGTTCCTAACGACATACCCTGAAGTTGGGTACGAGTAGGAGCAAGGTCAGAATTGTACTGGTATTGTTTGTAAAAAGCGGTGGCCAAATCTTCCCAATTTCGGACGCTGGTTCCCTCTAGCTGATAAAACCACTCCAACTGAGCTCCAGAAAGGCTGTCTTGAAAGAAATGAATCCAAAGGTTTTTATCTGCCGTATAGGGTTGAATCTTTCTCACGTAGGACCTGAGATGCATTTTTGGACAGGACAGCCCATCATACCTCACAAACACTGGCACTTTGAATTTTGGGGGAATCACAATCCCGGCAACCAAACCCAAGTCTTCAAAATCCAAACCCGGTACTCTTTGTAGCTCCATGGCGGCCAACCTGTCTTCTAAACCCTTGTATTTATCATCAGTTGGAGGGTATTGCTGGTCAGAATAATCTTCATCCTCTTCGACCTCTTCCTCTTCCGCATCAGACTCGGAAGGTACCGCAGCTCCACCTCCTTTGCTGGTTCCTTCATCAGAAATAGGAGGAAATTCAAGCACTCTCCGAGCTTCTCCGTCAAATCTTCTCCCCAAAGTAGCCACCCCGAGTCTCTTTTTCTTCTTTTTCACTGGGTCCTTGTTCCCCAATTGAGTTTTGATATCCTCCTGACCCTTAGCCAAGGTCATCAGGAGTTGCTGGAACTGTGCATTCTGAGCTTGCAGGTCTTTGACTGTTTGCTCGAGATCCATCCTACTGAAATAAACAGCAGACAGATAAGGAAACCTGGAGTGAGACCTGCTTATGCACATGATGAATGGTATTCTTATGTATGTAATGCATTCAAGGATTCAGAACATTCAAAATTGTTTCAGACAAAGAAGAACGCACGTCATATTAATAAGAAGAAATTTGTTAGTACATAAATGCCCCATGGGCCCAAATATTACAAAATAACTTCTTAAGGCAAAAAGACATTGCGCATCCTCTTTGGTTCGATGTAGGTGTTGAGGGCCTCTTGCTCGTGGAGTCGGCGGGTAAGCTCTAGAACCTTCTTCTCACTGGCGTAGAAGCTAGCTTCAAAAGTATTTCGTTCCTCCTTGAGCTGAATCCAACTTTTCTGCATTTCCTCCCACGATGTAGGCATGTTTGGATGTAGGATGGTGTAGGGAACCTCTCCTTCATTGACGGGATCTTTAATCACTGGGAGTACATGAGGATAAGGCATCATTAGACTTTTGGCTTGGGCTCGTACCCACTTGAGATAAGGCTCAAGAGGGATGGAGTTCTTGTGTCCCAGAGTCTTGCTATCAACCTTGTTGAGTTTTCCCCAAGCTCTGATGAATCTTTGGCGAAGTCCTTGCGCATTGTTGTCGAAGTCAAAAACTAGGTCAGGAATCAACATGTCATGAGGGCCATCCCTCCGTGCATATCCAAATTGCCTCAAAGCTAAGCAAGGGTTGTAGGTGATACCTCCTCTGATTCCAAGTAAAGGAACGTTAGGAAATTCTCCGCAACGATCAACAATGATGACATTTTCTCTGGACCGAGAACACCAATGCACATCAAAATGAGTAAGAGTCATCAATCGTTGGGACCACCTTGAACCTTGGTCATTCTTCAAGACAGATTGTGGAAGGTGCGAAATAAACCACCTTGCAAGGAGGGGAGTACAGCACATGAGAACACCCCTCTTTCTCATTGTTCGTGTGTAAAATGAGTGAAGGATGTCCCCAAGCAATGTTGGTATTGGATTTCTGGACAAGAAGATTTTGACGGCGTTGACATCTACCAATTGGTCAGGATTTGGGAACAAGACCAACCCATAGATAAGGAGTGCCACAATCTCTTCGAAGGCTTGTAGGTCCAATGAATTCCAACATTCTTGTGCCTTCTCAAACAAGAATTTTGCTAAGAATCCCTTGACGCCGCTTCTGGTTTCCCAATGCCCCTTGATGTCGGATGGTTGTAGATGTAATGCTCGAGCAACATCTTCCGGCTTTGGTTCCTTTTCCGTACCGTTGAAGGGTAGTTGATTAAGGATAGGAATTCTCAGGAGTTGAGAAAACTCCTCCAAAGTGGGTACCAACTGATAATCAGGGAAAGTGAAACAGTGGTGAAGAGGGTCAAAGAACTGGAATAGCACTTTCATCATGTCTTCTTCAATGTTGGTGTTGACTAGGCTGAGCAGTCTACCATGTCTTTCACTGAAGGATGAGTTTTCCGGAATTCTTGAGGTGAGCTCCTTGAGTTGAGGAGAGATTCTCACAAGGTTGACTTGAATGGTGTTTCTGCGAGGAATTTCCATGACCTACAAAACAGGAATAAAGATGAAGATCCAAACCCTTGAAATGGTTAGTGAATGCATATGATGTTTTATGATGTTTATGATGTTTATGATGTATGCATAAAACATATGTATAAGCAAATCACACCAAACCCTAGTTTCAGGCTTGCATGGGGTTTCATAGGTAAGTACCCTCTTGAGTGTAGTTGGCTTAAAAACCTGTCCTATAAATAGTAACCGGGTTCTAAGGAACTCAATATCACGGGATTGTTTTCATTGTTCATTGTTTTGGTTTAGCCACTTAACTAGCGACCAAAATATTCCAAGAAAACAACCCTCAATGAGTGTAGTATCGAGTATCTACCAACTTCGGACTGCACCAAAGCCGGTCATCTCACTACCCCTAATAAAAGGCCAAGATGGTCAAGTAAGGTTCTAGGTCATTAGTGCTTAGTGACATCACTCAGCGGCCCCGTACTCTCCTTGATTGAACTCAATGGTTACCGGTACTCACAAATATGTCGCACTAACATAGCTATTGCTTCGACTGTGTCGGTATACCCCGCACAGTTTCCACAACGTATTGCTATCTATGAATGTTTCCCAAAATCCGAGTGTAGGATTGTAAACCCAAACAATAGAGCCAAGATATAAAGCAAATAATTCAAACAATTTGTCATGCAAGAGGGTGATCTAAGCCCTAAGGTTACTCCACTTTTAAAATTCTGTCCCCAGCATAGTCGCCAGTTCTGTGATACGGTGGGAGAACTGACTATGGTTTTGCGTTTGTTTTCGCAAATGTTTCGGTTGAGCAAGAGTCGCCACCGAATTTTTATTTTATCCTAAGGAAAGGTTTAAAAAGCACAGCAAAAACCTTTGAGATTTTTCTTGGGTTCGGGGAGTAGATTATAGAAAGGGAAGGTATTAGCACCCTTTCTATCCATGGTTATCCATGGGCTCTTAGGTACTTGGTTTTTAGATCACTTGCCTTGATTTTTGATTGCTTGAAATGGTGGTGTATGTGTGTGTTTTGAAAATGTTTTTGAAATAGACGCCTTTGTTTCGGCAACCAATGTAATTGACTCGTGTTTGAGTGTTTTACAAAAGTGTGTATCTTTTCGAAAAAGATGTTTCAAAGAGTTTGTTTTGAAAGTGTTTGTGGAGTGTGGTTTGAAAGGGAGGCAAGTGTTTTTGCAAGTTGATCTCAAGTAACTAAGAGTTTGGTCTACCCCTATTGTACTCAAAGGTTTTCTCTATGTTTTTAACCCTTTTTAACAATTTTGTTCCACCATTGAATTTGGTGGACAATCTTGCGTTTAGGATGTGATTGGGACAGGCGCGGGTCATCGTACGGACCATGAATGCAATGGTGCCAAGTGTCTTTGGCAATTTGCTTGAAGGGACTATGATCATTCCGTTTTAGGCAACTTTCGAAAGCGTCATCGAGGGACTTATGATCATTTGAATTTGTTTTGCCAAAGAAACTTGACGTGCAAGCATGTCCCAATTATTTGAAGGCAACAAAGTGGAATACCCTAGGGGTGCAAGTGTGAGATGTGTTGTCTATTTTCATGCTTGTTTATCTTGAAATTAGGTCAAACTATTTTGTTCTTTTTATTTACATACAAACCCTAATTCTAGCATAGTATATTTAGAAAGCGATAAAGTGCGAAAATTAAATTCCTACACTATTACAACACAATATGGGAAAGGGGGTACAAATATTTCAAATGGGGGATATTTAGACAAGAAATTAAACCTAGCTATTACATCATTTTTTTTGAATATTTACAATATAATTAAAGGCATAAATTAAATGGAAAAATAGAATCAAGATGCAAAATGCAAAAGGAAAGTTTTTATATGTGTGAAAAAATATTATTTATATTAAATAAATAAAAATAAAAAGGTATTAGTTTTTGGAGTTTTTGCATTTTAAGGGTGAAACCCTAATTTACTAAATAAAATGCATTATTTATTCAAAATATACAATATTCACTATTTATATACAAAAATAAAATAAAAATATAGTATATTTGTAAAAATGTGTTTTTAATGTTAAATATTAATAAAATAAAAATATGTATATTTTTGGGTATTTTATTCTAAGTGTACTAATATATATATATATATATATATATATATATATATATATATATATATTTATTTATATTATTTACAAAAATATATTAAATATATGAAAATAATAATAATTAATATTTATGAAAAATGTATATTTTAGATAAAATATCTTAAGGAGATAAAACAAAATAAAAATGAAAATAAAATGGTGTTTACATTATTTTTCCCTATTTATTCTAAATAATATATTATATGCTTATTTGTATACAATAATCAAATAAATACCTAAAAAATATAAAAATGGTGCAAACAATATTTTTTATGTTTTTAATATGATAAGAAAAAATAAATGAGTCAAAATGAAAAAAGAAAAATCAAAAAATCATAAAAAATAAACAAAATGGGCTTGGGGGGTATGAAAGTGGAAATAGGGTGTGAAAAGAAAAGACAACACAGCCCCAGCCCATGTGGCTTCTTCTTCAACCTTCAGACAAAAAATGTTCCAAAACGCGCGCGCCTGTACTCAAGTTCAAACGTCCTGATTCTTTGAGCTTTTGCACAAACTTTCAACACAAAAAATGTTAAGCATTGAATCACGATTCTAAATATATAAAGAACACCTCCTAATTCTCAGAAATGAGAGAGAATTTTGACATTCCCAAATCCTGACCTAAGTTTTCTGCCATATTCAAACCTTAAATTCTCATAGCTCAAGCAAAAGAAATAAAAAGTAAAAGCATGTACAGGTTCAGTGGCATGAGTAGAACATTTCTTATTCACAAGCCTAGAGTTAATGATACCTATACTAAGAGTTAGAAGTTCACCAAAATACATGTTCAGTTGAAGTTCTATCTGGCAATGGGGAAGCTTTCAGTGCAAGGTGATGGTTGGTATAGCTTCCTTGAGGTGTGGTGATGTTATTCCAATGTTTACTTTGCCTTGAGACACCTTGAATCGAGTTGTGGAACTTCAACTGCAAAATGAGAAAGTGAAAATGGTGGAACTTGTTAGAGGAATTACAGGTCGTGTTTCAGGTCTTGGTTAGCTTGCATTGATGGTAGGGAATGAGTTTGAACAGGTTTGGGCAAGAGAGCATGAGAGGAATGAGAGATGGCACTCAAACTGCAGGCCCTGCCCTGTTTTTGCAGTTTGAGAGTGATTATGGCAATGGAGAGATACTGGAGGTCTTAGGGTCGTGTGTTAGCTTAGTTGGGATGTCTTGGATGTGTTTCAAAAGTTTGCTTAAGGGTTTGCAAGCTGATATCAAAGTTGTGTTGAACAATGCAATGTTTCTTAGCACTTAAGCAAAAAAGGTCAAGTTGGTGTTTAGGCAGCTAGAGGCCCCCATAACATGCTGCATAACTCAGTCTTGATCAATCAGTGTGATTAATCCCTAAACTTGTGCCAAAGAGATCTTAACTGTACTTCTTGGATTTTCAATTGGACATAAAGCTTGCTTTTTCAAAAATGGATAAAGTGCTTTATCTATTTTGGGATTAATCTACTATGCAATGCTTGAATCCATAGAACATGGTCTTGACACAAAGAGTTTGCATTAAATTTATGAGTGTTGGATGGTTTAAGGACCTGTAATCAAGATATGCAAGCTGAGATTGAAAATGCCTAGTGTTATGAACATGTAAATTGACCAATTCAAAAGTGAGTTTTTGCCAAATTGTGAAATTCGATTCTCTCAAGTTATGAGGTTGTTTGATAAGTTCTTGGACATTTTGGAAAGCTTGGAACGTGTACTACAATCCATATTTGAAATGCAAATTGAAATTCCAAGTGGAAGTGTATGGAAAATAGCCTTGAAGTTAGGTAGAAAACCTTGCCAAAATAGGTTAAAATTTCACTAAGTTAAGAATGGTTTAGTACCTTTATTCAAAAATTTGTAACTTGAGATACAAGCTTCATTTGGGAAAACTTTGTGAATAAAAGTTGTATATTATGCAACAAGCTACAACTTTCATGTTTTGACTTTTGTTTGAATCCAAATAGATCTTGGTGAGAAAGTGGGGCAAAGTTGGGAAAAAATTAGGGTTTTTCATAACTTAGAAAAATTCTAAGTTATGAAAAATTCTCATTTCTAACCCTAATTTGCATTTTTTGATTTCTTGGTGAACAAGTTTCATGATTTGGCATGTTTTGATGAAAAATGAATCTTGACTCTTGATTTTGACCAAAAAGTCAAAGTTTGACTTTTCAGTATACAGTCAAAATTGATCAATTGACTGGGAAATTCAATTGTCAATTTTGTGTACTTGGGATCTTTTGAGTTTGTTGAGCATATCAAGATAATTCCATGGGTTCCTTGAGTCCATATGTGAACTTGGTTTGCCATTGGCTAGGTCAAACAGTCAAAAATTGCCTTTGTGCAGTCAAAACCCTAAAAATGACCATTTTGCCCTTTTGGTGATCTGATCAAATTTCTTGTGGAATTGTGATCCAAACTTGATCAAATGATCCATGTGAGTTCATAATGTTGATGTGGGTCAATTTTCATGAGATTTGACTGTCAATTGGCCATAGTTGACTTTTTCCCCAATACAGCTGATTTCTAGGTCAACTGTCCAATTGACTGGGCAAAACTTGGAATCAAGACTTGAAACTTGATATGGATAAACTTGGGAGTCCAATATGAAGCAAGAAAGTCATCTTAGGCATTTTAGGTCAAAACATCTTTGTGCAAACACAAACCCTAATTTGGGTCAACAGTGCAAGGAGAAGTCTTGAGCAGAGGAAACCCTAACTGGATCTTGAGCTCCAAGGTTTTTGTGATGAGAAAATGTTGAGGAAATGGGAGGGCAAATTTTGGGGTACAACAGAAAGGAAGCAGCCTTCGAATGGAATGAGGAATGCGAGCAGGCACTACGCCACCTAAAGCAAAGCCTGTCTCAGCCGCCCGTGTTATCTCGACCAGACGACGGGGAACCGCTGTACTTGTACTTGGCCGTTTCGAACGAAGCCATTAGCGCAGCTCTTGTCCGCGAGACCCCCGACGGGCAGAAACCCGTCTACTTCACGAGCAAGGCCTTACAGGGGCCCGAAAGAAGATACCAGCAGATAGAAAAGGTTGCTCTGGCCCTCGTCAACGTGGCGAGGAGGCTCAGACACTACTTTCTGGCCCACACCATCATCGTGCGAACCGACCAACCGGTGAGGCAACTCCTGGGTCGGCCAGATATGGAGGGCAGAATGCTAAAATGGTCCTTGGAACTCTCCGAATTCGACATTCAGTACGAAAGCAGGAAAGCCATGAAAGCATAGGCCTTGGCCGACTTTGTCGCGGAGATGACCACTCACGACCCTCCCCCGGGGAAAGAACACAAGTGGACCATCTTCGTTGACGGAGCATCCAGCTCGTCCGGAAGCGGCGCAGGAATCCTCCTGGAAAACGAGGAAGGCGTAGTAATCGAGCACTCCTTAGCTCTCTCCTTCCCGATGTCAAATAACCAGGCAGAATACGAGGCCCTGCTCGCAGGACTGAGATTGGCCGAGGACCTGGGAGCCCACGAGGTACAGATCTACACCGACTCCCAGCTCGTCGCCTCTCAAGTACAGGGGAGCTACCAGGCCAAAAACGACAGCCTCATCGAGTATTTGAACTTAGTCAAAAAATACATGACAAAGTTCGTACGAGCAGAAATTTCACATGTTCCCCGCGAGCAAAACACGAGGGCGGACATATTGTCCAAACTCGCGAGCACACGAAAGAAGGGCGGGAACAAATCCGTCATCCAGGAATCTCTAGCGCGTCCAAGTATCGAACGATCCTCGACTACAGTCGAGATCCATGCCATCGGGGATGCGACGTCCTGGATGACCCCGGTTTACAATTTCCTGAAAAAAGGCGAACTCCCATCGAACCAGGCCGAAGCTACCGTCACAAAGCGACGAGCATGTTCCTACGTGGTTCTCGAGCAGAAACTGTACCGCAGAGGATTCTCCATCCCCCTCCTGAAATGCATCGACGAGTCCGCAGTCCCCGAAGTACTGCGGGAGATACACGAAGGGATCAACGCCCAGCACATGGGCGGTAAATCCTTAGCAAGGAAAGCCCTTCGAGCGGGATACTACTGGCCGACGATGCAGCAGGATGCCAAGGAGCACGTCAAGAAATGTGATAAGTGCCAGAAACACGGGGACATGCACCTCGCCCCCCCCCCCCCCCCCCCCCCCCCGCACGAGCTGAGCATACTGTCATCCCTGTGGCCGTTCGCCTGGTGGGGTATGGACATCCTCGGGCCCTTCGTGCAAGGAACCTATCAGAACAAATTCCTCATCATCGCCGTGGATTACTTCACGAAATGGATCGAAGCCGAGGCCCTCGCAAAAATCACCTCGCACAATATCCTCCGTTTCTACAAAAGAAACATCCTCGCCAGATTCGGAATTCCGCGAGCCCTGGTGACCGACAACGGTACCCAGTTCACCGACCACGGGTTCCAAGACTTCATCACCAAACTAGGTACAAAACAACATTTCACGTCGGTCGAGCACCCTCAGACTAACGGGCAAGCCGAAGCCGCGAACAGAGTCATCCTCCGAGGACTCAAACGCCGACTCGGCGAAGCGAAGAGGGGATGGGTCGAGGAACTTCACAGCGTCCTATGGGCATACCGAACCACGCCCCACTCAACGACGGGCGAGACCCCATTTCGATTGACGTATGGCACCGAGGCCGTTATCCCAGTTGAAATCATGGAACCTTCCAGACGAACAGAGAACCCCCTCGACGAAGAAATGAACGAAGAGGCGCTAAGGGACGAACTCGACCTAGTCGAGGAAATCTGATCGGGTGCAGCCCTGCGCGAAGCCACCCTAAAACAACGAGTGGCTCTACGCCACAACGACAAGGTCATCAAGCGCAAGTTCGAAATTGGCAGCCTGGTATTACGTAGGAACCAGAAGGATTCCCGCGAAGGGAAGCTGGCCGCGAACTGGGAAGGACCTTATCGCGTCCACGGCACCACTGGTACCGGGGCGTACTATCTCGAGCAATTAGACGGAGAGCCATTACCACGACCCTGGAACGCTGCTAAGCTAAAGCAGTACTATAGTTAAAAACTACCAACACCTAGGACCCTCGACCATCGGCACCCGCGCCCGGTCGACGAGGAAAAACGTCCGAATCCGTATAGAGGCTGAGGTACAAGCCCGACATATGGCTAAATCGCACAACATCGCTCAACAAACGAGACCGATCGATACTGCCCGACGTGGACAACTACACCGAGCCCCACCGTCGTAGTACCTATAAGGCAGAACACCCAGCTCGCGATGGGCAGTTCACACCAAGGGCGAATAGCCCCTACCGGGCTCCGCGCCCGACCGAGCAACTTCGCTCCATATGCCCGACAAGTCGTCAAGAATGACGGGCCATCTAAAAGGGTCAAAGGGAAGTCTCTCCCCTCGAGGGCAACACTTAGGTGACTCTGGCCAGCGAAAGAAGGTCGGACACGTATACAAACGAAAGGCGGGCAGACTCGCCCGCTAAATCACAGCCACTTACGGGCACTCCTCGGGCCCATAACTTAGGCTAAATTTTATGCAAAAATATAAGATTTCAAGCACGGGAAAACGATCAAATGTAAAACAGCATTCATTCAAAAAAATGCTCGAAGGCAACAAGACAAACAAGTATAAACCGACCAAGAAGGCCGGCGATGTTCATAAAGTACAATCGACGGGCACGCAGGCCCAAAAAAATACAAATATCAAAAATACAAATATCAAAGGCACGCAGGCCCGCTATCCTACAAATCAGGCTTCCCCGGAACCATCGTTGTCGACAATTGGAGAGTTAGGCGGGGGCACGATCACGCCATCCACAATCTGATGTGTGTGGCCCGTCCCCTCAGTGACCAAACCAGGGTTTAACAAGGAAAGTTGGCCGACTGCAGAGTCGGACCCCTCCTCCAGAGCACCAACGCAATCTGCTTCCAGTAGCCGGATATGGGCGACCAGCTCCGATCGACTCTTCAAAGCCGCTATGTCCTCCGGCTCATCCTCGGCAGGAAGCATGGCGACTTTCATGTCCTCGATCTGTTGGGTCAGGCGCCCGATGTCGGTCTCCAGACGATCCCTGTCCGCGCGGAGAAGCTCTCCCTCCTCGGCTAGCTTCCCCGAATTTTCTTTCTCCAAGACCAACATCTCTCTCTCAACGGCCAGCAGCGATGCCTGCTCGCGGAACATCTCCTCGGAGCGTTCTAGGGCAGTCTTTAACTTTTGCGAGCTCGAGGTGAGAGCCGCTTTCTCCTGCTCAAGTTCTTCAATACGGACAGCATCCCCCCCTTCCTCGGACAACACCAGGGCCATTTCGACCATTTTCACCAGCCCGTCCATGCTGGCGGCCAGATGCCTCTTCCGATCCTCCTTACTCATCCTCTTGATAGTCTCAGCCTCGTCGGCAACCACGGACAGAGGGAATCTCTCGAAGAAACCCTCCTCTTTGAAGCAAGGGGGGAACCCGAAAGATCTGACGGCGCTGGTGTCCTCGCTGACAGCCGGGCCGCTTTCCACCCGGGTCCTCTTTCTTTGTATCAGGTCGACATTAGGATCGACCTCTTGAACCTCTGGGATCTCGTCTGACGCGGCCCCCGAGCTGGGCGACGAATCCACCCTCACCACCTGAGGAGCGCCCGGACTATGTGGCGGGCCCATCCTCGTTGCCTGGGGAGCCTTCACGACCCTCCTACCCCGCTTCTGGTCGCAAGACAGCTTCAAGAGTCTTTCCCGTCGACCGGCCATCGAACCTGCACAAAATAAAAGACGAGTTAGTGTCGAGCAAGTTCATAAATAAATGACGAGCAAAGAAATTCAAGCAATAAACGACCTAGCAGACGAGCAGCCTGTCTGAACGTCTGACACTCCACGAGTGCCTTAGTATCAATCGGTCGGGACTCAAATGTCGGATAACCCTCTGCATCCAAGACATCTTCCCCTTCCCTCGTGGCCCACCGGGCAGGGTGGAAGCTGTCGACGAACCGACAAAGAGTGGCATACGCCTCCTCGTCCTCCGGACACATGTCTCCCGCAGCGGTATGATAGTATCCAGTCCCGTGCTCATAATGCCTGAACATCCAATGCACAGGGAACTTGGTTGTGCGGGCCATCACGGGATACCCATCGTTGTCTAAGACCGCCTCCTCGTCATCATCGCTTATGGGCGCCTCCTCTTCGTACAGGGATCCTAAAGCAGACGTGGTAACTGGCCTCACGACGTACCACTTGTCTTTAAAACCCCTTACGGAGTCCATGTACATCTTGAATAGTCTCCTCGACTGTTTTAAGGAGACCCAGCTGTGTTTCCCTCCTCGGGACTGGCGCTGTAGATGAAAAATTCTGAAGAAGAGAGGTATCGTCGCCCCAATCCTCAGAAAGCGACATGTCAGCTCAAACGCCCGGATAAAGGCGAGTGAGTTCGGGTGTAGCTGTGACGGGGCCAGCTCCAGATGGGCGAAGACCCCGACCTGAAAGTCACTGAAGGGCAGCTGCAGCCCAAGATCTTTGAACGCAATCTCGTACATCGGGAAGCTATACTCTGGGTACACCGAGCAGATCCGGGCACGGGAGGTCGGCCGCGTGACAACGAAATTCTTTTGGAAATCAGGCTGGCCCTGGCCCGCTTCGAGGACAACATATGGCTTTCGGTCACGACGGCTATATATCGACGCGATTCCTCGGGGCTCGGCGCCCACCCAATCCAACAAGGGGTCGTCGACAGTATCAACCAAGCTCATCGCCTCATCGACACTTTGTTCCTCATGTTCGTGGCGTCCAGAGGAGCACGACTCGTCCGCCATGGTTACCTGCAGAGCACGGGAAACCAGTCAATTGGGCACGAAACCATACGCTCGACGTAACGGACCAGATGTAGTGTACGACAAACCACGTCGTTCCATGCACGACCACAAAAGTTAGTTTGCAACAAGAAAGCAGTCGCCTCCCCGACGTCCAGATAACTCGATGGGCCTTTCTCCAAACCGCCTGAGCAAACCGACAACGTGGTCACTCTCCAACATGCCGACCCAAGGTATGAACATGGCGAGCAACATCGTGAAACCTACGGCCAGAACCATGAACATACCGGGCACGGTCATGAATCAGGCGCCCTGGATCATGAAGACCCCGGGCAGCGCTGCAGATTATTACCTAAACTATGTATCTACCGGCCACGAGCATGTGTTTGTCGGTCCTAAGCATGAATATGTCGAGCTAAACATGAGTTTACCGGGCTAATCCCACGCGCACAGTCCCTAAAACGTCTAACAACGCTGAAAATCATGCATTACAACAGGAAAATAAAGAAGATAAGTCACTTACTTGAATCAAGAAGTGGATTCGGCTACGGAGGAAAAGAATCTGTAACGGAGATCGCAGCTATGAAAAATCTGGAAGAACAGCAGCAGTAGGAGCGCAAAGAGTAGAAACGTGTTATGGGGCCCAAGGTTTCTATTTATAGTGATGACGTGGAATACCAAACGTCACCTCGGGCAACCACAGAGTTTCTCTCCTCGACGCACTGCTCCCAACGCAATGATGACCCTATCATCATAGAGCGGCGACACAGTTCCCGAAAGATACCTCGTGTGCTCGACAGACACGCGCCGGTGAGGATCCTCCGAGCATCCAACGCGAAAGATGTCTCCGAGCACGACACGGAGAGGCCCTCGAGGGCCTGCATCTCTGACCCGGGCGCGAGACCCCGAAGCGGAAACGACCTGAGTTCAAGCCATGGCTCCTAACAAAGGAACCACGACTTGGGGGGCTCCTGTTCTGGACTGGGCCCGACAGACCCAATAGCATTGCTAAGGCCCAATCCAAATGGACTTGCTGAGGACCACGCCGACCAAAGGGTCACAGTCGTGCCCGACGTGCTCCCTGAGGTCACTTGCTCGACCTCTACATCTCCAGCTCGACATCCTGCTGTCCAGCTCGACATCACCTCGAGCACCCCAACTATGGCAGACTCAGTCCACTGCACTCCCAACGAGACCCCGAAAAGACCGCGTCTCCGTCCGCCCGCACTTCACGCAGAACATCCAGGGAGGGGACCACGTGCGGGTTCCCACTACGCACGTAGAACCTGGCAGTTCCTCCATTGGGCCAAACCTGCCCGGCCCAATGAAGGAACCTTGGTTCAGCGCTGGGGGCTATAAATACCCTCTGTTTCCAGAGGGTCAGGTATTCATCATTCTACCCATACTTACTATTGCCTGCTCGTGCTTCTACTTACTTTAGCATCGGAGTGTCTTGCAGATATCCTCCACCTCGTTCAAAAAGCTTTCAGCTCGGAACCAGCCGTGACGGTCCAAGTTTGATCAGGTCAGATCAGTACTGAATAGCAAAAATTGAAATTAACATTAAAGTTTGATTATAAAAGTTAACTAAACTTATCTTATAGAAGAAAAAAATGAAAGTACAGCTGATGTTGAACGTAGATAATTGTAAAGTATCCTTTAGCAAATTCCTTTTTGCAATCCATGTTTAGTTGCGCAACATAGCTATAAAGAAAAACTTTAAAGTAGATATTTTATTTGTTTACATTATATATGATACTCCAATTCACTACAGAGCTTACGTGACAGTTACACAGGATCCCACACTCTCAAATTAGTGTCTCCATACTACAGAATACTAAAGAAAGCCTTTTCAATCTAAACAATACAGTTGTTACAGTTTTGATTCGGATTTTGCGTAGAAAAATTGAATCAACCGATAATTATGAATTGGATTTAGTAAATTGTCATTGAATAGATTTGGTAAGATTTTATAGAGTCAGATATGGAATCATTACATTAATGTGTATTGATGTCATTATCGAAAACGAAACTAAATTCAATCAACACTGAAAGGTCTAATCACATCAATTGTTATTCAACAAAAAATCATTTACAAATTAGAGGTCATACATCTTATTCCTTAAATATAAATAATAATATAATAATAGTTAAATATATTTTTGATTCTTATAAATATTTTAAATTTTATTTTTAATTTCTATTAAAAAAATAAAAAATTTAATTCTTAAAAAAAATTTGTTTATTCAGATTTAGTACTGACTATTTTCTAAAATTTTAAAAATTATTTAATTAGCTTTAAATTTTTAATTTTTTGAATAATATTTTTCATATATGTTTAGAATACTATAAAATATTTCTATATTAAATTTTAGAATTTTTTAAAATGAGAAGAATTAAATACAATTTTTTTAAATTTAAAAAGATATTGATAAAAATAATGAAAATCTCGATTGAGAAATTAAATTTTAAATTTCTTTTTTTTTTTAAGGAACTTTTTATAATGTTCTAAACATATCTACAAAATAATCATTTAAAAATACACATTAATTTAACAACAAAGATTAAAATTATGTGCATAATAATTTTGTAAGAACTTAACATGTCGTTATTTTAATAAAGACTAAAAATAAAATTTGAGATATTTATAGAGCATTAAAATATATTTAACTCATATATCAATGGTTAAAAAACTCATTTTTCCATGGTGGTAAAAAAAGTCATTTGGTCATACTAAATGCAACTTAAAAATCATGATGGAAGGATATTAAAGGTAAAACACGGAAAATTTAAGAGTAATGACATGTCCATGAGAAATTAATATTGTCAATGAAAACTAAAAATTCATCAAATTTAAAAAACTTGACAAATTAATTTTGTTTGTTAAATTACAAAATTATTCAATAAGAATGAAAGAACATCTTGGAGAGAAAGAAAAATATAAAGAAGAAGAATATTCGTATCAATTTCTCAAAATCCTAATTTTGCCTAAACTCAATACACTAAAAAAGAAAAACTAAAATGTAAATTTATAAAATTAAAAACTAAAAATGTTATTAATTTTTAATTTAAAAGTAGTAAAATTCATCGATGGTTACTTCCATATTTGAGTTTAAAAGTTAACTACACAAGTTATTTTATTATTGATTCCATATCCCTTGGGGTATTTTATCCCAATTTATTAAGGGGTCGTTTGTGTCTCACCAAATTAAAATAAAAACAAAGATTAAACGTAATTATAAATGAGATGTCAGTTGATTATTTGAGTGGGTATGGACATATAGTATCTATAAAAATGTGAAGATTGTTTACTTGGATAATCGCTTAAAAGAAGTGAAGAAAATCTGTTGAACTCTAATCTAATTATATATTTTTTTTAGTCATATAATTATAATAAGTATTTTATTTGAATTATATATAATTGTTAAGAAAATAATTAGATATATTAATTTTAATAATAAAATTAGTACTATTATTTAAAATATTTTTATTTATTATAATTAATAGAATAGTTAAAAAACATAAAAGTTAATAAATAAAAATATAGTAGTAATAAAATATTGTATTAATATTTTAAAAAAATTAATATATAAAAAAGCGAAAATACCACAATTTATATGAGATTGAGAGAATAGTTATTATTTTCTCTATCCCCCGCAATGAATGACTTTTCTCATTATTTTATATATATATTAAGAATGATAGAAAAATAAAAGAGAAAATGAGATTTTTTATATAGTATCTCTAATCATGTGTTAAAAATGATGAAAGTTTAATTAATTAGATAATAAAATTAAAAAATTACATATTAAAAATTAAAATGAACAATTTATTTTGAAACATTATTTTATTTTAAATGAATCAATTTTTTTAAATTTATATTTTATTTACTTTACAAATATGTAAGGATAAAGTAGAACTAGTTACAAAGTTTCATGGTGTGGAGAGTGTTTATTTTTGAATGCATTTTAGCCTTTTTAAAAAGAAAAACAGTAAGTTACTGTGATTTGTCTAGTCACATATTTTTGTGACAAAATTTGTCAAGTCACTTTATAATTTGATAGAATAGCATTGGAAATCACGTTTGGATTTTGGCATCGAAACTCTGATACAACACGTGAATACATTTGTGTACTTCAAACAGAGTACACCAGCTTTAATCAATACTCCCCAAAAAAACAAAATAGGTAAGGATAATCAATACTCCCCAAAAAAACAAAATAGGTAAGGATAATCAATACTTTGTCAAGTCACTTTATACGTTATAAAATTAAAACTGACACTTAGTACTGTTAATCTGTGGCATGTCTAATGTCTTGCTTTATTAATAAAGCTGATTATATAATAGAAAATTGTAAAATCGAATCAAATCAAATCGAAATTGTAAAAAATCGTATTTGATTCGGATGTATTTGAGTCATTTTCTCGCGCAACCACACGGTTCAGTTCAATTTGCGATTTGTATTTTACAAACCGAACAAAACTAAACAAAATTGTATTATGTTATAAAATTTTACTGACCAATATATATTTCTTTAATTCTTTAGAGAAATCAACATGTATTATTTGTATATTTTATCATACTTTGTATTATATTCATTTTAATTTACTAATCATAAAAAAATAAAATATTATTCATTTATAAATATTATTTTCACAAAATATATTTTATCGTATTCTTTGTATAATATTTATTTAAGAATACAATCTTGTTTATATCATTGTTTAGATTTAGATAAAATTATAATACGCAATTTTATGTATCAAATTATAAATTTATTTTGTCAATTATAAAAAATTTTATGGTAATATCTGAACAATTAAACACAAAATTATATTTTCCTCTATACTTGTATGTATGACTTAATAATTTTTTTTTTGTAAAAAATCGAACCAACCGAACCAATCCAAACTGCATTAGTTTGGTTCAGATTTATTTTTAAAAGTCAACCAAACCAAATTGAACTACATATTTTTTCTCTTGAAGTTCCGATAATTTTTTGTTTCAAAATCGTCTAAACCGCACCGCGAACACCCCTAGTCCATTAACCTTTTCCATTTTTTTTTCTCACTCTACAATGGTATTTATTAAAAATTATTAAAGATCGGCTAAATATAATAAGTGTATTTTGAAATGTTTGTTTTCAACAATTGAATGGCGAATCTTCTTATTTATATATTTTTTTGTTATATTTTGTTTTACTGTGATATTTTCTACAAATTTTCTATTTTAAAAAAATTATTTAGAATTAAATTTTTGTAAAAATTTTGTAGAAAAACAAAAAATAATTTAAAAAATAAAATAGAAGAGTTTAGTTAATTCAAATGAACGAGAATACGAGATACAAGGACTTGAAAAAAAAAGTTGTTAGAACTTAAAATAAAAAATGAGTTAACTTACAGAAATTAAAAAATTATTTAAATATATAATCAATTATATAAATATATAATCATTTATATGGTTGGATTTAAAAATGAAATTTTAATTTATTGTTGGTTTTTTATAGTTAAAAATAAATTTCTAGTAATAGTAATAGGTTATATGTTTTTTGTAATCAATTATTAATTTTTATTTTTAACTTATATTACTTCAACCCCACGTCATTCACACAATTATTTAACGATTTCTAAATGAATATGAATTTCGAATATTAATTTATTTATACATTTTTAATAATAATATTTGATACTTAATTTAAATTTTTATATTTGTAAATGTCTATGTAAGTTTAATTTTATAAAATTATTTATTATTTATTAAAAAAATATTGTTTTTAATTAATTAAAATTAGAGTTAAATATATTTTTGATGTCTATATATAATCAAATTTTATTTTTGATCCATCTAAAAAACCTGACATATTTTAATCATTACAAAATTATTATTTATATAATTTTAGTCTAAACTGTTAAATCGATATATATATTTTAATTATTATTTTATATATATGTTTAAAATATTATAAAAAGTTATTCGAAAGAAAATTTAAAATTTAATTTTTAAATCGAGATTTTCTATATTTTAAAATTTAAAAAAATTATATTTAATTATTTTCATTTTAAAAAAAGTTAAAATTTGATAAATAAATATTTTATAGTGTTTTAAACACTTATGAAAAAAATTATTAAAAATTTTAAAAATTTAAGAATAATTAAACAATTTTCAAAATTTTAAAAAATAATAAAAATTAAAACTGCATAAATAAATTTTTTGTATAAAACAAAATATATTATTTTTTTAATAAAAAGTAAAAATGAAATTTAGGATATTTATAAAAATAAAAATATATATTTAACAGTAAAAGTTTTTATGAAAAATAAAAAAAAGATGTTAATCTTCCATATCTTGCATGAATACTGTATTTTTTATTATAAAAAGTACAAAAAAGTGACAAAGTGGGAATTCTTTTTCACTTGATATCATTTCAAGCAATTAATTTCGAATTTGTGGCATTTGAAGTTTCAAGATGCTTGGTTGTCTTGCATTTCCTGACTTTAGTTGTATAATTGTATTGGCATGTCTCGTGAGTTGCATTTTGCCTTTTCAAAAAATATTAAAAATTGCTTCCTTGAATAACGCTTTAAAAAGTGAAGAAAATTGGTTGAGCTTTTAATGTAATTACCGATTTATAGTCATTTGTAATATGGAGCTTTGGATGTTTGCAATTTTATTGTTTGTCACATCCTCTTTAAAATCAAATTTGACCACTATCCTATATTACTTATTCTTAACTTTGACAAAATTATTTACAAATTTCAGTTTAAGTTTCTTACCATGTGGACTCTAAAAGAGGATTGTGTTAGAGTTATTAAAGAGACATGTGAAGATGTGAAAAATATAAGAAGGGGAGTTGAATTGTAAAACTTAAATCAAAAGGTTCAACAACACAATATTTTTATCCTGATTCGTTTGATCTCAAACTACTCTAGTCCACCCGTCAAGGTGATTTCGTCTCTCTCCAACGAGATCTTAATCCACTATTCTCAAAGGATTACAACAGCTACTTTAACAACTGTTAAAGTCTTCTTGAGTACAACCACAATCCGGTTAATCTCAAGAAACTTCTTTTACAAATGAATTGAACAGGTGTGTGTTGTTGTTTTCTTACAAAACTGTATATCACAACTGTGATAATTACACAAAATAAGCTTGGAATAAAATGAATTTGCAAAAGCTTTGAATATGCGTGGTTTGGATAGCTTGGCAAATTGTTGAGTGTGTACGTACGTGCTTCTTTTCACAAGCAGACCTGTTTATATAGGCAAGCAAGGATACGTTGTCCATCAAGCAGGTTTAATGATAATAATGCACTTTCCTTTTGTAGAAGATCTTTGTCTGAAGAAAGCCGTTAGCATTTAATTCTGTCTTGAATAACCAGTAACGCTTCAGAGTCTTCTTTGCTATATCTGCTGATAACGCTTCAGAGTGTTGATGACTTGGTAAAGATGTCTTTGATCAGAGTCAGAGTGTATTTGTTTAGGTGCATATTCTGGTCATCAAGCTTCAGCGTATAATCTGGTAGCTTCAGCGTGTAGCATAGGTTGCTGATCTTCTGATGTTAATTTCATTCTGATGCTGATTCCATCAGAACTTCTGCATATACAAAACATAATTTTAAGGGGCATAATTATTCTTTGTATATATCTTTGAAATAATTTATTCTTTGTATTTTGTTATCATCAAAACTCTAATCAAGGGTTGTAGAATCAAACTATGTTCTAACAACTTGTAATGTGAAGATTTATATCCATCCTATATATATTTTTGATAGAAAACTTCGAATTGTTAAAGTTAGGCTTAAGGATTGGAACATGGATAATTTTGGAGATGTCCATCTCAAGGTTTCTGTTGCTGAAAATGTGTTGAAAGAGATTCAAACTGACATAGAGAACACTGGTTACACTGATAGCTTACATGATAAGGAAACTAAGGCTCAACATGATTTAGAGGTAACTCTGAATATGGAAGAGGAATTTCAGAAGAATAAAACTAGACTTAGTGGCATCTGCAGGGGGCAGGAATACTAGGTTCTTTCATACTTATTCTAAGATCAGAAGGAAAAGCAATCTTATCTCTTCCTTGGTTATTGATGGTTATGCGGTCACTGACCACGTTATCTTGGAAAATCACATTGAGAATCAATTTAAGAAGTTGTTTAACAATAATTCTGTTTTGCAAGAAAATGATTTGGTGAGAATTGTGATACCTTATTTGGTGAATAAGCAAACTAATGACATGTTGACTATCTTGCCTAGCCCTGATGATATTCATAAGGCAGTTTTAAACCTGGATGCTGACTCCGCCTCTGGTCCTGATGGATTTGGCATTGTTTTCTTTCACAAATATTAGAATATTATTAAGTTAGATGTTATTAGTGATGTGTCTCAATTTTTCTTACATGGATGAATTTTGCATAATTATAATGCTAACATTATTGTCCTCATTCCTAAATCTAAGGAAACTAATTGTTCATGGCAATTTAGACATATTGCTTTGGCTAACTTTAAATACAAGATTATTTCTAAAATCCTGGATGATAGGATGTCCTCTCTTCTCCCCTCCCTTATATCCCACTGAACAAAAAGGTTTTGTTTCAGGTAGGAATATTAAAGATGGTATTTTCCTCACCTCTGAAGCCATAAACATCCTTAACAATAAAATTTTTAGTGGCAATGTGGCCTTAAAAATTGATATTGCTAAGGACTTTGATACTCTTAGTTGGAATTTCATTATCAAAAACCTTTTTTTCTTTGGCTTTAGTGATGAATTTTGCAGTTGGATTCACATAATTATGAACTCTGCCACTCTTTCGATAATGGTAAACAATTAGGGTACTTTGAGTGTTTTAATGGGGTGAGACAAGGAGACCCTATGTCCCCCATCCTATTTTGCATTTCTGATGTTTTAAGTAAGGGTGTCACCAATCTTGTTAACATTAACCATGTTAATCTCATAAGGGCTAACATATCTAGTATGGTTCTTTCATACACCCTTTTTACTGATGACATCATGATTTTCTGTAGGGGAGATTTTAAATCTTTAACTGCTATTTCTAATCTTCTTAAGGACTATGCTAACGGCCATACCCATTTTTTTCCCATGGGCATTCATTCATCGCCTTTGCATTATTAGTCGGCCATTCATGCATTTAGGTTGACCAAAAGTCAATTTAAATCAACATTTGTATCGTTTTAGATTTAGAAATACCTGATATTTTTCTTCATTCATTTTTATCTCTTTACACCGCTTCATGCATTGCGCCAAGTTGATTATATTTCATTAATATTGATATTTTGGTTCTACATACATACTGTTAAAAGAAATTTGGTACTATGCAGAAAATTAGCAAGAAAAATATTTCAAGTTTTCATCTTTAGTTGAATGTTTTATGAATCTACGTTGCACGTAGATCATGTCGTTGTGTTCGCTTTATTTTTTCGGTGCAGTTTGTAGTCTCTTTCTTAACCAACGTCTATTCAGCCTGTGATTTTATGGTTGGCAATAATTTTGGTAAAACAAATAGTTGACAACAATTATATCAACATGTTCTATTTGGGAAGAATATATATTGCATCCTAATTTTGAGCAACATGTCATAATATCTTGACCAATTGATTGTTAGCCGGGAATTTCGAATATTTGAAAGATGAAGGAAGAAATGAAGAATGTCAAAGGAAAACTAGTTTTAAAAGGAATATGAAAATATCTCAGAGATTTCGACTGACCAGACTATAGATAACTTGGTTATATTAAATGGTGGCAAAAGTCTTATTGTTACAAAATGCACGAGACTTAAGAAATTTCAAGTTTTGAATTTTAATGTTTCGACAAGTCATGTTGTTGGTTTGGCACTTCAAATTGAAGAAGATTTTGAGTTTAAATGGTTTTGATCTTATCTAAAAGGACGCGTAGAAGCATGAAGATTCGAAGAGCATGCAAATATTGTACGTGGCACTCTTGAAGAGAAATATTGTTATGGTAGAATTAGTATAAATTAGAACCTTTGTGTTAGGATTTAATGTGTTCACTTTTGTATAAATCACTCAAATAAACTCAAAGTACCAAGTGTTAGAGAAAAGAGTTACTGACAATATACGTATGAAACACCAATTTTTATCAAAGTCATTTATTTTTGAATCAAGTCCTTTACGTTTCATTTTAAGTTTAAGTCGAATCCATTTACATTTAAGTTTTTATCTTAAAGACTTTTTATCTTTATCTTAAAAGCCTTTGTTTTATCTTTACTTTCATTATAATCATCTTTTTGACAAAGAGTAAATATCAAGAAACATCAGAAAACCAAAACTAGACACATGTCCTAGGATCAATCTAGTTGATCTTGTAAGTAACCAAAAATTATCTTTGTTTTGGAAGACTAGTGGTTGTTTACCAAATTCCAGGGTAAACAAATTGGCATACACGATGGGACCAGTGTCTAAGTTTGTGTCACAAATTTCATTTTGTGTTTTATTTAGTCTATTTTGTTTGACATTGTTGTATGATATTAAGAAGTGGAAAATTAGTTAAAACTAACGAATCAATACCAAAAAGGAAATACAATAGGAAGATGGTTAACCCACCCAATAAGAATGTAGAACAACCACCCCATTCGACATGGGAAAGTATGAATTCCATTTCTGAATGTCTTTTCTTTCTCTGTACTCTAGTGCTATTCTCGGATGTCTTTTCTCACTTTCATCTGGTGTCATTCCTGGGTGTAGTGGTTTATCTTTACTTCCAGTGACATTCCTAAAATCCCTTTCTCACTTTATTCAATGCAATTCTTGAATATTGTGATCTCGTATTCATTTAATTCCATTTATGGATGTAGTGATTTACCTTTGCTTCCAGTGTCATTCCTGAAAGCCCTTTCTCACTTTATTCAATGTCATTCTTGGATATCGTGATCTCACGTTCATTCAATGTCATTCCTGGATGTAGTGATTTGCCTTTGCTTCCAGTGTCATTCCTGAAAACCCTTTCTCACTTTATTCAATGTTGTTCTTGAATATCGTGATCTTTTCCATCCATTGTCATTCTGTCATACCTCAAATTTAACCCATCAGATAATCGTTCTATGTTACTAATTTTCAAATACTCAAATCATATGGTTCAAATTGTTTGTTTTGAATATTGTAAATAGGGGGTGGGTTTGGGAAGAAGAATGGGCCCAATAACTGAAAGTTACTGTGCCCAATTCAGACATTGGATTAGGACCCACTATTATTATTTTACAAATTATTTTTATTATAATTTTCAATAAGCGAATTAATTATAATTGTTTTTGTTTTTAACAATTATTTTGAAAAAACACGTTGACAGAGGTCAAAATTAAAATAAAAAAGGTTTTGAAACCATAATTAGTCAACGACACTGTCGTTCTTCATCAACTACACGATGCTAAGCAACCCACAAGCCCGAAAACAACTATTGTGCTAATCAAAGTAAAAACTAATCAAATCTTTTAATGATTAAGCAAAATTGTATCCGATTTTATTATATAACAGAATCAATCAAAAATCAAAAACATTAGAATTCAAATCAAATACAGAATCAAAACTAATCTAATTTACAACAGATTCGAGATTTATCCCATTCAAATCCATAACTAAATCAATCACAAATCAATGCCTACAAAAGTAACATAAATCTAACAAATTTTCCTAATTCATTCTAAACTAAAAAAATCTATAAATACCTAATTATAAACCTAGAGAAAAAAGGAAAAATTTGGAGAAGAAGATTGTGAAAGTGAATGAGCCAAAACCACGACTTAATCCTTCAGCTTGAGATCTGGGTTTCAATTTCTGAAACTCTAGATTTGTGTTTCCTCATCACCTCCACGTAATCACCATACCTGTGAACAAAAGAAAAGGAAAAGATTAGAAGACATACAAGGAGAAAACAAGAAGATTCACGACAATGATCAAGTAAGCCTAATCACTTAGCTTATGGTTTAATGTTATTTGAATATTTGATTCGTGTTTGGAATTTGGGGTTTTTCTGGGTTCTCTAGGGTTATAGTGCATTAGGGTTCTAACTTAGGGTTAGGGTTCCTAGACATCAAGGGTTAGGGTTCATCGTGTTTGAATTTCTTGATTCTGTTTGAGTTAGGGTTCATCTAGAACCCTAGGTTTAGGTTAGGATTCATGCAAGAACCCTAGGGTTGGGGTTTAGATTCATAAGTTCACACTGGTTTATGGGTTTAAGGATGAAGGTTTGAATGAAGGTGGTGGTGCCCAGATCCAGCCATCGACGGAAGCGATTTTCGACCGGTGGCGCTCTGGACTGGGAGATTTCTGGTACGGTGGGTTTTTAGAGAGAGATCAAAGCCCCTCTCTCTAGAAACATAGAAGTAGTTTGTTGTTTGGGAGTAGAGAGAGAAAATAGGAGAAAATGAGGCCCAATATTGGGCTTGAACTTTTATAAACCCCATTGATCTGATGCTTGCATTCTCAACGTCTTTACCATGCACTACTCATCACAATCCTTGGATCATCATCAGACATCCCAGAAATGCGCGCCCATTACAATTTCATGGTCTCTCCCACACCTTGCCCATTGGATCCAGCATTTGTCTTGGGCCAAGACGAACGCTCTCTACACCCTCTGTTTACTTCGCCTTGAATAAACCACACCCCTAGGGCTATTGGGCCCAATTCAATATCTGAACTTAGGCCCTTGCTGAACATATCCCCGGTTTTGCTTCTCTATTCAATAATACGCCCCCTGCGTTTGGGCCTGAATCCAATATCTGGATTCAGGGCCCTGTTTTCTGCACCCCCTGTTTTACTAACCAAACACAAAATACACCCCCTGACTTTTTAATTGAAATTTTATTTTCTTTACATTTTATTTTATATTATTTATATTATAATTAACTTTTTTTTATATTTAATATGTTTATATAAATTCCAAAATTATTTTATTATTATTATAAAATTCAATATTTTTACTAACTCATTTTTATAAATCGCATTAAAATTCTTTTTATCATGTATTAAAATACTTATTTTCTAATATTATTTTTAGGATTAAAGATTATTTTCAAAAAGGATTATGAAAATATTTTTAATCGACTACGAATTTCGTCTAACAACTCCGCTATTAACACACCCATACTTGGTTCAAGGAGAATCCAAATATCTTCGTAATCCATAAAAAACACCAACCAACTATGAACTACGAATTTGGCCTCTGATTCCTCATAAGAGGATACATAGACATACGACTAAAATCATGGCGAGTTTCCCTAATAAAAATTAAAACCCTATTTCCTAAAAATTACAATTCTAAACCCTAGTATCCTTGTGAACAAGGTAGATGAGGGGTGCCTAACACCTTCCATTCATCTAAGAACGAGTCAAACAACTTAAATCTCTGACCAAATTAGGGTTATCCTTTATATTCTCTTCCTAAAGAAAAAAATTAAGGGTGGCGACTCTTATTTTCAAACCGATTATAACAGTTGACGACTCTGTTGGGGAATCAACCCTAGGGTTTAGAAGCCTTCCTCTTAGATTTTGGGTTTTGGTGTTTTTCTATATTTACTTTATTATTTATTTTATTAATTTATTTTTGTCTATTTATTTATTGTAATTTTTATTATGTTATTATATCTATGGTGGGATTTAAATTTAAAAAAATTATTTTCAAAAACCTTAGAAAGAAGGTTCGTCTATTGGCCAAGGGGATACATCACCCCTATGAGTTATTGTAATGACTTCGCCTAGAGTCGGTGGAATTCCAAAAAAGAAATATGTCTCAAGAGATATCCTCTTGAGGATAGGACTTTGGAATGAAACTTATGACATTTTGTATAACCCTTAAACTAAAATCTCATGGTGAGACCTTTCATGACCTTAAAGACGAAAGTTTCAGTCTGCAAAGAGGCTCCACTTAAGAGAAACCCTTGCACCTTTCCCTCTAGTGTTATCCATGATACCCTTAAGGAAACCACTTTATGGGAGGATAGAATATCCGTAGGCCAAAACTAGGAGCCTACCATCTAAGGATACCTTTCATGAAATCCCGTCACTATGCCATACAATCATGCATTCATACATCTTGCATTTCAAATATTCATTACCCTCCATTCTTTTTGTATGTCTTATTCACGGGATTTAAAAAAATAATCAAAGGTTTTTGGTGAAGTGTCTTAAAAAATGAATGCCATAGGGAAACAGCTTGTCCGTGTTGGTGCCATCAAGCCAGATATGACGAAGGTATAAATCATCAAGGAGAAGTCGTCCGAGAGAGCCATGAAGATACTATTTCTTCCAGTAGTTGTTTTGGATAGAATATTTTTCAATATCTGAATTGCATTCTCGAATTAAAAGACAATTATTATATCAATAGAAGTTTTGTTCCATATTTCATCTGGGCATTTATTTTTAAGACGTTCGCCATTAAAAAGCAAAACCTAAAATTTTATATGAAATCCAGGCGAATAAGACAACAATTAAACATTTTTTAGCATATTCATACGCATCCATGCATTAGCAAACATTACATTTCATAAAATCATACAAAAACTTATTGTTTTTTGAAAAACATTCTGCAATTAAACTGTTGGCAGAAAAGCTATAAAAGCACCGCCTCTCCGACCGCCATATCAAACAAGAGCCCATCAAAATAAAGTGATGGAACAAATCGAAGAGAGTCAAGCTTCCTTCAGGGAAGATATAGAGAAGGTGAAAGGCAACATTGACTCGATGGAAGGAGATATGAGTCAAGTTCTTTTAGCCTTATAGAACATCATCGAGAGGCAAGAACAGATTCCTAGGGTAGCCTTTGAAGAAGTAGCCCAGACTATTGGTGTATCGAACGGTCACCAACCAAGAAGAGAACCATATTCAGGACCTCAAAAGTCAATTATGGCTCAACAAGAGGTCAGGAAAGCTGATACTGAAGGGTTTGTCCCACTTCTACCAAAGGTAGGGGCATCCTATACTTTGCAGATTCTGATCAACAACACAGACAACTACATAGACTTGCAGTATGAAGACCATGACTTAGAAGATGTCAACCAAGCACCCCAAAGGACAACCCATACTCATGTTATTGAAAATCCCTTGCCTCTCAATCAGTATAAAGCCCTTGGAGAAAGGTTAAAGGCTGAGGAAGATTATGATACTTTCGATGTCGATGCTCTCGAAATGGGTCTAGTTCCATATGTGGTGATCCCTCCAAAATTTAAAGTACCTGAATTTGGAAAATACAAGGGGATCACATGTCTGAGGAACCATCTACGCATGTATTGTATAAAGATGCATGCATATGCTCAAGATCAAAAGTTGATGATCCATTTCTTCCAAGACAGTTTGAGTATGGCATCCTTAGATTGGTACATGCAATTAGAGCAGATTGATATCCATACATAGGTAAATTTTGATAATGCTTTCTTGAGACAATACAAGTACAAATTGGACATGGTGCCTAACCACATGAAACTTGTCTAAGAAGAAAGATGAATCTTTCAAGGAGTATGCTCAAAGATGGAGGGAAATGGTAGCCCGCGTACAACCACCACTCTTGGAGAAAGAACTAGTCGATATGTTCATGGGTACCTTACAAGGGGTTTTACTATGATAAAATGGTAGGAAGCGTCTCTTCTGGATTTTTAGATTTGGTAACTATTGGTGAAAGAATTGAAGCTGGCATAAAGAACGAGAAGATACAAGGGGTATCATCTAGTACCCCTTATAATAAAAAAAGACATGTTCCTAACTTCTCAAAAAATAAGGAGGGAGTAATTAATGTTGTATCCTTACATCCAAGGGTACAAAAACCATTAATAATTCCAGGAGAACAACAACAGAACATGTTTGAAAGGACTATGAGAAAGTTTGATCCTCTCCCCATGTCACACAGTCAATTATTGTAACACCTAGTCAAGGCATCTTTGGTAGAGCTAAAACCTCTAGCTCCTACAATTGGGGCACTCCCACCAAGGTACGATGCTAATTCCAGGTGCGAGTATCATGCCAATTCTCTGGGACATACCATAGAAATATGTTGGGCCTTCAGATATAGGGTTCAAGATTTGTTGGATTCTCAGGATATCACTTTTTACAAATCAAACATCAAGACAAACCCCATGCCTCCGCATGGTGGGCCAACTATGAATGCAATTGAAGTGATGACTGAGTTTGGACAGTCAGACAAGTAAAGGCTCCGATAAACCTTTTGAAATAATATTTATTTGAATGTGGGTTCCTCTTGGAACACAATGAGTCTTTTGAGAAGACATTACATAAATTGACGGATTTAGGGAAAGTACAATTCGGGCAATATCCTAAAGAAGAATACATCAATGCGATCAATGGAAGTACAAAGAAGCCATTGGTAATTTCTGGCCAAGGGCCTAGTCCTGCTAAGAAAACTCTTGTGATTCCTTGGGGAGAGTCAACATAAGCACCAATGATGATACCATTCCAGACTATGAGAATTCCAATAATTCTAAAGACTACGATGATGATTAGCGGGCCATATCTCACTCCTTACGAAAGTAACAAAGCGGTACCGTGGAGTTATGATTTTACTGTCTATGTAAATGGTTTAACGCAAGGATGTGAGCCATCGACAAGTCAAGGACCTATAATCACAAATATAGAAGGGACATATGGCATGACTCACAGTGGTTGAATCTATGGTCCCGAACCACAAAATAAGAATGATGTTATGGTTAATGATAAAGGAAAAGTTGTGATAGAGGAAAGCCAAGAAAAAGAACCTCCAAGCAAGGATTTTACCGACCAAGAGGCGGAAGAATTCTTGAAAATAATCAAGAGGAGTGATTATAGGGTGGTGGATTAGCTTCACCAAACCCCGACCAAGATTTCAATACTCTCGTTGCTCCTCAATTCTGAAGTGCACCGAGACTCTCTAATGAAAATTCTAAGTTCTGCTCAAGTTGCAAAGGAGATTACAGTTAATCAGCTTGACAATGTCATAGAAAACCTGACATCTGGATCATATCTACGTTTTAATGACAGTGAGTTGCCTCCACAAGGCAGAGCTTACATTAAGGCGTTGCATATTTCTATTCAGATAGGTACCACAAGCCCATCCAAGGTACTCACTGATACTGGTTCTGTTCTCAGTGTATTACCGAAATCCAGCTTGGTGAAGCTAACATTGGATGGTGTTGTAATAAAGCCAAGTTCTACGATAGTCAAAGCTTTCGATGGTTCTCAAAGTACAGTGTTTAGAGAAGTGGATCTTCCTATCAAGATCAGCCCGCATATGTTTTATATCACTCTTCAAGTGATGGATATATAACCAGTATATACATGTTTACTCGGACGACTTGGATTCATGCAGCAGGGAGATTGGTTATAATCAAAGGTGAAAAGGCATGTTTGTGCATGAAAAGATTGATTTTTGGCCTATTTTGGAAAGATCTTCATGAGAATCAAATCATGATCAAAGACCATAATTGACAAAGATTGAAAGCACATTTGTAAACCTAATTCTATCAGTGATATAAATTGGACAAATGCAGACAAAAAACACAAGGTTTTAAGGCATGGAGAGGAAGAACAAAACTTGAAAAAACTCAAGAAAAGTGGTGATCTGTTTTCATATTTCCAGGCAGTTTCAAGACTCCCAAGCCATCTCTTTCGTTTCCTGGGCATACAAGGAAGCTATACCAATCAAAAGCAAGCTTCTTCGTGCCCAGAATTTGGTTCCACGACCCCCACGGAGTTATAGCGACGGACCTATGTCTGTAGGTAAAAGTCTATGACTTTTACCAACGAAGAAGGGAAGAAGAAGACCTGTGTGGCACCACCCCATTAGCCCATTTGAAAGTTCGCGCGCTGGGAGTTAATATATTATGTTTTTTTCAATATAATCTTCGTTTTGTCTATTGTATACAACAAACGTGCGTGACTTAGTTGGTAGTGAGGCAGATGGAAAAGGCCATAGGACCTGGGTTCGAATCCCAGGTCCCCCATGTATTTCATGTTATTTTTATTTGTATGACCAGGCGTGCACATAGGCGTGAGGTCCACCATGAGTCCTCAAGGCTCAACCACTAAGATCTCCAAGAGGCCAAATCTGAAGGCCATTACATGAGGGTCCATCATGCATCCCAGTCAATATGCAAGCACTAAATCATAGAGGTCAAACGTGGGTCAGGTCTTTTGGGCCCAAAAGATGCTATTGGCACCCCCTCAATTTGCTAGTATACCAGGCCCAATCCTTTCTTTTCTTTTTATATTTTCTTTTCTTTATTTACTTTATCTAATTTATTTTCTCAAAAATTAATTCTTTTTTTTTAATCAAAAATCATAAAATCAATTTTCATCAAATTAGATTTAGGTTTTATTTTTTATCAAAAATTAATTTAACTAGTTTATTTAATTTTAGGGTAACTTTAATTCTTTTATAAATAAATTAAAATAAATTAGAAACTAGGGTTTTTGTTTAACTTAATTCTTGTTTTCTTTTCTTGAAAATAACCAAAACACAAAGTAGGTCAAAAATAATAATTTTCTTAATTTAAATTAATTAGTAATTAGGTTTGTACATATTTAAATTAAAAACTTATTTTCTTAAAATAAAATAATCAAAACAACCAAAAAATAATTCTTCTTGTAATTAGGTTAGACGGGGTCAAAACCCTAACTTTTCTCATTCTCGATTCATCGCGCGTTTATTTATTTTTTCACAATATTGATGTAAATGCTCATGGGATGTAATAGATTAATTAGGACTTTTCGTTTATTTTTTGTTTTATGGGTTTTTGGCTATGTAATTAATCCCGAAGCCTTGTGTGATCGGTGGATCTGGAACTGACTGTTTAACGCTGGTTCGCGAAATGTCGCGGAAGCAAGAGTCGCCACCGTCTTTTATTTTCTCCAACATGGAAAGGACAAAAGCACAGAAAAATTCCTTAAAGAGATTGCTCTCGGTTCGGGAGGTAGGTTATAGAAAGGGAAGGTGTTAGCACCCTTTCTATCCATGGTTATCCATGGGCTCTTAGATACTTGCTCATTGTGTTTTCAAAAATGGTTTGTTTGCTTTTCAACTGTGGGTTTTAAAAAAGTTTCTTTGAAAATTCCAGTTCGACTCTTGTATCGGTCCTCAAGAGTGTTTGAAAAATTGCTTTCGAAATCTTTTTGAAAATGTGTTGGTGTGAAAAGTATTTTGAATTTTGTTTTGAATTTAGAGCAAGTATCTACGAGAACCTACCTACCCTAAGGAATTCGTCTGTGTAAATGTCCTTTAAAGTAGTGCCGTCCCACCATTGAGAGGTAGGTAGCACCACCATTGGAGGTGTTCGGGTCAATTCGAGGTTCGGGACATGGTGATCACCAGAGCAATGGGAAGACACCTTAGAAGCTACCCTCATGCCAGGTTCCCGGATCATGAGGACTTACTAAGACATCCTCTACTCGACGATCACCTTTCGAGGCAAGGCAACAGTGAGGCGTACCCTAGGGGTGGTGTGTGATTTGTGTGTCGTTTTCAGATATTTTTGTCTTTTGTCATGTTATTGGTGATCTAGCGCTTGTTTTTATTTTTTTGTCATTCATTCTTTCATGCCTTGATTTAACAGTTAAAAATTTGCAGAAAGTAAAAGATTCTAAGCTATTACAAAAGACGCGGGTCCACATCGCCAAAATTTCTCGAACCCGATTTGACAGAAAAAATAAAGGAATTAATGAAAGTAAAGAAATTAAAAGTGCGAGGAGTTAATTACAAGGCCTTGGGAGAGATACATAAATATTATAAGAAATAAAATAAATATGCGAATTAAAAACGAGGGCGTTGGACCCTTTTTGCAAAATTAAATTAAACGATGAATTAATTAAAATTAAAAGGAAAAGAAATTTTTTTCTTTTTTTGGTATTTTTGGTTTTAATGAAAAAAGAATTAATTGTATTTAAACCTAATTCTACGATTTTTATTTGTTAAGAAAAGATTAAAACTTGACCTAAAATTAATCTAATTAATTTACATGCAATTTAATTTATAAAAATAAATAATATTAAATATTTGATTATTATGAAAGAAAATAAAAAAGGGACAAAAAATTAATTAAACCCTAATTCTATATTTTTTAGATTTTTATTAAAAGAGTCAAAATTAAAACCTAAATTTAAAACTAATCAATTAAAATTATTTATTTACAAAATACTATTAAATAAAATATTTATTATTTTATTTTCATCTTTTCTGATTGTTTTTATTGTTTTGTGTTTTTATGGAAAAAATAATTAATTAAAAAAGAACAATAACTAAAAGAAAGAAAAAAAACAAAAAAAGAAAGAATGAAAAAAATGCAAACCTAGGGGAGTATCTGTCCCCAAGGTGGAGGTGAAAGTCCAATAATTCTGACCCATTTGGAGGCCTTGTTGACCTTTTCATGACGCGCGTACACGCGTTGACTAGGGTGTATTGTACTCTCCAGATCATGGCCTTTGATTTGATGCCCAGGTACGCGTGGATGGTTGGATTGTGAGGGTGTATCATGGACCACAACATTGAACCTGCATGTGATTATTAATTGGAAAAATATATGGAAAGGGGGTGAGGACCTGGGGCTCGAACCCAGGTCCTATAGTTTACCAGTCACTATGCTTGCCAACCGTCCCAGATGCGCGTGTTGTATATGTAATAACGAATAAATAATAAAAATAAGAATTGGTTAGTGGCCTAAAAAATATAAAAAGCGCGCGCTGATTTTAAAAGGACAAATCATTGCTGGCCACGCATCTTCTTCTTCCTCGTTCCTGAAACATAAACATATTAGGCAACGGTTTTTCAAGTGTTCTTCTTGGCCACTTTTAGGAAAATAGCGAATAGCCCAGGAACGCTCATAAATTGAGCGCGAGGGTGGCTTTGTCTTCGTCCAAATGCGCTGATCATGACCATGGCACCGTGGTGTCCCAATTTTGCCTTATTCACAAACCCCCAATTCAGAGCTTCATAAACCCTAAAACGTGATAATGGTAGAATCGTATACAATGCTCAAAAACACAATCAAATTACATGGTTAGCATTAGGACAAAGTAATTAGTACAAATCCATGAATAAAATGCAATGATATGGTCTCAATAATAGAATACGATTATGCAAAAAGAGTGATACAGTTCACCCTCGAATTACCAATTCTTTGAGTATGGGGTTAAGTTTTTGACTGGAATCGTTTACTGGCAACCCTGGCAAGCTAATGGAATAAGTTTTGAGGCTTGAATCGACTTGCAAGTAGGTTTTCAGAATTTGAGTTTTCAAAGAAAATTTCAAGTTTGGTTTTCTATGTTCTTGCGCAGCTTAGTGATTTTTTCATTAGGTTTGTGTTCAGGCTTAAGTATAGAGTGAATTAGGTCAAATAAAACAATCCAAATCCTTGGCATTCATGGTTTGAGAGATTTGATTTTCAAAGATCTTTTTTTCAATATTTTCCATGTTATTTTGATACCAAATCATGCCAAAACTTTCCAAAATGATTATGCACGAATCTTGAATGTCCAATGAGAGTGTTTTCTGCACAAAAAGATTTTATTTCATTAGTTTTGTATTTTTCATGCATTTTATTTAATTAAATGAATTATTAATAATAAAAAATCCAAATAAATAAATAAAAATGGAGAAAAACTTCCCTTTGGGCCTAATGGTCGTGCATATGCCTTGGATGATGAATTATGGAAGACAAATAGGCCCATTAGCAATTTTAGGTCATTTGAATCAATGTTGACTTTTCAAAATATCCAAAAATGTCCCAACTTCCACAAGGCATAACTTGCTCAATTTTTAAGCTTTGCTCATGTTCTTGGACATTTTGGAAAGGTATTTGAGTCCTCTAACCAATGCCTTTGGTCCCATGTCATTTTGATTTACCAATCTCAAGTTATGGCCTTTGACTTAAAGTCCCTTTTTGTTGACTTTTGAAAATGACCTATAATGTTGAAATTGATAACTTTTTATGAGAGCATTTCTTGGACTTGAAGTATGAAGATGAGTTGTAGGAAATGTCTTCCTCTTCAAAATGAGCTTTGGATGGGATTTTTCTGATAATCCATGTGAAAGTTATGCCCTGGTCAATTTACAGTTGACTTTTTCAACTGTCCAAATAAGGAAACTTTTGTATCTTGATGATTTTTGAGCCAAGCTTTGAGAATCATGATCAAGCATTGATCAAATGATGTTTGTGGCTTCAAAATGAGATGTTGATCAAAAATTTGGACTTTTGACTGCCAAATGACCATTTTGCCCCTACAGTTGACTGTAGTGCAATTAAGGTTTTTTGACTGTGCAATCTTGTGCTGAAAGTCTTGAAACTTGATAGGAAGATGCTTGACCATATTTGTAGGCATGTGAGACTTGATTGGACCCTTGGAAACTTCATTTTCTTGACCAGAATAAAAACCCTAATTTTGACTGCTTAGGAGGCCCTTACACTGTGCAACCCTTGGGGAATTTTGAAGCTTGACTTGGCAAATCTTGAAGAATATGGGAGGGCAAATTTTGGGGTACAACACCTTGTAATAGTGTATCTTTATTTTCCGCATTTTAATTTCTGCAAAATATTAACTGATAGATGTATGATAATAGGATTGCATGACAAGACTGTATGTAAATTTTAAAATGGTTAGCAAACCCTAAATGTGCAAAGATAATAACTGAAATTGAATCACTCGCACATGCACACTCCTAGGGTATACTCTCACTTCGGTTGCCTTCGGTAAACGATCATTAAGTATAGGGTATTTTAGTGGTCGCCCTCTTGTCCAAAGAAAAGATCAAAGTCCTGTTCAGAAATGTTGCCTCGGAAAAGTTGCCTCGGAAGTGTTTCCTCGAATATGATCTTAAGACATTAGGGTTATTACTAAGATGTCCTAACATTGCTTTAGTGATTGTGCGTCCCTTTCGAATTGACCCTTATAACTCCAACAACGGTGTTACCTACTCACTAATAGTAGGATAGCGTTGTCTAAAGGAAACAAGAACAAAAACATTCTTTTTTCGAGTAGGTAGATGCTAGTAGGTACTTGCTCAAAACAAACTTTTTCCACACTTACACTCTTTTAAAACAGAGTTTTCAAAAACACTTCGCAACACCCTTGAAGACAGAAGCAAGGGTTAAATCGAAGTAAAACAAAAACTTTTCAATACACACAAACACAGAAGCATTTTTAAAATGATGAGCAAGTACCTAAGAGCCCGTGGAAAACCACAGATAGAAAGGGTGCTAATACCTTCCCTTTCTATAATCTACCCCCCCGTACTCAAAATCTCGAAAAAGGAATTTTTCTGTGATTTTTTCCTTTCCAGTTGGATAAAATAAAAGTCGGTGGCGAATCTTGCTTACTACGAAATTTTGCAAACAAAAAACGCAAAACGCAAACCAACATTTTCCTAAAACCAGTCCGGTTCTGCCACCGTATCACAGAACTGGAGACTCTGTTGGGGATATAGTAGTGGGGTATACCTTAAGATTAGTTCATCATATTTGCTTCTATTGTTTGATTTGTTTGCTTTATCTTTGAGGGCTTTGTATTGGGAGTTATTATAGATCATAACCCAGATATGGGGGACACCTTTTAGGTAAGTAGCAATAAACTGTGAGGGAACTGTACGCCATAGACCGATACGGTTGAAGCAGTAGCTACGTTGATGTGGCACAGTGGTTGGTATCGGTATCCCTTGTGGAGAAACGAGGAGAATACGGGGCTGTTATATGGGTCGTTAAGCATCAACTGACCTTAGAACCTATAATTGACCAACTTCGCCATAGGAAGTAGTGAGATAGCCGACCTCGGTGTAAAGCTGAGAACTGGTTGATACTCGATACTACACTCATTGAGACCATACTCTCGAGATAGTTCCGGCTGCAAGAAAAGATTGCATAAGCTGAAACCATGACCGATAGAGGATGGTCAGTGATATTGAGAACCTCTAAAATCCGGTTACTATTATTAGGACAGGTTGAAAGCAACTTAACTTCAAGAGGGTAGTACCCAGACTCCACGCAAGCCTAAAACTTAAGGGATCTTGTGTAACTTGTTCTCCTTTACCATGTCTGTTATCTGTTATACATGTGGTGTGTTTTTATCATGACATCATGCATCGTAACATAGCATGCGTACTTCATTAGACTAACCATTTCAAAGACCGAGGGGATTTATCTTTGTTCTGTTTTGCAGATTATGGCTTCCTTGCGCAAAAACACCATTCGAGTTAACTTTGTGCAAATACCCTCTCAACTCAAAGATTTAGCCTTGAGAGTTTCTGATACTTCTTCATTCATTAGAAGACATGGTCAGCTTCTTAGCTTTGTTACCTCAAGGTTTGATGAGAAAATGATGAGTGTGATTTTCCAGTTCTTCGATCCGGTGCATCATTGTTTCACCTTCCCGGATTATCAGCTAGTTCCCACTTTAGAGGAGTTTTCTTACTTACTGGGCATATCCATCCTCGAGCAGACACCCTTCACAGGTTTGGAGGAGGTTCCTAGACCAGAGGACATTGCTTCCGTTTTGCATCTAAAAAGGGCTGATGTAGTATCCAACTGGGAGACACGAAGCGGGGTTAAAGGTTTCTTAGCCAAGTTTCTGATTGTGATACGGTGGGAGAACTGACTAGGGTTTTGCGTTTGTTTTCGCAAATGTTTCGGTTGAGCAAGAGTCGCCACCGACTTTTTATTTTATCCTAAGGAAAGGTTTTAAAAGCACAACAAAAACCTTTGAGATTTTTCTTGAGTTCGGGGAGTAGATTATAGAAAGGGAAGGTATTAGCACCCTTTCTATCCATGGTTATCCATGGGCTCTTAGGTACTTGCTTAGATCAACTTGCCTTGGTTTTCAATTTTTTGGAATGGTGCTTTGTGTGTGGTTTTGAAAATGTTTTGAAAAGATGCCTTGTATAGGCTACCCTTGTAACAATTCTTTACTCGAATGTTTTACAAAAGGTATTTTGTCTTTTGAAAAGATGTTTCAAGGTTTTTGAAAGTTGGTTTTGAAAATGTTTGTGAAGTGTGATTTGAAAATAGGCAAGTGTTTTCTTTGCAAATTGACAAGTACCTAGAAGTTATCTACTCTAAAGTCTTCTCAAAGATTTTTGTTATGTTTTAAATCTTTTGACAATTTTGTTCCACCATTGCATTTGGTAGACAAACTTGTGTTAGGAGGTGAAAGGGACGGGCGTGGGTCATCGTTTAGACCATAATTGCAACAGTGTTAAATATCTTTGGGCAATTTTTCTTTGAAAGGGATTTGATCATTTTAGGCAACTTTTTGAAAGCGTCATCGAGGGACTTATGATCATTTGATTGTTTGTTTTACCCAAAGAAACCTAACATACAATATGGCCCAATTTATTTTGAAGGCAACAAAGTGGAATACCCTAGGGGTGCAAGTGTGAGATGTGTTGTCCATTTTCATGCATGTTTATCTTGAGATTATGTCAAACTATTTTGTTCGTTTTATTCGCATACAAACCCTAATTCTAGCATGGTATGTTTAGAAAGCATTAAAGTGCGAAATTTAAATTCCTACACTATTACAACACAATAATATGGGGAGGGGGGTACAAATGTCTCAAATGGAGGATATTTAGACAAGAAATTAAACCTAGCTATTACATCATTTTCTTTGAATATTTACATTATAATTAAAGGGCATAAATTAAATAAAAATGAAATAAATATGCAAGATGTAAAAAGAAATTTTTTATATGCATGAAAAGTATTATTTATGTAAAATAAAAAAGAAAAATAAAAAAGGTATTATTTTTGGAGTATTTTCATATTTAGGTCAAAACCCTAGTTTACAAAATAAAATGTATTATTTATTCAATATATACAATATTTATTATTTACATACAAGAATAAAATAAAAATAAAGTCTAATTGTGAAAAATGTATTTTTAATGTTAAATATTAATAAAATAAAATATGTATATTTTTGGTATTTTATTCTAAGTATACTAATGTATAAGTATTTATTTATATTATTTACAAAATATATTAAATATGCACAAAATAATAATATCTAATTTTTTATAAAAAAAGTATTTTTTTATACAAAATGTTTCAAAAGGAAAAAACTGAAATATAATATGTTTACATTATTTTTTCTAATATTGCTAAATAATAGTATATATATATTTGTATATAAATGTCCATATAATCAAATAAATACTTAAAAAATGCAAAAATGGTGTAAAAATGATTTTTCAAGTTTTAAATATTATTGAAAAAAAATAAATGAGTCAAAATGAAAAAATAAAAATAAAAAAAACATTAAATCAAACAAATGGGCTCAGGGGGGTATGAATCACAAAATATGGTGCAAAAAGCAGAACCAAAGCTGGCCCAGCCCACGAGGCACCTTCTTCAACCTCTGAACAAAGCTATTCAAAAAACGCGCGCAAGAACCTTCATTTGAATATCCTGATTCCTTGATTTTTTGAACAAACTTCCAACATAAGAAATGTTAAGCATTGAATCACGATTCTAAATATATAAAAAACTCATCCTAACTCTCAGAAATGAGAGAGAATTTTAACAATCCCAAATCCTGACCTAAGTTTTCTGCCATTTTCAAACCTTAAATTCTCACAGCTCAAGCAAAAGAAATGAAAAGTAAAAGCATGTACAGGTTCAGTGGCATGAGTAGAACATTCCTTATTCACAAGCTTAGAGCTAATGATGCCTATACTAAGAGTTAGAAGTTCACCAAAGTACCTGTTCAATTGAATTTCTATCTGGCAATGGGGAAGCTTTCAATGCAAGATAATAGTTGGTATAGCTTCCTTGAGGTGTGGTGATGCTGTTCCAATATTTACTTTGCCTCGAGACACCTTGAACTGAGCTGTAGAACTTCAATTGCAAAATGAAAAAATGAAAATGGTGGAACTTGTTAGAGGAATTACAGATCGTGTTTCAGGTCTTGGTCAGCTTGCACTGATGCTAGGGAATGTGTGTGAACTGGTTTGGGCAAGAAAGCTTGAGAGGAATGAAAGATGGCACTCAAACTGCAGGCCTTGCCCTGTTCTTGCAGTTTGAAGGTGATTCTGAGATTGGGAGTGTATGAGGGATGTTAGGGTCGTGTACTAGCTTGGTTGGGATGTCCTGGATGTGTTTCACAAGTTTGCTTAAGTGTTTGTAAGCTGATATGAGAGTTCTCTTACAAAATGCCAAGTTACTTACACTTTAAGCAACAAATGCCCAAGTTGTGTTCTAGGTTAGTAGAGGCCCCCTAATGTGCTGCATAATATCTCCTTGATCAGAGTGTTTTTCTCATAATATTGTGCCAATTAGATCTCATCTGTACCTCTTGGATTTTCAATTGGACATAAAGCTTAACTTTTCAAAAATGGTTATTTTGCTTTTTCCATAAATGGATTAAACTTGTATATAATGCTTGAACTCAAAGAACAATGCTTTAGCACAATGAGCATGCATTAAATTATTGAGTGTTGGATGGTTTAAGGACCTGTAATATAACACAAACCAAGCTGACTTGCAAATGGCATGAGTTATGAACATGTACATGACCAATTTAAAAGTGAGTTTTTGCTATATTGTGAAATTCGATTCTCCCTAACCATGAGGTTTTTTGGGAAGTTCTTGGATATTTTGGAAAGCTTGGAATGTGTACTACAATCCATCTTTGAAATGCAAATTGAAATTCCAAGTGGAAGTGTATGGAAAATGCCCTTGAAGTTAGGTAGAAAACCTTGTCAAAATAGGTTAAAATTTCACTAAGTTAAGAATGGTTGTGCCCTTATTCAAAAATTTGCAACTTGATATACAAGCCTCATTTGGGAAAACTTTGTGAATCAAAGTTGTAGATTATGCAACAAGATACAACTTTCATGTTTTGACTTTTGTTTGAATCCAAATAGATCTTGGTGACAAAGTGGGGCAAAGTTGGGAAAAAATTAGGGTTTTTCATAACTTAGAAAAATTCTAAGTTATGAAAAATTCTCATTTCTAACCCTAATTTGCATTTTTTGATTTCTTGGTGGACAAGTTTCATGATTTGGCATGTTTTGATGAAAAATGAATCTTGACTCTTGATTTTGACCAAAAAGTCAAAGTTTGACTTTTCAGTATACAGTCAAAATTGATCAATTGATTGGGAAACTCAACTGTCAATCTTGTGTACTTGGGATCTTTTGAGTTTGTTGAGCATGTCAAGATAATTCCATGGGGTCCTTGAGTCCATATGTGAGCTTGGTTTGCCATTGGCTAGGTCAAACAGTCAAAAATTGCCTTTGTGCAGTCAAAACCCTAAAAATGACCATTTTGCCCTTTTGGTGATCTGATCAAATTTCTTGTGGAATTGTGATCCAAACTTGATCAAATGGTTCATATGAGTTCATAATGTTGATGTGGGTCAATTTTCATGAGGTTTGACTGTCAATTGGCCACAATTGACTTTTTCCCCAATACAGTTGATTTCTAGGTCAACTGTCCAATTGACTGGGCAAAACTTGGAATCAAGACTTGAAACTTGATGAGGATAAACTTGGGAGTCCAATATGAAGCAAGAAAGTCATCTTAGGCATTTTAGGTCAAAACATCTCTGTGTAAACACAAACCCTAATTTGGGTCCACAGTGCAAGGAGAAGTCTTGAGCAGATGAAACCCTAACTGGATCTTGATCTTCAAAGGCTTTGTGATGAGAAATCAATGAGAAATGGGAGGGAAAATTTTGGGGTACAACAGTTGCCCCTGTTCAATCTTCTTGAATCCGAAGAGTTAGATTGGCAAGCTTGCCTTTCGTGACTCGAGGGTAAAAGGAGATTGGACACTAGAGTGCCCGGAAATTTGCACTCGTCAAAGCAATGGATGCGGGAATGGGCTTAGAGATGCCATTTGGAGATGTGACAGAAACTTGTCGGGGATGGGCTTAAAGATGCCATCTGGAATGAGTATCAGAAAGGTGTCCATGTTTTGAACCACATCTGAATTAGGGGGCTGAATAAGCAATAGATCGACATCCGTTGTTGGGAGGAATCCGTAAACTGTTTTCAAAGGTTGCATCTGAACAAGTGATAGATTAACATCCGTTGTTGGGAAGAATCCATAGACTGTTTTCAGAAGTCTGGAGAAGAAACTGAACAAGCGATAGGTTAACATCCTTTACTTGGAGAACCCGTAATCTGTTTTCAGAAATCTTGAAGTTGTATAAGCAATAGAGCAACATCCGTTGTTGGGAAGCGTCTGTAAACTGTTTTCAACAGGTTGCATCTGAACAAGTGATAGATTAACCTCCGTTGTTGGGAAGAATCCATAGACTGTTTTCAGAAGTCTGGAGAAGAAACTGAACAAGTGATAGGTTAACATCCGTTACTTGGCGAACCCGTAAACTATTTTCAGAAATCTTGAAGTTGAATAAGCGATAGAGCAGCATCCGTTGTTGGGAAGCGTCCGTAAACTGTTTTCAAAAGGTTGCATCTGAACAAGTGATAGATTAACATCCGTTGTTGAGAAGAATCCATAGACTGTTTTCAGAAGTCCGGAGAAGAAACTGAACAAGCGATAGGTTAACATCCGTTACTTGGAGAACCTGTAATCTGTTTTCAGAAATCTTGAAGTTGAATAAGCAATAGAGAAGCATCCGTTGTTGGGAAGCGTCCGTAAACTGTTTTCAAAAGGTTGCATCTGAACAAGTGATAGATTAACCTCCGTTGTTGGGAAGAATCCATAGACTGTTTTCAGAAGTCTGGAGAAGAAACTGAACAAGCGATAGGTTAACATCCGTTACTTGGAGAACCCGTAATCTGTTTTTAGAAATCTTGAAGTTGAATAAGCAATAGAGCAGCATCCGTTGTTGGGAAGCGTCCGTAAACTGTTTTCAACAGGTTGCATCTGAACGAGTGATAGATTAACCTCCGTTGTTGGGAAGAATCCATAGACTGTTTTCAGAAGTCTGGAGAAGAAACTGAACAAGCGATAGGTTAACATCCGTTACTTGGCGAACCCGTAAACTGTTTTCAGAAATCTTGAAGTTGAATAAGAACCGGTGTAGGGTTGCTTGATGATGAGTCCGTGTAAAACTGCATCTGAAACTGTTAAGGATAGCTTTTTATTCTTATCCTGAAAAGGACAAAATGTTAGCTAAACACAAAATTATGTTGCATGAAATGTATGATGCAATATATGTTATATCAATGTTTATGATATGGATGTAATGAATGCGCATGTAATGCTGATGAGCTGTCTTGCTGGGGATAGATGAATCCTGGATGGCTGAAGATAAAAGCATCCTGACTGCTGCCGGGAAGAATAATTCCTTGGCTGTTGCTGGGGAACAAAGAGCTTAGGTTGTACCAAACCTCTGGGGAATTCCTGATGACTTCTACTGGGGAGTACCAATCTAGTAGGCTCATGCCGGGGATGCAAGACTGAGAATCTTCAGTTTGGAGGGAAACATCTCTGGCGACTTCACTGGGGAACCCAAGATTTGTTTTCCTAAAACTCTGCGGGGAGAAGGTTCATTAGTCTGGCTTCGCTTGGGGATTCTGAAACTTAAACTTTGGGGGGAATTGAATTCCTGAGGACCCTCTGGCTGGGGGATTGTAAAGATAAGTTACGTTGGGGAATTTTGATGAACTCCGCTGGGGATAGGAAGAATTTTGGCGAGCGCTATCTTTCGTGGAAATAAGCTGAGGATAACCCAGTTATAAGCCCTTGTGAGGAATAACTTTGAACAAAACTCGGTAGAGACGTCCGTACTCCGTAGGGGATAAGCTTCTAGAATCTACTGGGGATTTCCTTTGAAGGGGTATCAAGATATCCAATTGTACCTTTGACTGATCAGTAATCCTCTTTCTTGGTTCATAAGGAAATGATTATGTTCAAATGCATATGCCTATTTAACAAAACATTGGACGTTTCTCAAAATAAAACAAACAGTGCAAGAGAAAAGAAAAGGAAATGACATAAATTTCTGGGAAAAGTATTTGTATTTAATTTCTATGAGTATATTTGTACAAAGGAGACAATCATCCTAGTAAGAGGATTTTGTCGTAAATATTGAAAGATTTATACAAAATAAAGATGGCTATGTGAAATAATTCCATGGGATTCCATTCCGCTATAGCTTTCTCAACTCTGAATATCTGTCCATTCAATGCTTCGTTTGACGATGACTGGATTGATCAGAAGCCTGGAACTGGTTGATGAAGGGATTGTCTTTGAAGTGATCCGACGAGACATAATCATACGCTTTAACTCCCTAACTTTTGCCTGAATCGCCCTTTCGGGTTTTCGATCCACCGGGAAACCCCTTTTTGCCCAAGCCGCCCTTTTCGGGTTTTCAACTTGCCGGGTGTACAGATTTTTTTTTTGTTTTTATCCCTAATTTTTGCCTGAATCGCCCTTTCGGGTTTTCGATCCACCGGGATGCCCATTTTTGCCCAAGCCGCCCTTTCGGGTTTTCGACTTGTCGGGTTATTTTACGCGTAGTATCTTTTGACTATGTCTGCATTCGCAGGATGCGGCAAATCGTCGCCGTCCATGGTGGTCAGAATCATTGCACCACCAGAAAATATGCTCTTGATCACAAATGGTCCTTCATATGTAGGAGTCCATTTGCCCCTGGGTTCACTTTGCGGCAAGATAATCCGCTTGATTACGAGATCTCCGACTTGATACACTTGACGTCTGACCTTCTTATTGAAGGCCTTGATCATCCGCTTTTGATACGTCTGACCATGGCATATAGCAGCAAGTCGCTTTTCGTCGATCAGATTGAGTTGATCAAGTCGGGTCTGCATCCAATCATCTTCATTCAAACCTGCATCCTTCATAATCCTTAGAGAAGGGATCTGAACTTCCATAGGCAAAACAGCTTCCATGCCATAAACCAAAGAAAATGGGGTTGCCCCAGTTAAAGTACGTGTCGTCGTACGGTATCCATGTAGAGCAAACGGTAACATCTCATGCCAGTCTTTGTAAGTGACTGTCATTTTCTGAATGATCTTCTTAATGTTTTTGTTCACAGCTTCAACAGCACCGTTCATCTTCGGCCGATAGGGAGATGAATTGTGATGATAAATCTTGAACTGTTCGCACAATGCAGTGATCATCGTGTTATTCAGATTTGTACCGTTGTCTGTGATGATCCTGTCTGGAACACCATACCGACATATGAGATTTTACTTGATAAAGCGGGCAACCACATTTTTAGTAACAGAGGCGAAGGAAGCTGCTTCGAACCATTTGGTGAAATAGTCAATGGCAACCAGGATGAAGCGATGTCCGTTGGAAGCCGTGGGCTTGATTTGTCCAATCATATCAATGCCCCACATTGCAAAGGGCCACGGCGCAGTCAGAACATTGAGAGGAACCGGAGGGATATGAACTTTGTCAGCATAGACTTGACACTTGTGGCAAGTACGGGAATGTTGATGGCAGTCACCTTCCATGGTAGACCAGTAATAGCCTGCCCTTGGGATCTTCTTAGCCATTGTATGCCCGCTCGAGTGAGTGCCAAATGTGCCGCTGTGTATATCCGTCATGATCAACTCTACTTCAGCTTTATCTACATATCGGAGTAATACACAATCATGGCTTCGTTTGTAAAGGATGTCGTTGCTCAGGAAGAACTTAGCAGCGAATTTCCTTAAGAACTTCTTGTCATTTACGGAAGCTCCTTCGGGATAATCTCTAGTCTCGAGATACTTTTTGATTTCATGGAACCAAGGTTGTTCCACTACTTCTTCGGTATTAATCTCGTGACAATGCGCAGGTTCATCCATTCGCTCGATGGTGATTTGGGGAGCCTCGTTATCCCAGTTGAGTTTAAACATGGAGGACATTGTGGCTAGAGCATCTGCTAGCTGATTCTCTTCTCGCGGGAAATGCTCGAAGGTAATTTGCTCGAAATGAGGCAACAATGTCAGGACATGTTCTTTGTATGGGATAAGATTAGGATGCTTGGTATCCCACTCTCCGTTTGATTTGACTGATAACCAAAGCCGAGTCCCCGAATACGATCAAAGATTTGATCCCTAAGTCTATAGCAGCCTTGAGACCAAAGATGCAAGCTTCATACTCAGCCATGTTGTTTGTGCAGCTGAAGCAAAGTCGGGCCGTGAAAGGTGTGTGACAACCTTCCAGGGAAATGAGTACTGCGCCGATACCGTTTCCAAGTGCATTTGAAGCACCATCAAAGTACAGGGTCCATCGGGATCCCTTTTCGGGTCCGTCATACGGTCCGTTACCTTCAATGTTGTCCAAATTCATGATGTCCTCGTCCGGGAAATCAAATCTCATGGGTTGATAATCTTCGATAGCCTGATGAGCCAGATGGTCAGCTAGTACACTCCCTCTTATAACTTTTTGGGTGGTGTACTGGATGTCATACTCAGTTAAGATCATTTGCCATCTAGCTATCCTTCCAGATAAAGCGGGCTTTTCGAAAATATACTTGATAGGGTCCATTTTGGAAATCAACAAGGTAGTATGAGTCAACATATACTGGCTTAGTCGGCGAGCAGCCCATACCAAAGCGCAACAAGTTTTCTCGAGCAGTGAGTAGCGAGTCTCACAGTCGGTAAACTTTTTGCTAAGGTAATAAATAGCATGCTCTTTTCGACCAAACTCGTCATGCTGGCCCAAAACACACCCCATTGAGTTGTCCAAGACGGTCAAATACATGATCAATGGTCTTCCTTCGACGGGTGGCATCAGAATAGGAGGTTCTAGCAAATACTCCTTGATTCTATCAAAAGCAGCTTGACAATCGTCGTTCCATTCGACTACCTGATCTTTTTTCAAGAGTCTGAAAATTGGCTCACAGGTAGAAGTCAGATGTGAGATGAATCTGGCAATATAGTTTAAACGCCCCAAGAATCCTCTAACCTCCTTCTCAGTACGGGGAGCATGCATCTCTTGTATTGCTTTTACTTTTGCGGGATCGACTTCAATGCCTTTGTTGCTTACAATGAATCCCAGGAGTTTACCAGACCTAACTCCAAAAGTGCATTTACTTGGATTCAGCCTGAGCTTGTATTCTTTTAACCTGGAAAACAACTTCTCCAGATGTTCAAGGTGCTCTTCCTCTGTTTGTGACCGAGCTATCATATCGTCTACGTAAACTTCAATCTCATGATGTATCATATCATGGAATAAAGCTACCATGACGCGTTGATAAGTTGCCCCTGCGTTCTTCAGCCCGAACGACATCACCTTATAATAGAAAGTGCCCCATTGTGTGACGAAAGTAGTTTTCTCCATGTCCTCGGGGGCCATTTTGATTTGATTGTAGCCCGAGAACCCATCCATGAAGGAAAACACTTTGTGCTGAGCTGTATTGTCAATCAAGATGTCAATATGAGGTAGCGGGAAATCATCTTTAGGGCTGGCCCTATTCAAATCCCGGTAGTCCACACACATCCTGACTTTGCCATCTTTCTTAGGTACTGGCACGATGTTAGCGACCCATTGAGGATAGGACGTAACAGCCAGAAAGCCAGCGTCGAATTGCTTCATCACTTCTGCTTTGATCTTTTCAGACATGTCAGGCCTCATTCGGCGAACTTTTTGCTTGATCGGTGGACAGTCTTCTCTTGTGGGGAGACGGTGAACCACGATGTCTGTGTCTAAACCCGACATGTCTTCATAAGACCAAGCGAAGATTTCAACATACTCATTCAACAACTGTACCAGGCGCTCCTTGACTCTTGGTTCCAGATTGGCACCTACTTGCACCTCCTTCCGGTCTTCCTCGGTCCCTAAGTTGACAGTTTCTAATGACTCTTCATGCGGTAAGATGGCCCTTTCCTCTTGTTGCAGAAGTCTGGCTAGTTCCCCGGGTACTTCACAACCTTCGTCATCTTCATACTCGGCTAGATTGACCAGATCTTCAGAGTTATTGAAAGATATAGCAGAATAGTCACCCATGGAATCCGGAGTGGATGGGTACCTGCATTGGTGAGTGTGGGTGTGTGTAAGGGATAACCATCCTTAAACAAAAAATGCAAAAGGAAAGAAAATGAACATAAGCAGTTTATCAAATGAAAAACGTCCAATGAATCATTAAACATGGCATATGGATATGAAAAATAATCAAAACCCTTACAAGTGGACCTACATGCCCCGGGCAAGGCAGGAGGTGAAAAGATAGTGTACGGATTGTTTGAAAGTAAATATTACAGACCAAATAAGAAATGTTTAACAGATAAATTACTGATGAATAAAAGTGATGGGGACAAAGTATTTTGCCTCCCAGTTGCTCAATCCTCCCTTGATAGTTGGATAAATCCACTCTTCAATGTTGCTCTCCTTGTCTTCATCTTCCAAGGCGTTGATTCCGTAGGGAGAAATTTTGACTGGCGCTCTTTCAATCTTCGAACGGCGCATAGCTTTCTGGCCTGCGGCGGTGAACCCTAATCCAAACTTGTCAGTCTTATGTGGAATGTCAGGTAACTGCCCCCATGCTGAATTCTTCCCTTCTTTTATTACGGCCCTTGCGTCTTCCAGAGATGCCATCCTGGCCATCTGTCTCAGTGTCTCAGCTGCCAACTTTGCTACTGCTATTTCAGGAAGGACTTCTTCGAAATGTTGAAACGGTGTCTCAATGAACTCTCCTTCAACCTCCACATACCGGAAAGAATTTAAGTGGCTAATCATGTACTCCTCTTCGCCATGGACAGTGATGATCTTTCGCTTGACAGGATACTTCAACATCTGATGTAAGGAGGAGGTGACTGCCCCAGCATGGTGTATCCAAGGTCTACCCAGCAAGCAAGAGTATGATGGACGGATGTCCATCACATAGAAAGTGGATTTAAACACCTCAGTACCTATCTTGATGGGAATTTCAACCTCTCCATGGACCATTCTCTTCGAACCATCAAAAGCTCTGACAACAATATCACTCGGCTTCAATTCCAACCCTTCACAATCTAGTCGGTCCAAAGCCTTTTTAGGCAAAACATTCAGCGACGAACCAGTATCAACCAAAACATGTGCGAGAGTAGTTCCGCGACACTCGATTGAAATGTGCAAAGCATCATTGTGATTTCTTCCTTTAGGAGTTAGGTCGGCGTCAGAAAAACCTAATCCATTGTCCGCAGTCAGGCTAGCCACACAATTTTGAAATTGATCCGCAGAGGTTTCCTGGGGCACATGGGCTGCCTTCAGGAACTTTATCAGGGCTTTAGCGTGTGCTTCCGAACAAAGTAGTAGTGCCAACATGGAGATCTTGGAGGGGGTTTGCCCTAGCTGTTCTACTACATCGTAATCACTTCTTTTGATTATCCTCAAAATCTCATCCATTTCCTTCTTGGAGGTTTCCGGGATAACCAAGGGTTGAGCCCTCGTCCTGACGGGCTCATCTTGGATTCCCTTACCTTTATCAACAGCGGTAGGAGAGACAGTACTAGGAACAACAACGTCTTCAATCAAAGGAGTTCTAGCAGAAAGTTTTATTGGTGCAGGGACGACCTTGTCAGCTGATGAGGGTCCAAAGACTGCTCTTGGAGGGGCAATCTCTGGAGAAAATATTCTCCCGCTCCTGGTGATTTTGCTGGTGCCCGCAATGTTACTAATGCTGGCTTCTTCATCATCCGAACTTTCTTCAGTTATTTCTATTTGTTTGATACCATGGTAGTAGACGTCACCGCCATAGTTCCAAGGTATCGACTTCTCAGAAACATAGGGAACAGGCCCTGGCATTGTTATCTTCAAAGGAACAAATTTCGTAGCTGGTGTAATCTTAACAGGCTTTTTGACGGCCTTGGAAAGATTGGCGTGAATGGTTATGATTGAGACATCTTCAGTATGAACTGGAACAGCAGAAACTTTTTCAAACAAAATTTGTCGACTATCCATAAAGCCTTGGATGCCTTTCTTCAGTAACGGACAATCAAATGGCAGAGAGTAGCAACAATAGCAGTCTTCTTTACATCCCGGGAAGATCCCGGCCCTCAACAGGTTCAACTTAATGGTTAGCAGTGGAGTAGTCAGATCACTGACATCAGCAACATACAAATCTTCTTCAATGGCATTGACATTTCGGCCGTGCTTCGGCATGGGTGCAGATATCACATTAGGCTTCTCTGGAGCGTCAAACTCCACCTCCTTAGCCTCTATCAGGTCTTGGATTTTATGCTTGAGTGCCCAACAATCATTGGTGTCGTGTCCAACACTGTCTGAATGGTAGGCGCATTTAGCATTGGCATGATAATGCGGAGAGGACGTATTCACATTCTTTGGTGCCTCCTTGATGGCGGCGAGATTCAACTTCAATAGATGGGGAAGCACTTACGCTGGAGTCATATTAATACGGGTGAACTGCCGTTGTGGCCGTTCCACTCGTTGTTAATTTGGTCTGGACTGGTTATAGCGAGGCTGCTCACTTGGAGTGTTTTGAATCATTACGGCCCCCACAGTTGGCCGACGCTCCGTCTTCCCTGCTCTTCTTTGAGAATATACCATAGCTGTCTCCTTCTTAAAAGGCTTCTTCTCAGCACTTGCAGCAACACCCTTCTGAATCTTTCCTGACTTGATGCCAGCTTCTATTCTCTCGCCTGTTAAGATCAAATCGGTAAACCCCGCGGAAGAGTTACCAATTAGATGATTGAAAAATGGCCCAGATAGGGTCCCAAGAAACATATCAACGAGTTCACGGTCGGTTAAGGGAGGCTGCACCCTGCCAGCCAAATCCCTCCATTTTTGTGCATATTCTTTGAATCCTTCGCCGGTTCCTAACGACATACCCTGAAGTTGGGTACGCGTAGGAGCAAGGTCAGAATTATACTGGTATTGTTTGTAGAAAGCGGTGGCCAAATCTTCCCAATTTCTGACACTGGTTCCCTCTAACTGATAAAACCACTCCAACTGAGCTCCCGAAAGGCTATCTTGAAAGAAATGAATCCAAAGGTTTTTATCTGCCGTATAGGGTTGAATCTTTCTCACGTAGGACCTGAGATGCATTTTTGGACAGGACAGCCCATCATACCTCACAAACACTGGCACTTTGAATTTTGGGGGAATCACAATCCCGGCAACCAAACCCAAGTCTTCAAAATCCAAACCCGGTACTCTTTGTAATTCCATGGCGGCCAATCTGTCTTCTAAACCCTTGTATTTATCATCAGCTGGAGGGTATTGCTGGTCAGAATAATCTTCATCCTCTTCAACCTCTTCTTCTTCCGCATCAGACTCGGAAGGCACCGCAGCTCCATCTCTTTTACTAGTCCCTTCATCAGAAGTAGGAGGAAATTCAAGCACTCTCTGAGCTTCTCCGTCAAATCTTCTCCCCAAAGTAGCCACCCCAATCCTCTTTTTCTTCTTTTTCACTGGGTCCTTATTCCCCAATTGAGTCTTGATATCCTCCTGACCCTTAGCCAAGGTCATCAGGAGTTGCTGGAACTGTGCATTCTGAGCTTGTAGGTCTTTGACTGTTTGCTCGAGATCCATCCTACTGAAATAAACAGCAGACAGATAAGGAAACCTGGAGTGAGACCTGCTTATGCACATGATGAATGGTATGCTTATGTATGCAATGCATTTAAGGATTTAGAACATTCAAAATTGTTTCAGACAAAGAAGAACGCACGTCATATTAATAAGAAGAGATTTGTTAGTACATAAATGCCCCATGGGCCAAATATCACAAAATAACTTCTCAAGGCAAAAAGACATTGCGCATCCTCTTTGGCGCGATGTAGGTGTTGAGGGCCTCTTGCTCATGGAGTCGGCGGGTAAGCTCTAGAACCTTCTTCTCACTGGCGTAGAAGCTAGCTTCAAAAGTATTCCGTTCCTCCTTGAGCTGAATCCAGCTTTTCTGCATTTCCTCCCACGATGTAGGCATGTCTGGATGTAGGATGGTGTAGGGAACCTCTCCTTCATTGACGGGCTCTTTAATCACTGGGAGTACATGAGGATAAGGCATCATTAGACTTTGGGCTCGGGCTCGTACCCACTTGAGATAGGGCTCAAGAGGGATGGAGTTCTTGTGTCCCAGAGTCTTGCTATCAACCTTGTTGAGTTTTCCCCAAGCTCTGATGAATCTTTGGCGAAGTCCTTGCGCATCGTTGTCGAAGTCAAAAACTAGGTCAGGAATCAACATGTCATGAGGGCCATCCCTCCGTGCATATCCAAATTGCCTCAAAGCTAGGCAAGGGTTATAGGTGATACCTCCCCTAATTCCAAGTAAAGGAACATTGGGAAACTCTCTGCAACGATCGACGATGATGACATTTTCTCTGGACCGAGAACACCAATGTACATCAGAGTGAGTAAGAGTCATCAACCGTTGGGACCACCTTGAGCCTTGGTCATTCTTCAAGACAGATTGTGGAAGGTGCAAAATAAACCACCTTGCAAGGAGAGGAGTACAGCACATGAGAACACCCCTCTTTCTCATTGTTCGTGTGTAAAATGAGTGAAGGATGTCCCCAAGAAATGTTGGTATTGGATTTCTGGACAAGAAGATTTTGACGGCGTTGACATCTACCAATTGGTCAGGATTTGGGAACAAGACCAACCCATAGATAAGGAGTGCCACAATCTCTTCAAAGGCTTGCAGGTCCAATGAATTCCAGCATTCTTGTGCCTTCTCAAACAAGAATTTTGCTAAGAATCCTTTGACGCCGCTTCTGGTTTCCCAATGCCCCTTAATGTCGGATGGTTGTAGATGTAATGCTCGAGCAACATCTTCCGGCTTTGGTTCCTTTTCCGTACCGTTGAAGGGTAGTTGATTAAGGATAGGAATTCTCAGGAGTTGAGAAAACTCCTCCAAAGTGGGTACCAACTGATAATCAGGGAAAGTGAAACAGTGGTGAAGAGGGTCAAAGAACTGGAATAGCACTTTCATCATGTCTTCTTCAATGTTGGTGTTGACTAGGCTGAGCAGTCTACCATGTCTTTCACTGAAGGATGAATTTTCCAGAATTCTTGAGGTGAGCTCCTTGAGGAGAGGAGAGATTCTCACAAGGTTGACTTGAATGGTATTTCTGCGAGGAATTTCCATGTCCTGTAAAACAAGAACAAAGATGAAGATCCAAAACCCTTGAAATGGTTAGTGAATGCATATGATGTTTTATGATGTTTATGATGTATGCACAAAACATATGTACAAGCAAATCACACCAAACCCTAGTTTCAGGCTTGCATGGGGTTTCACAGGTAAGTACCCTCTTGAGTGTAGTTGGCTTAAAAACCTGTCCTATAAATAGTAACCGGGTTCTAAGGAGCTCAATATCATTGGATTGTTTTCATTGTTCATTGTTTTGGTTTAGCCACTTAACTAGCGACCAAAATATTCCAAGAAAACAACCCTCAATGAGTGTAGTATCGAGTATCTACCAACTTCGGACTGTACCAAAGCCGGTCATCTCACTACCCCTAATAAAAGGCCAAGATGGTCAAGTATGGTTCTAGGTCATTAGTGCTTAGTGACATCACTCAGCGGCCCCGTACTCTCCTTGATTGAACTCAAGGGTTACCGGTACTCACAAATATGTCGCACTAATATAGCTATTGCTTCGACCGTGTCGGTATACCCCGCACAGTTTTCACAACGTATTGCTATCTATGAATGTTTCCCAAAATCCGGGTGTAGGATTGCAAACCCAAACAATAGATCCAAGACATAAAGCAAACAAATCAAACAATTAGTCATGCAAGAGGGTGATCTAAGCCCTAAGGTTACTCCACTTTTAAACTTATTCCCCAGCAGAGTCGCCAATTCTGTGATACGGTGGGAGAACTGACTAGGGTTTTGCGTTTGTTTTCGCAAATGTTTCGGTTGAGCAAGAGTCGCCACCGACTTTTTATTTTATCCTAAGGAAAGGTTTAAAAAGCACAGCAAAAACCTTTGAGATTTTTCTTGGGTTCAGGGAGTAGATTATAGAAAGGGAAGGTATTACCACCCTTTCTATCCATGGTTATCCATGGGATCTTAGGTACTTGATTAGATCAACTTGCCTTGGTTTTCAATTGTTTGGAATGGTGCTTTGTGTGTGGTTTTGAAAATGTTTTGAAAAGATGCCTTGTATAGGCTACCCTTGTAACAATTCTTTACTCGAATGTTTTACAAAAGGTGTTTTGTCTTTTGAAAAGATGTTTCAAGGTTTTTGAAAGTTGGTTTTGAAAATGTTTGTGAAGTGTGATTTGAAAATAGGCAAGTGTTTTCTTTGCAAATTGACAAGTACCTAGAAGTTATCTACTCTAAAGTCTTCTCAAAGATTTTTGTTATGTTTTAAATCTTTTGACAATTTTGTTCCACCATTGCATTTGGTGGACAAACTTGTGTTAGGAGGTGAAAGGGACGGGCGTGGGTCATCGTTTAGACCATAATTGCAACAGTGTTAAATATCTTTGGGCAATTTTTCTTTGAAAGGGATTTGATCATTTTAGGCAACTTTTTGAAAGCGTCATCGAGGGACTTATGATCATTTGATTGTTTGTTTTACCCAAAGAAACCTAACATACAATATGGCCCAATTTATTTTGAAGGCAACAAAGTGGAATACCCTAGGGGTGCAAGTGTGAGATGTGTTGTCCATTTTCATGCATGTTTATCTTGAGATTAGGTCAAACTATTTTGTTCGTTTTATTCGCATACAAACCCTAATTCTAGCATGGTATGTTTATAAAGCATTAAAGTGCGAAATTTAAATTCCTACACTATTACAACACAATAATATGGGGAGGGGGGGGGGGGGTACAAATGTCTCAAATGGGGGATATTTAGACAAGAAATTAAACCTAGCTATTACATCATTTTCTTTGAATATTTACATTATAATTAAAGGGCATAAATTAAATAAAAATGAAATAAATATGCAAGATGTAAAAAGAAATTTTTTATATGCATGAAAAAGTATTATTTATGTAAAATAAAAAAGAAAAATAAAAAAAGGTATTATTTTTGGAGTATTTTCATATTTAGGTCAAAACCCTAGTTTACAAAATAAAATGTATTATTTATTCAATATATACAATATTTATTATTTACATACAAGAATAAAATAAAAATAAAGTCTAATTGTGAAAAATGTATTTTTAATGTTAAATATTAATAAAATAAAATATGTATATTTTTGGTATTTTATTCTAAGTATACTAATGTATAAGTATTTATTTATATTATTTACAAAATATATTAAATATGCACAAAATAATAATATCTAATTTTTTATAAAAAAAGTATTTTTTTTATACAAAATGTTTCAAAAGGAAAAAAATGAAATAAAAATCAGAAATATAATATGTTTACATTATTTTTTCTAATATTGCTAAATAATAGTATATATATATTTGTATATAAATGTCCATATAATCAAATAAATACTTAAAAAAATGCAAAAATGGTGTAAAAATGATTTTTCAAGTTTTAAATATTATTGAAAAAAAATAAATGAGTCAAAATGAAAAAAGAAAAATAAAAAAAACATTAAATCAAACAAATGGGCTCAGGGGGGTATGAATCACAAAATATGGTGCAAAAAGCAGAACCAAAGTTGGCCCAGCCCATGAGGCACCTTCTTCAACCTCTGAACAAAGCTATTCAAAAAACGCGCGCAAGAACCTTCATTCGAATATCCTGATTCCTTGATTTTTTGAACAAACTTCCAACATAAGAAATGTTAAGCATTGAATCACGATTCTAAATATATAAAAAACTCATCCTAACTCTCAGAAATGAGAGAGAATTTTAACAATCCCAAATCCTGACCTAAGTTTTCTGCCATTTTCAAACCTTGAATTCTCACAGCTCAAGCAAAAGAAATGAAAAGTAAAAGCATGTACAGGTTCAGTGGCATGAGTAGAACATTCCTTATTCACAAACTTAGAGCTAATGATGCCTATACTAAGAGTTAGAAGTTCACCAAAGTACCTGTTCAGTTGAAGTTCTATCTGGCAATGGGGAAGCTTTCAATGCAAGATAATAGTTGGTATAGCTTCCTTGAGGTGTGGTGATGCTGTTCCGATATTTACTTTGCCTTGAGACACCTTGAACTGAGCTGTAGAACTTCAATTGCAAAATGAAAAAATGAAAATGGTGGAACTTGTTAGAGGAATTACAGATCGTGTTTCAGGTCTTGGTCAGCTTGCACTGATGCTAGGGAATGTGTGTGAACTGGTTTGGGCAAGAAAGCTTGAGAGGAATGAAAGATGGCACTCAAACTGCAGGCCTTGCCCTGTTCTTGCAGTTTGAAGGTGATTCTGAGATTGGGAGTGTATGAGGGATGTTAGGGTCATGTACTAGCTTGGTTGGGATGTCCTGGATGTGTTTCACAAGTTTGCTTAAGTGTTTGTAAGCTGATATGAGAGTTCTCTTACAAAATGCCAAGTTACTTACACTTTAAGCAACAAATGCCCAAGTTGTGTTCTAGGTTAGTAGAGGCCCCCTAATGTGCTGCATTATCTCTCCTTGATCAGAGTGTTTTACTCATAATCTTGTGCCAATTAGATCTCATCTGTACCTCTTGGATTTTCAATTGGACATAAAGCTTAACTTTTCAAAAATGGTTATTTTGCTTTTTCCATAAATGGATTAAACTTGTATATAATGCTTGAACTCAAAGAACAATGCTTTAGCACAATGAACATGCATTAAATTATTGAGTGTTGGATGGTTTAAGGACCTGTAATATAGCACAAACCAAGCTGACTTGCAAATGGCATGAGTTATGAACATGTACATGACCAATTCAAAAGTGAGTTTTTGCTATATTGTGAAATTCGATTCTCCCTAAACATGAGGTTGTTTGGGAAGTTCTTGGACATTTTGGAAAGCTTGGAATGTGTACTACAATCCATCTTTGAAATGAAAATTGAAATTCCAAGTGGAAGTGTATGGAAAATGCCCTTGAAGTTAGGTAGAAAACCTTGTCAAATTAGGTTAAAATTTCACTAAGTTAAGAATGGTTTAGTGCCCTTATTCAAAAATTTTTAACTTGATATACAAGCCTCATTTTGGAAAACTTTGTGAATCAAAGTTGTAGATTATGCAACAAGCTACAACTTTCATGTTTTGACTTTTGTTTGAATCCAAATAGATCTTGGTGAGAAATTGGGGCAAAGTTGGGAAAAAATTAGGGTTTTTCATAACTTAGAAAAATTCTAAGTTATGAAAAATTCTCATTTCTAACCCTAATTTGCATTTTTTGATTTCTTGGTGGACAAGTTTCATGATTTGGCATGTTTTGATGAAAAATGAATCTTGACTCTTGATTTTGACCAAAAAGTCAAAGTTTGACTTTTCAGTATACAGTCAAAATTGATCAATTGACTGGGAAATTCAACTGTCAATCTTGTGTACTTGGGATCTTTTGAGTTTGTTGAGCATGTCAAGATAATTCCATGGGGTCCTTGAGTCCATATGTGAGCTTGGTTTTCCATTGGCTAGGTCAAACAGTCAAAAATTGCCTTTGTGCAGTCAAAACCCTAAAAATGACCATTTTGCCCTTTTGGTGATCTGATCAAATTTCTTGTGGAATTGTGATCCAAACTTGATCAAATGGTTCATATGAGTTCATAATGTTGATGTGGGTCAATTTTCATGAGGTTTGACTGTCAATTGGCCACAGTTGACTTTTTCCCCAATACAGTTGATTTCTAGGTCAACTGTCCAATTGACTGGGCAAAACTTGGAATCAAGACTTGAAACTTGATGAGGATAAACTTGGGAGTCCAATATGAAGAAAGAAAGTCATCTTAGGCATTTTAGGTCAAAACATCTCTGTGCAAACACAAACCCTAATTTGGGTCCACAGTGCAAGGAGAAGTCTTGAGCAGATGAAACCCTAACTGGATCTTGATCTTCAAAGGCTTTGTGATGAGAAATCAATGAGAAATGGAAGGGAAAATTTTGGGGTACAACACTGATGGATCAAGCTCAACTGTTATGGGATAATTTGGACTTTCAGGCTTTTAAAGACATCTTGGCTCTCCTTATCTATGGTTTGGTTCTCTTTCTGAATCCAGATTCCTTCATAGATGTGAACGCGGTTAAGATCTTCTTGTCTCGCAATCCTGTGCCTACTCTTCTGGGTGATATTTTGCATGCTCTCTATACTCGTACCGTGCGAAGAAGAGGGACCCTCATGTGTTGCACGCCGCTGCTGGCGAGGTGGTTTATTTCGCACCTCCCCAAGTCTGTATTGAAGAATGAGGAAGGGTTAGGATGGTCTTACAGAATCATGTCACTTGCCCATACAGATATTCTTTGGAGTTCTAAGGATATAGAAAGTGTTGCTGTCATCAATTGATGTGGGGAATACCCTAATGTCCCGTTGCTTGGAATTAGAGGGGGAATAACCTACAGTCCTTGTTTGGCTTTACGACAGTTTGGTCGTTCTCGGAGAGACGGTCCTCATGAGCTACTTCTTACAGATATTACATTTGACTATAAGTAGGACGTTGAAGAGCATCGCCGGAGGTTTATACGAGCCTGGGGAATGGTGAACAGGTCTGACCCTCAAGAGCTAGGACCAAAGACTTCTCTCCCTATGCAACCTTACCTCTAGTGGGTCAGAGCCCGGGCTCAGAAGCTTGGGATGTCTTATGAAGCCGTGTTGCCAGTGATTGTGAGGCATACTAATGAAGAAGGTGTTCCTTATACATTCCTTTATCCGTACATGCCTACTGATCTTGGAGCATTGAAGAGATCCCGGATTCAGCTGAAAGAGGAGAGGGATACTTACCGGGAGAAGTATCATGAGAAAGAAAGGAAGATCTTGAAGCTCATGAGGCAACTTGAGAATGAAAGGACAATTAACGACTACGTCAGCACAAAGGGGAAGCGACCATGGGATTTCTGATTTTTGCTTTTTTTTAGTTTAAGATTTGTTTTCAGTTTGTTTCTTTTGTAACGCCTTGAAGGCATTGTTAAACATTCTTACAAGTTTAATCTAATAAAGTTTGTTATTTCTTGGTTTGCAAATTGAAATCTCCCAAAGTCTTTGAAATCATTTCATACGCATTCCATTATCATGCACCTCATTACAGGTATCATTACAGGTTTATTGTCTTCTTTGCTGTTTATTTTAGCATAAAATGTCTTCTGAAATACCTACCGATCAAGCCATCAAAGCTCTTCAAGCACATAATGCTCAATTCAAAGAGATGTTCTTGAACCTGGCTAAAGGACAGGAGGATTTGAAGACTCTCATCCTGAAGGAGAAGAAGAAGAAGAAGAAGGTGGTTCTGCTGAATATGGGTCACAGATTTGGGAATAGGTTGCGACAGGAAGCTGATCTGTCTCATTCATCTAAAGGAGGAGAGAATCAATAGGAAGGAAAGGGTCCTAGTCCTGTAATCTCTGATAATGATACTTATTTTGAAGATGAACAGTACCCTCCTGCTAAGGATAGGTACAAACAACTTGAAGATCATCTAAGTGCTATGGAGATTCAGAAGGTCCCTGGTTTGGATTTCGGGGACTTGGGACTAGCATCTAGGGTGGTGATCCCTCACAAATTCAAAGCTCTTGTTCTTGCTAAATACGATGGAGTATCCTGTCCAAAGCTCCATCTTCGCTCGTATGTCAGAAAAATCCAACCCTACACTGCTGATAGAAATTTGTGGGTCCATTTCTTTCAAGATAGTCTGTCAAGGACTCAGCTTGAATGGTTTTATCAATTGGAAGGAGCTAATGTCCGCAACTGGGAGGACCTTGCTGCTGATTTTTATAAGCAATACCAGTATAACACCGACCTTGCTCCCACATGTACTCAGCTTCAGGGTATGTCTATGGATGCATGTGAAGGCTTTAAGGACTATGCTCAAAAGTGGAGAGATCTGGCTGGAAGAGTCCAACCCCCTCTGTCTGATAGGGAGTTGGTGGATATGTTTCTTGGGACTTTGTCTGGTCCATTTTTCAATCATTTGATCGGTAGTTCATCATCTGGGTTTACTGAATTGATTTTGATTGGGGAGAGAGTAGAAGCTGGTATCAGAAGTGGTAAGATACAGAAAGGTGCTTCACCAAGTGCAAAAAATAGGCCCTTCACCGATAAGAAAGAAGCTAGTGCAGTATACGGCTCGAGGAGCCAAAGCAGACCTGAGCACCGTCAAGCAGTAAATGTGGTAGTAATATCCAGACCCACCGTTGCCCCTCAACGCAACAATCAGCAAAGAATAGAGAGACTGCAAAGACAGTACACTCGGCTTAATATGACTTTGCCTCAAATTCTACCGCAATTGTTAAAGACCAACCTGGTAACTCTGAGGGAAGCCCCGAAGAACCCCAGCACCATATCTCCGCTGTATAATTTGAACGCCTGCTGTGCCTATAACTCTGATAGCCCGAGTCATGATACGAACAACTGTTGGGCTTTGAAGAATAAGGTACAAGATTTGATTGAAGCTAAAGAGATTGAGTTTGATGCTCCGGAGAAACCCAACGTCATAATTGCTCCTATGCCCAAACATGGTCATGGATTAAATGCTGTGGATGATGATTCATTTGTGACCTCTGTGGAAGACATTTCTACCCCATTGTTGACAGTTGTGATACGGTGGCAAGAACTGGGACGTGGTTTCCCTATTTCGTTAAGGAAATTGCTGGTTTGCGTTTTGCGTTTGTGTTCGCAAATTGTCGCGGTAAGCAAGAGTCGCCACTGTATTTTATTTTATCCAACAAGGAAAGGAAAAAAGAACAGGAAAATTCCTTTTTCGAGATATTTCTGAGTACGGGGTAGATTATAGAAAGGGAAGGTATTAACACCCTTTCTATCCGTAGTTATCTACGGGCTCTTAGGTACTTGCTCATCATTTTCAAAATTGTTTTCTTTGTGTTTGTGGGTTTTGAAAAGTTTTTGTTTTAACTTCGATTTAACTCTTGCTTCTGTCTTCAAGAGTGTAATGAAGTGTTTTTGAAAACTTTATTTGTAAAGGAGTGTAAGTGTGAAAATTTTGTTTTGATTGAGCAAGTACTTAAAAACTAATCTACCTACTCGAAAAAAGAATCGTTCTATATTCGTTTCCCTTAGACAATGCTATCCCACTATTAGTGAGTAGGTAACATCGTTGTTGGAGTTTTGAGGGTCAATTCGATAGGGACGTACTGTCACTAAAGCAATGTTAGGACGTCTTAGTAGTAACCCTAATGTCCTAGATCATTTATCCGAGGCAACAATATCCGGGGAAACTTTTCCGAGGCAACTTGATCTTTGGACAAAAGGACGACCACTAAAACATCCTATACTCAATGACCGTTTACCGAAGGCAACAAAGTGGGAGTGTACCCTAGGAGTGCGCATGTGCGAATGATTCAATTTCAGTTTATTTTATCTTTGCACATTTAGGGTGATCTAACTGTTTTAAATTTAGTCATACATTCTTGTCATTCAAACCCTAATTATTCATACATCTAATAGTTAATAATTTGCGGAGTTTAAAATGCGGAAATTAAACTACGCTATTACAAGGCTTCAGGAATTTACATAGCCAAAAACAAACCCTTTGGAAATGAAAGCGATAAATGTAAAAGTCCTAATTAAAACTATTACAAACTGTGAGCAGATACAATAATTGGGATAAAAATAAAGCGCGCGAGAAAATTAGATCGAATGCGAAGTTAGGGTTTTGACCCTTCTATCCTAATTAAAAGAGAAAATTGTTTTTTTTTTGTTTTTAATAAAAGAAATAAGTTTTCTAAATTAAATGCAATTAATTAGTTAATTAAATTAATTAATAAAAATAATTACATGACATACTTTGGTTTTTTTATTTTATTTTAGGAAAGAAATAAAATAATTAAGTTAGTAATAAAAACCTATTTATTCTAATTAATTTTAATTATTTGCAAAAAGAATTAAAATTGTCTAAATTAATAAACCTAATTAAATTAATTAATTTATTTATAATAAAAATAAGATCTAGATCTAATTTGTGAAAAATAATATTTTTGTGATTTTTTGATAAAAGAAAATAATTTAATTTTGTTAGTAAAAATAAATAAATAAATAAATTAAAAGAAAATATAAAAAAGAAATAAAGAGTGAGAAATGGGCCTGAATCAACAATTCTGGGAGGTGTAAAAAGCAATTTCCTGGGCCCAATAATTGTGAGATCCGTTTGACTTTTGATTCCAGTGCGTATGCGTTTGACTTGGCCTATGGTGTTCCTTCCTGGATGACCATCAGATTTGGCCATCCATCCACTTGGCATACCAAATCTTGAGGGAGTATGATGGGCATTAGGCTTGTACGCACATTGGATTGCCTGCAAGAAAATATGAAAATAACAAATGCTGGAGGCAGGGATCGAACCCCTGACCTCCAGCCTTCCAATGCCTTAACACCCAGCAAGCAACCACTACGCCACTTTGTTTTTGTTGTATAATAATGAAATAACAATAATAATATACAAAAACATGTGTTAGTGGAGAATTATCAAAAACCGCGCGCCAAAGTTTGAATAGGCCAATAGGAGGGTGCCAGCAAATCGTCCCCTTCCTCTCTCTGTCGCTAAAGGTTTGATAACCTATACCTACAGACAAACGTCCGTTGCTACAGACCTGTGCTTTCTCAAAATCTTCCATAGGCCATGCAAATAACATCTAAAGCCATGGTTGTGTTTGTCTCGTCCTCCTGAACATGATATTACTACTTACGAAGGCCAATTGTTCCTGTAATCAAAAACACTAAAACAAAGCTACGAAACCTAGCAATGGTGATTTACAGTATATGCCATATAAATGAAATTGAATGATGCAAAAAGCTTGCATATGTTCTATAAATTAAGAATATATGATCAATTCACTCTAATAATGCCTAGATCATGCTATTCAAATTCAAGATTTCATGAGTTTCGTGAGTGATTTACAATGCAATTTGGGACTGGAACGACTTAGTTCTTGATTGCTTTAGCTTGCAGAGACTCCCAAGAGTCGATTGGGATCGTTCAAAGGTCCTGAAACTGCCTCTAAATGGGATTTCGATCTACCACTTTTCTTAATTTTTTCCAGTTCTGGTTCTTGCTCATACGCCTGTCTCTAGCCTCTTTTTAGGTCTGCCTCGCCTCCTTATGTACCAAGCAATGCATTAGGGTTGATAACTGCATCCAAATCTTCCTCCTTCAATGATTTTTGATTTGATTTGGTACACTTTTAAAAGTTTCCAGATTTGATCCAAATCCAATCTTTTTGTGCATACATGCCTTGATACGAGTTTGAATGATTTGCTAGCTGTAATTGGAACCTGAAACAAGCACAAAATCCCTTACTTTCAATATTTTGGATTTTATTTGATTTGTTTTGATTTAAATTGAATTAATTCAAATAAAAATCAAAATAAATAATAAAAATGAGATATGGACAAGTGGCAAGGGCTAGAGCTCGTGGACTATGTTGCCAAATTAAAACAAGTTAAAAATATTGGGCCCATTTGGCAAAATTTGAAGTTTTAGGGATAGTTGACTTTTGGTAATTTTGCAAAAAAGGTCAACTTCACCAATGCATAACTTCCTCAATTTTGACTCTTTGGAGGTGTTCTGTGACTTTTTAGAAATATCGAGTTGTCCTCTAAGCAACCCTTTTGGTGTCATCTCAATTTGATATTCCATGCTCATGTGTGAAGCTTTGACAAAAAAGGTGTTTTTGTTGAGTTTTCAAAATTACCCTTAATGTCTAAATTCATAACTTCTTGTGAGTGCATATTTTGAACTTGGGAGATGAATATGGATTGTAGGGAATTTCATCCTCTTCAAAATGAGCTTTGGATGGGTCATTTCTCATAAATTATGAGAAAGTTATGCTTGGTCAAAGTTGAGTTAACTTTTCCTGCAAAACCCTAATTTAGCAACTTTTGAGTCTTGATGAATTATGAGCAATCCTTGATGAATCATGATAAACTCTTGATCAAATGATGAAATAAACTTCAAAATGAGGATGTTGACCAAAAATCTTGAAGTTTGACTGTTTGTGGGTCATAGTTGACTTTTGCCCTAGCACAGTCGATTTTTGGACCTTTGAGTAATTGACTGAGCAAACTTCCTCTGCAAGGCTTGAAACTTGACATGGATTCTCTTGAGAACATATTAGGACATTGGTGAGAATTTGGAACCAATTGGACTCAAGTATCTTGATGCAAAATGAAACCCTAATTTGAGGTGGACTGCCTTAGGAGAGAGCTTGTCTGGCCAAACCTTGGACTACCTTGAGCAACTTGAGGATCTTTCTTGACATGCTTTGAGAAATATGGGAGGGCAAATTTTGGGGTACAACAGCTACCCCTGTTCAATCTTCTTAAACCTTAGGATGTAGATTGGCTTTTGTGCCTTTCGTGATCCGAAGGTGGAAGAGGATTGAACACTAGAGTGCCCAGTAATTTTAACTCGCATGAAGTGGTAATTGTCCTGTGATGTCGAGAATGGGCTTACAGATGCCATTTGGAAATTACTGTCGAGGGGATGGGCTTAAAGATGCCATCTGAAAGAGTGTCGATCGCATAAGAGATTCCTTAGCGAGAGCTTGTATACCTGTCATTTAGGAAGATTCCGCTGAGGAAGGTTGATCTTTGTTAAAAGAAATATAATTTCATGAGCTTCAGTCGTCCGTTATTCTACTGGTGAATCGTCTCTATTCAAATTGTAGGAATTTCTATATTCCGTATTCTAATGAGGCAACATCTCTGTTGACATTTAGGAGCTCGTTCGTTATTCAACTGAGGAATCATCTCTGTTGACATTTAGGAGCTCGTCCATTGTTCAACTGAGGAAAACATCTCTTCTGACATTTAGGAGCTCGTCCGTTATTCTGCTGAGGAAAACATCTCTGCTGACATTTAGGAGATCGTCTGTTTATTCAACTGAGGAAAACATCTCTGCTGACATTTAGGAGCTTGTCCGTCGTTCAACTGAGGAAAACATCTCTATTGACATTGAGGAACTTCGATTATCCGTGGTTCAACTGAGGAAATATCTCTGCTGACATTTAGGAGCTCGTCTGTTATTTAACTGAGGAAAACATCTCTGCTGACATTTAGGAGCTCGTCCGTTATTCAACTGAGGAAACATCTCTATTGACATTTAGGAACTTCTATTATCCGTCTTTCAACTGAGGAAATATCTCTGCTGACATTTAGGAACTTCGATTATCTTTCGTTCAACTGAGGAAACATCTCTGCTGACATTTAGGAGCTCGTCCGTTATTCAACCGAGGAAAACATCTATGCTAACATTTAGGAGCTCGTCCATTATTCAACTGAGGTAGAAGCTTCATAGCTTGAATTTTGTGAGAATTTAATTGTATCCTTCCTGAAAGGTAAAGGTTAGTTGTATGTAATGCATGATATGTATTAAGCGATGATGTTCTCAAAATAAATGAGATTGTGTCGTATGATGCGTATGCATATCATGATGTATGGAAATGTGATGTTTTCTAGCTGGGGAAAATAAATCCCGAATTACTGCTGGAGAAAAGAATTGAATTCTTCGTATCTGCTGGAGATAATGGATGAAGATGATTGTGAGAATAAACCTGCAGGAGAAGATAACTCAGCTGGGGAATAAACTAATGAGGAGATTACACTGTGGGGAAGAGATGCTCTGTTGAGGATTCCACTGATAAATTCATCCGGGGATGAATTACTGTTGCTGGTGGTAATGAACACTGATGGGAATGGAGTTTCTGTTCGTGAAAGGAAAGAACTCCGCTGGGGATGATTTTCCAGTTGCGACTTCACGGGGAATAACCTTTTAGACTCTACTGGGGACAATTCTTCAAACTCCACTAGGGATATTTTTATACTCCGCTGGGGATATATTTTTTTCCCAGTGCTGATGGTAGATAAACTCTGCTTTGGGGAGAATATCGCCAATTCATTCACTGTTGCGAGTCTCTACTGGGGAGAGCTAACACCACTATCTTTCGCCTTACTCTGCGGGGAATAAATGTACTTTCAATCGTTTCCTCATAGCTAGGTCTATCCCAATACCTGGTGGACAGAGCAACTGTACAGTTCAAACATTTCTCATTTGCCCCTGTTTATGATATTACAAGTAATCATCTTTTGTTTCGTATGTAAATATTTATGAGCAACAATTAATGTCAAATGCATATACCAAAAATGAACATTGGACGTTCTCGCAAAATGAAACAGAAAAAAGGGAAATAGTTTGAAATTTCTTTGTAAAAATGACTTGTATTGATTTTGAAGTTAGCCTGTAAATAGGCGTTTTTGTACAAGAGGCTGACATCCTAGTAAGAGAACGCCACCGCATAATAGATTTTATACAATTTGTGAAAAACAAAGAAAAACAGCTATGTGAACAATCCCACCGGGTTCCAACTCTGCTATTGCCTTTATGTCCTTGAGCATCTCATCACTTTGCTACTTGGTTGAAGGTGGATCAAATTATTTGGTGCCGTCTGAGTTTAATAGTCGATACCGAAGTCTGGTCGCAAGGTGATCCAATGATACATAGTGTTACGCTTTAATCCCTAACTTTTTCCTGGACCGTCCTTTCGGGTTTTTAGTCCACCGGGATATCCTTTTTTTCCCAAGCCGCCTTTTCAGGTTTTCGACTTGCCGGGTGTATAGATTTTTCATTTTCATCCCTTATTTTTTCCCGAACCCTTTTGGTTCGCCGGGAAGCCCTTATTTTTTCCTAGGCCAGTCAACCTAGCGGGTCTTTGATTATGCGTAGTATTTTTTCACTATGTCTGCATTGACGGGGTGAGGAAGGTCGTCACCATCCATGGTGGTTAGAATCATAGCTCCTCTTGAGAAAATGTTCTTAACCACAAATGGCCCTTCGTACGTAGAGGTCCATTTGCCCCTGAGATCACCTTGTGGTAGAATGATGCGCTTGATCACCAGATCCCCAACTTGATACTCTTGTCGTCTGACTTTCTTGTTAAATGCCTTAATCATTCGCTTTTGATACGTCTGACCATGAAAAATAGCAGTAAGTCTCTTTTCGTCGATTAAGTTCAGCTGATCAAGCCGGGTCTGAATCCAATCATCTTCGCTTAAACCTGCGTCCTTCATAATCCGAAGAGAGGGTATCTGAACTTCAATGGGCAAGACTTCCTCCATACCATAAACCAAGGAATAGGGTGTTGCCCCTGTTGACGTCCGCGCTGAGGTACGGTACCCATGAAGAGCAAACGGTAACATCTCGTGCCAATCTTTGTATGTCACCGTCATCTTCTGCACAATCTTCTTAATGTTTTTATTAGACGCTTCTACAGCCCCATTCATCTTCGGCCGGTAAGGAGAAGAGTTGTGATGCTGTATCTTGAACTGCTTGCAGAGCTCGGTGATCATCTTATTATTGAGATTTGTAACATTGTCCGTAATGATCCTCTCTGGTATGCCATATTGACAGATCAGATTGTGCCGAATAAATCGTGCCACGACGTTGTTGGTTACGGTAGCAAATGAAGCTGCTTCGACCCACTTTGTAAAGTAATCAATAGCTACCAGGATGAAATGATGCCCGTTGGTCGCAGTAGGTCTGATCTCGCCGATCATAACGATGCCCCACATTGCAATAGGCCAAGGAGCTATCAAGATGTTCAGAGGAACCGGAGGTATATGCACTTTATCAGCATAGACTTGGCAATTATCACAGGTCCGAGAATGCTGATAACAGTCGGCTTCCATAGTGTACCATTAATATCCTGCCCGTAGGATTCTCTTTGCCATGGTATGTCCACTTGAACGAGTCCCGAAAGTACCTTCATGCAAATCTACCATAATCCTTTCTGCTTCGTTCTTATCCACAAAACGCAATAAAGTTGAATCATGGTTACGCTTGTAAAGGATACCATTACTGATAAAGAACTTCGTCGTAAACCTCCTCAGAAACTTCTTATCGTTAACAGATGCACCTTCAGGGTATTCCTGAGCCTCAAGATACATCTTTACCCCGTGAAACCAAGGTTTATCTATTACTACTTCAGTCTCAATGTCACAACAATGTGCAGGTTCGTCCAACCTCTTAATGGTAATCTGGGGAGCCTCATTTACCCACCTGACTTTGAACATAGAAGACATTGTTGCCAGCGCGTCCGCTAACTGATTCTCCTCTCTAGGGAAGTGTTCAAAGGTTATCTCCTCGAAGTGCGGAAGCAAAGTCAATACATACTCTTTGTAAGGAATAAGATTTGGGTGTTTCATATCCCACTCGCCTTTGATCTGACTGATCACGAGAGCGGAATGTCTAAATACACTCAAGAACTTAATCCTTAGGTCAATAGCTGCTCGAAGACCCATGATGCATGCTTCATACTCTGCCATGTTGTTGGTGCAGTTAAAACATAATCGGGCGGTGAACGGAGTATGATAACCTTCAGGAGATATGATCACGACGCCAATGCCATTATCCAAAGCGTTTGAAGCTCCATCAAAGTACATAGACCATCGGGATCCCTCCTAGGGTCCTTCATCCGGTCCAGGTGTCTCACAGTCAGTCACCAACATGATGTTCTCATCCGGAAATTCGAAGTTCATAGACTGGTAATTATCCACTGCCTGATGTGCCAAATGATCTGCCAACACACTTCCCTTGATTGCTTTCTGGGTCGTGTATTGAATGTCATACTCAGTCAAGATCATTTGCCATCTTGCTATTCTTCCGGATAAGGTAGGCTTTTCGAAGGTATACTTGATTGGATCTATCTTTGATATCAATAAAGTAGTGTGAGTCAGCATATACTATCTCAGCCGGCAATCAGCCCATGCCAAAGCGCAACAAGTTTTCTCAAGCAACGAGTATCGGGTCTCGCAGTCGGTAAACTTTTTGCTAAGGTAATAACTAGCATGCTCTTTTCGGCCAGACTCGTCATGCTACCCCAGCATGCACCCCATTGAATTATCGAGTACTGTCAAGTATAAGATCAAAGGTCTCCCTTCAACTGGAGGCATCAAAATAGGTGGCTTATGGAGATATTCTTTGATCCTTTCGAAAGCGGCCTGACATTCATCGTTCCATCTTACCACTTGATCTTTCTTTAGTAACTTAAAGATTGGCTCACAAGTAGCAGTTAGGTGTGAGATGAATCGGGCAATGTAGTTCAGACGTCCCAGAAAGCCTCTGACTTCTTTTTCTGTTCGGGGAGATGGCATTTCCTGTATAGCCTTCACCGTTGCAGGATACACTTGAATACCTTTATCACTTACGAAGAAACCCAGCAGTTTACCAGATCTCACGCCGAAGGTGCACTTGTTCGGGTTTAACCTTAGCTTGTACAACTTCAGCCTGTCCAATAGCTTCTGAAGATGGTCAAGGTGTTCTTCTTCGGTATGGGACCTTGCAATCATGTCATCAACGTATACCTCAATCTCATGATGAATCATGTCGTGGAACAAAGCGACCATGGCGTGTTGATACGTTGCCCCAACATTCTTCAATCTGAACAGCATGACCTTGTAGCAAAAGGTACCCCATTGCATAACAAAAGTTATCTTCTCCATGTCTTCGGGAGCCATCTTAATCTGATTGTAACCGGAGAAACCATCCATAAAGGAGAAGACCTTATGCTGTGCGGTGTTGTGAACCAGAACTTCTATATGAGGTAGAGGGAAATCATCCTTGGGGCTTGCCCTGTTCAGATCCCTATAGTCAACACACATCCGTACTTTACCATCTTTCTTCGGCACCGGGACCACGTTAGCAACCCACTGAGGGTTAGAAGTAACGGCTAGAAAACCAGCATCAAACTGTTTCATCACTTCAGCCTTGATTTTCTCAGACATCTCTGGGCGCATTCGACGAACTTTCTATTTCACTGGAGGACAGTCTTCCTTAGTTGGCAAGCGGTGAACCACAATATCAGTATCCAACCCAGGCATATCTTCATAAGACCAGGAAAAGATCTCAACATAGTTACGCAGCATCTGAATCATCCGTTGCTTAACACTAGACTCCAGATTTGCACCAATCTTGACCTCTTTCTTATCTTCTTCTGTACCCAGGTTCACTGATTCCACTGGCTCTTCATGCGGCTGAATGGCCCTCTCTTCCTGAAGTAACAGTCTAGCAAGTTCCCTAGGCACTTCGCAATCATCCTCACCTTCGTCCTCAGGTTGGTTGATCGGACTTTCAAAGTCATAATTGGCAGTAGCAGAATCGTTATCAGTGGGATCCAGAGTGGATGTAGACTTGTATATGTGAGTGTGTGTAAATTAACTGTTTTGTAAGATAGAAAAGAAAAAACAAGGAGCGCAAAATTTGTAATGCAATAAAACGTCCAATGCTTTTATTGATGATATATGGAGATGACAAATATAAAGCCCTCACAAACAAAGCCACGGTGTCTCGGGAAAGGCACCGAGTCGTAAAGTTTAAAATTGTCTGTTACAAATCTAAAACAAAAGTCTATTACTGTGTAATAAAAGAAATTGGCACAAAGTCCTTTGTCGTCCAATTTCTTAATCCTCCGTCGGTAGTCGGGTAAATCCAGCTCTCAAACTCAGACTCTTCATCATCGTCTTCAATCGCATTCACTTCCGGATCAGTGATACGCAAGGGAGGTCTTCCAATCCGCGCACGTCGAACAGCCCTTTGAGCTTCTGCAGTAAAACCCAAACCAAACTTGTCAGTCTTGTGTGCAAAGTAAGGGAGTTGGCCCCAATTCGCACACCCACCTTTCTCAATAACATCCCAGACATCCTTAAGGGAAGCCATCTTCATTAGAGGATCTTCAGCAACAGTTTCAGTCGATGCCAGAGTCTGGGAGACTTCTTCAAAATGTTGACATGAGGTTTCTATGAACTCCCCATCCATCTCCACATACCGGAAAGAGTTGATGTGGCTTACCATGTACTCCTCTTCTCCTCGTACCGTAACAATTTTCCCCTTCACTGGGTATTTCAGCATCTGGTGGAGCGTAGAAGTTACTGCCCTAGCTTTAAGGATCCACGGGCGACCCAGCAAACAAGAATAAGAGGGTCGAATATCCATCACATAGAATGTAGACGCGAAAGTATGGGAACCAACCTTAATAGGGATATCCACCTCTCCATGTACCATCCTATTGGACCCGTCAAAGGCCTTAACCACAATATTACTCGGCCTCAGCACCAACCGCTCACAGTCCAACCGGCCTAACGCTTTCTTGGGTAAAACATTCAACGAGGACCCAATATCCACTAACACGTGAGCTAAAGTAGTGCCCCTACACTCGATGGAAACATGCAGGGCGTCATTGTGATTCTTTCCTTTGGCAGTCAGATTTGCATCGGAGAAACCCAACCCATTGTCAGCGGTCAAGCTAGCCACACAGTCTTTGAACTGGTCAGTAGATGTTTCCTGGGGCACGTGCACAGTTTTCAAGAAAGCAATCAGAGCCTTAGAATGGGCCTCTGAGCATAGCAATAAAGACAACATAGAGATATTTGATGGGGTTTGCCCTAGCTGTTCGACTACATTGTAGTCGCTTTTCTTGATGATCTTTAAAATTTCCTCTATCTCCTGTCTAGAGGCTTCAACAGTAATCTTCTTCGGTGCCTCCGTCTGGGCAGGCTCACCGGTGATCCCTTTGCCCCGAGTGTCAGATGATTCCCTGACAGGGGTAATGATTGGAACATGAACAGGGACAATAGCAGATGTACTGACAAGTGTAATAACAACAGGTTTGCGAATAGTTGGTGGGGAGATCTTATGGGAGAAAAGTCTTCCACTTCGGATGACTTTACTAGATCCAACAATATTGCTGACATCAATATCAGCCTCTTCGTCCTTCAAGTCTTGTTTAATCCCGTGATAATACACATCGTCCCCATAGTGCCACGGGACAACCTTATCCGACGTGTAAGGGATAGGTCCAGGAACAGTAATGATCAATGGAGCAATTCTCAGAACAGATGTAATTCTAACAGGCTTTCTCGAGGAAGCCTTGGAAGAATTGGCGAAAATGGTGATTATGGAAACATCTTCAATAGGAATCAATGGAACCAAAGTTTTCTCGAACAAGATTTCTTTGTTATCCATCAGGCGTTGGACACCTGACTTCAATAGATGGAAACCAGTAGGTAGGATGGAACATAGGTGGCAACCTTCGCCACATCCTAGAAATAAACTGGCCAATAATAAGTTCTTCTTCACTGTCATCAATAGAGTAGAAATATCTTCCACAGAAGTCACAAACGAGTCATCATCCACAACATTCACTCCATGTTTGGGCATAGGAGCAATTATGACATTAGGCTTTTCCGGCGCTTCAAACTCGATCTCCTTAGCATCAATAAGATCTTGTACCTTATTCTTCAAGGCCCAACAATTGTTTGCATCATGCCCTGGGCTATCGGAGTGATAAGCACAACGGGTGTTCGGATTATACAGCGGTGACATGGTGTTGGGATTCTTTGGAGCCTCCTTCAGAATCACCAAGTTGGTCTTCAATAATTGCGGTAGAATTTGAATAGAGTCATACTGAGCCGAGTAAACTGTCTTCGCGATCTCTCTACTCTTTGCTGATTGTTGCATTGTGGGGCAACGATTGGTCTTGATATAACTACCGCATTAACTGTTTGGCGGCGTTCAGGTCTATTTTGGCTCCTCGAGCTGTAAACTGCACTAGATTCCTTCTTGAAAGGCTTCTTCTCTGTACTCGACGAAGCACCTTTCTGTATCTTGCCACTATTGATACCGGCTTCAACCCTCTCCCCAGTCATAATCAACTCAGTGAAACCAGACAATGAACTTCCGATCAAATGATTGAAATACGGACCAGACAAAGTCCCAAGAAACATATCCACCAACTCCCTATCAGCCAGAGGGGGTTGGACTCTTCCAACAAGATCTCTCCACTTCTGAGCATAATCCTTAAAACCTTCGCTCGCACCCATAGACATACCCTGAAGTTGGGTACGCGTGGGAGCAAGGTCGACATTATACTGGTATTGCTTGTAAAAAGCAACAGCGAGGTCCTCCCAATTACGAACATTAGCTCCTTCTAGTTGATAAAACCATTCAAGTTGAGTCCCTGACAGACTATCTTGAAAGAAATGAACCCAGAGGTTCCTATCAGCAGTATAGGGTTGAATCTTTCTGACATACGAGCGGAGGTGTAACTTCGGGCAGGAGACCCCGTCGTACTTAGCAAAGACAAGCGCTTTAAACTTATGTGGGATCACCACCCCAAATGCCAAACCTAAATCTCTGAAGTCCAACCCAGGTATCTTCTGGATCTCCATTGCGCTCAACCGGTCTTTGAGTTGCTTATACCTATCCTCGGCAGGAGGATACTGGTCTTCATCAAAGTCAGTTTCATTGTCAGAAACAACAGGGCTAGGAGCCTGCCTTTCTTCTTAATTCTCTCCCCCTCCAGATGAGTGAGACAAATCAACTTCCTCTCGCAACCTGTTCCCAAACCTGTAACCCATATTCAAGAGGACCGTCTTCTTCTTCTTCTTCTTCTTCTTCTTCTTCTTCTTGTCCTTCAAGATAAGAGTCTTCAAATCTTTCTGCCCCTTGGCCAGGTTCAAGAACATTTCTTGGAATTGAGCATTCTGAGCTTGCAGAGCCTTGATGGCTTGATCAGTAGATGTTTCAGAAGACATATTGCTGAAATAAACAGCGAAGAAGATGAGAAACCTGTAAGGGTACCTGTAATGAGGTGCATGGGAATGGAATGCGTATGAAATGATTTCAAATACTTAGGGTGATTCAAATTTGTAAAACAAAATAAAACACACTTTTATTAGATTAAAAACTTGAAACAATGTTTAACAAATGCCTTTAAGGCGTTATAAAAGAAATACTGAAAAGTAAAAGTAAACTCGAGATAGCAAAAGACATCAGCGCTCCGATGGTCGTTTTCCTTGCATGCTGACATAGTCGTTAATTGTCCTCTCAGTCTCCAGCTGCCTTGTAAGCCTCAGGATCTTCCGCTCTTGCTCATGATACTTCTCTCTGTAAGTATCCCGTTCTTCCCTTAGCTGGATCCAATACCTCTTTAATGCCCCAATTTCAGTAGGCATGTAAGGATGGATGACCGTACAAGGAACCCCTTCTTCATCAACATGCTCTACAATCACTGTTAAGACATCTTCGTATGGAATCCCGAGCTTTTGAGCATGGGCTCGAACCCACCGGAGATACGGTTACATCGGGAGAGAAGTCTTCATTCCTAACTCACGCGGATCAGATCTGTTCACCCAGTCCCAAGCTCGTATAAATCTGCGGCAATGTCCCTCAACATCTCCCTGGAAGTCAAAGACAATGCTTGGAAGCAGCAACTCATGAGGACCGTCCCTTCGAGCTCGCCCAAATTGTCGTAAGGCCAAACAAGGATTATAGGTTATCCCTCCTCTAATTCCCAGCAAGGGAACATTGGGGTATTCTCCGCACCGGTCAATGACAGCTACCTCTTCCATATCCTTAGTACTCCAGATGATGTCCGTATGAGCAAGGGACATGATCCTGTAAGCCCAACCCATACCTTCCTCATTTTTCAGTACAAATTTGGGGAGGTGAGAAATAAACCACCTCGCCAACAGCGGTGCACAACACATAAGGGTTCCCCTTCTCCGAGCAGTACGGGCATACAAAGCATGTAGAATGTCACCTAAGAGAGTGGGCACTGGATTACGGGACATGAAGATCTTGACTGCGTTCACATTGACAAAAGAATCTGAATTAGGGAACAAAACTAAACCATAGACGAGGAGGGCCAAGATGTCTTCAAATTCCTGAAAGTCCAAACTGTCCCAAAACTGTTGAGCCTGATCAATCAAGAATTTAGCCAGGAAGCCTTTTATCCCACTCCGAGTGTCCTAATTAGACACTACATCAGCCTTTGTCAGATGTAGGGCTGAAGAAATATCCTCCGGCCTAGGAGCTACCTCCAAACCTGTGAATCGTGTCTTCTCTAAAATAGATATGCCAAGTAGATCAGAGAACTCCTCCAAAGTAGGGACCAACTGATTGTTCGGGAAGGTGAAACAGTGGTACAACGGGTCAAAGAATTGGAACAAGACGCTCATCATTTGCTCATCCAAATTAGAAGTGACCAGATTGAGGAGATGACCATGTCTTCTGACAAAGGAAGAAGTATCAGGAACCTTAGAAACCAACTCTCTAAGCTGAGCAGGTATCTGCACGAAGCTGATCTGAATAGTATTTCTTTGCATAGATGCCATAATCTGCAAAACAGAACAAAGATGAATCCCCTCGGTCTTTGAAATGGTTAGTATAATGAAATATGCATGCAATTTCATGATTCATGATGTCATGATAGAAACACACCACAGGTATCACATATAGCATACATGGTAAAGGCACACAAGTCAAACAATAGCCCTTAAATTTCAGGCTGGCATGGAGTTTAGGTATTACCCTCTTTCAATTTAGTTGGTTCAACCTTCCCTAGTAATAGTAACCGGGTTCTAGAGAATCTCAATATCACTGACCATCCTCGATCGGTCATAATTCCAGTTTAGCAACCTTTTCTTGCAGCCAGAATCATCACGAGAGTATGGTCTCAATGAGTGTAGCATACTGCTACTTTTCTATGGCCAAGTTGGTCAATTATAGGTTCTAAGGTCAGTTGGTGCTTAATGACCCCTTAGCAGCCCCATACTCTCCTTGTTCCTCCATAAGGGATATCGGTACCAACTAAAGTGTCACACCAACATAGCTACTGTTTCAACCGTATCAGTCTACGCTGTACAGTTCCCTCACAGTCTATTGCTACTTACCTAAAAGGTATCCCCAGATCCGAGTTAGGATCTATAGTAACTCTGATACAAAGCCCACAAATACAAAGAAAACAGATCAAACAATTGAAAACAATATGATGAACTAATCCTAAGGTACACCCCTTTTATTAATTCCCCAGCAGAGTCGCCAGTTCTGTGATACGGTGGCCAGAACCGGGACGTGGTTTCCCTATTTTGTTAAGGAAATTGCTGGTTTGCGTTTTGCGTTTGTGTTTGCAAAATGTCGCGGTAAGCAAGAGTCGCCACCGTCTTTTATTTTATCCAACAAGGAAAGGAAAAAAGCACAGAAAAATTCCTTTTTCGAGATATTTCTGAGTACGGGGGGTAGATTATACAAAGGGAAGGTATTAGCACCCTTTCTATCCGTAGTTATCTACGGGCTCTTAGGTACTTGCTCATCATTGTCAAAATTGTTTTCTTTGTGTTTGTGGGTTTTGAAAAGTTTTTGTTTTGAAATCAATTTAACTCTTGCTTCTATCTTCAAGAGTGTAATGAAGTGTTTTTGAAAACTTTATTTGTAAAGGAGTGTAAGTGTGAAAAATTTGTTTTGATTGAGCAAGTACTTAAGAACTAATCTACCCATTCGAAAAAAGAATCATTTTATATTCGTTTCCCTTAGACAATTCTATCCCACTATTAGTGAGTAGTTAGCATCATCATTGGAGTTTTGAGGGTCAATTCGAAAGGGACGTACGGTCACTAAAGCAATGTTAGGACGTCTTAGTAGTAACCCTAATGTCCTAGATCATTTATCAGAGGCAACAATATCCGGGGCAACTTTTCCGAGGCAACTTGATCTTTGGACAAAAGGACGACCACTAAAACATCCTATACTCAATGACCGTTTACCGAAGGCAACCAAGTGGGAGTGTACCCTAGGAGTGCGCATGTGCGAATGATTCAATTTCAGTTTATTTTATCTTTGCACATTTAGGGTGATCTAACTGTTTTAAATTTAGTCATACATTCTTGTCATGCAAACTCTAATTATTCATACATCTAACAGTTAATAATTTACGGAATTTAAAATGTGGAAATTAAACTAAATTATTACAAGGCGTCGGGTATTTACATCGCCAAAAACAACCCTTTGAAAATAAAAGCAATAAATGTAAAAGTCCTAATTAAAACTATTACAAACTGTGAGGAGATACAATAATTGGGATAAAAATAGAGCGCGTGAGAAAATTAGATCGAATGCGAAGTTAGGGTTTTGACCATTCTATCCTAATTAAAAGAGAAAATTGTTTTTTTGTTGTTTTTAATAAAAGAATTAAGTTTTCTAAATTAAATGCAATTAATTAGTTAATTAAATTAATTAATAAAAATAATTACATGACATATTTTGGTTTTTTGTTATTTTAGGAAAGAAATAAAATAATTAAGTTAGTAATAAAAACCTATTTATTCTAATTAATTTTAATTATTTGCAAAAAGAATTAAAATTGTCTAAATTGATAAACCTAATTTAATTAATTAATTTATTTTTAATAAAAATAGGATCTAGATCTAATTTGTGAAAAATAATATTTTTGTGATTTTTTTGATAAAAGAAAATAATTTAATTTTGTTAGTAAAAATAAATAAATAAATAAATTAAAAGAAAATATAGAAAAGAAATAAAGAGTGAGAAATGGGTATGAATCAACAATTCTGGGAGGTGTAAAAAGCAATTTCCTGGGCCCAATAATTGTGAGATCCGTTTGACTTTTGATTCCAGTGCGTATGCGTTTGACTTGCCCTATGGTGTTCCTTCCTGGATGGCCATCAGATTTGGCCATCCATCCACTTGGCATACCAAATCTTGAGGGAGTATGATGGGCATTAGGCTTGTACGCACATTGGATTGCCTGCAAGAAAATATGAAAATAACAAATGCTGGAGGCAGGGATCAAACCCCTGACCTCCAGCCTTCCAATGCCTTAACACCCAGCAGGCTACCACCACGCCACTTTGTTTTTGTTGTATAATAATGAAATAACAATAATAATATACAAAAACATGCATTAGTGGGGAATCATCAAAAACCGCGCGCCAAAGTTTGAATAGGCCAATAGGAGGGTGCCAACAAATCGTCCCCTTCCTCTCTCCGTCGCTAAAGGTTTGATAACTTATACCTACGGACAAACGTCCGTTGCTACAAACTTGTGCTTTCTCAAAATCTTCAACAGGCCATGAAAATAACATCTAAAGCCATGGTTGTGTTTCTCTCGTCCTCATGAACATGATAGTACTACTTACGAAGGCCAATTGTTCCTGTAATCAAAAACCCTAAAACAAAGCTACGAAACCTAGCAATGGTGATTTATAGTATAGGCCATATAAATGAAATTGAATGATGCAGAAAGCTTGCATATGTTCCATAAATTAAGAATATGTGGTTAATTCACTCTAATAATGCCTAGATCATGCTATTCGAATTCAAGATTTCATGAGTTTCGTAAGCGACTTACAGTGCAATTTGAGACTGGAACGACTTAGTTCTTGATTGCTTTAGCTTGCAGAGACTCCTAGGAGTCGATTGGGATCGTTCAAAGGTCCTAAAACTGCCTCTAAATGGGATTTCGATCTACCATTTTTCTTGATTTTTTCCAGTTCTGGTTCTTGCTCATACGCCTGTCTCTAGCCTCTTTTTAGGTCTGCCTCGCCTCCTTATGTACCAAGCAATGTATTAGGGTTGATAACTGCATCCAAATCTTCCTCCTTCAATGATTTTTGATTTTATACACTTTTAAAACTTTCCAAAATTGATCCAAATCCAATCTTTTTGTGCATACATGCCTTGATAGAGTTTGAATGATTTGCTAGCTGTAATTGGAACCTGAAACAAGCACAAAATCCCTTACTTTCAATATTTTGGATTTTATTTGATTTGTTTTGATTTAAATTGAATTAATTCAAATAAAAATCAAAATAAATGATAAAAATAAGATATGGACAAGTTGCAAGGGATAGAGCTCTTGGACTATGTTTCCAACTCAAAACAAGTGAAAAGATTGGACCCATTTGGTAAAATTTGAAGTTTTAGGGATATTTGACTTTTGGCAATTTTGCAAAAAAGGTCAACTTCACCAATGCATAACTTCCTCAATTTTGAATATTTGGAGGTGTTCTTGAACTTTTTAGAAATCTTGAGATGTCCTCTAAGCAACCCTTTTTGTATCATCTCAATTTGATATTCCATGCTCATGTATGAAGCTTTGAAAAAAAGGTGTTTTTGTTGACTTTTAAAAATGACCTATAATGTCCAAATTCATAACTTCTTGTGAGTGCATATTTTGAACTTGGGATATGAATATGGATTGTAGGGAATTTCATCCTCTTCAAAATAAGCTTTGGATGGGTCATTTCTCATAAAGTATGAGAAAGTTATGCTTGGTCAAAGTTGAGTTGACTTTTCCTACAAAACCCTAATTTAGCAAATTTTGAGTCTTGATGAATTATGAGCAATCCTTGATGAATCATGATCAACCCTTGATAAAATGATGAAATAAACTTCAAAATGAGGATGTTGACCAAATTTTTTGAAGTTTGACTGTATGTGGGCCACAGTTGACTTTTGCCCTAGAATAGTCGATTTTTGCACCTTTGAGCAATTGACTGAGCAAATTTCCTCTGCAAGGCTTGAAACTTGACATGGATGCTCTTGAGAATATATTAGGACATCGGTGAGCATTTGTAACCACTTGGACTCAAGTATCTTGATGCAACATGAAACCCTAATTTGAGGTGGACTGCCTTAGGAGAGAGCTTGTCTAGCCAAACCTTGGACTACCTTGAGCAACTTGAGGATCTTTCTTGAGATGCTTTGAGAAATATGGGAGGGAAAATTTTGGGGTACAACAATAGTTAAGAAGAATATATTGTTGGCCGGTTTATTTCCGGGATGTGGCGAAGGTTGCCACTTATGTTCAATCCTGCCTGCTGGTTGCCATTTATTGAAATCAGGTGTTCAACACCCGACGGATAACAAAGAGATCCTGTTCAAGAAAACTTTGATTCCGTTGATTCCTATTGAAGATGTTTGCATCATAACCATTTCCGCCAATCCTTCCAAGGCTTCCTCGAGAAAGCCTGTTAGGATTACATCCGTTCTGAGAGTTGCTCCATTAATCATTACTATTCCTGGTCCTATCCCATACACTTCGGATAAGGCTGTCCCATGGCATTATGGGGCCGATGTGTATTATCATGGGATCGAACAAGACTTGAAGGTTGAAGAGGATGATGCTGATGTCAGCAATATTGTCGGGGCTAGCAAGGTCACCCGAAGTGGAAGACTCTTTTCTCCCGAGATTTCCCCTCCGACTGTTCAAAAGCATGTTGCCATTCCATCTGCCAGTACATCAGCTATTGTCCCAGTTCATATTCCAGTTATCACCCCTGTCACCGAGCCATCTGACACTCGGGGCAAAGAATTCATAGGTGAGCGTGCCCGGATGGAGGCACCTAAGAAGATCATTGTAGAAACCTCTAAACAAGAGATAAAGGAAATTCTGAAGATTATCAAGAAGAGCGACTACAACATAGTCGAGCAGCTGGGGCAGACCCCGTCGAAAATCTCCATGTTATCCTTGTTATTGTGTTCAGAAGCCCATGCAAAGGCTTTAATTGCTTTCCTCAAAACTGCACAAGTGCCGCAGGAAACCTCTGCTAACCAATTCAAAGACTGCGTAACTAGTTTGACTGCCAACAACGGGTTGGGTTTCTCAAACGCAGATCTGACTGCTAAAGGAATAAATCATAATGATGCTCTGCATGTATCGATCGAGTGTAGGGGCACTACTCTGGCCCATGTACTGGTGGATACTGGGTCCTCATTGAATGTTTTACCCAAGAAAGCATTAGACCATCTGGACTGTGAAGGTTTGGTTCTGAAGCCAAGTTGTGATACAGTGGGAAGAACTGACTATTTTTGGAATGTTGGTTTGCGTTTTGCGTTTGTTTTTGCAAAATGTCGCGGTAAGCAAGAGTCACCACCGACTTTTATTTTATCCAACAAGGAAAGGAAAAACGCACAGAAAAATTCCTTTTTTTCGAGATATTTATGAGTACGGGGGGTTGGTTATAGAAAGGGAAGGTATTAACACCCTTTCTATCCGTATTTATCTACGGGCTCTTAGGTACTTGATCATCATTTTCAAAATTGTTTTCTTTGTGCTTGTGGGTTTTGAAAAGTTTTTGTTCTAACTTCGATTTAACTCTTGCGTCTGTCTTCAAGAGTGTAATGAAGTGTTTTTTTTTGGAAAACTTGTTTGTAAAAGGTGTAAGTTTGAAAAAGAGTTTTGTTTTGGATGAGCACGTATCTAAGAACTAATCTACCTACTCGAAAAAGGAATCATTCTATGCTAATTTCCTTTAAACAATGCTATCCCACTATTAGTGAGTAGGTAGCACCGTCGTTGGAGTTTGAGGGTCAATTTGAAAGAGGGACATACGATCACTAAAGCAATGTTGCGATGTCTTAGTGGTAACCCTAATGTCTTAGATCATTTGTTCGAGGCAACAATATCCGAGGCAACCATTTTGAGGAAACTATGATCTTTTAGACAAGAGGGCGACCTCTAAAACAACCTATGCTCAATGACCGTTTACAAAGGCAACCAAGTGGGGTGTACCCTAGGAGTGCACATGTGCGAGTGTGTTGTTTTTAGTTATTTTCATCTTTGCACATGTTTAGGGCGATCTAATTGATTTTGGATTAAACATTCATTCTTGTCATGCAAACCCTATTAACAAACATCTAGCAGTTATATAATTGTAGAAATTAAAGTGCGGAATTTAAACTAACTATTACAAGGCGTCAGGTATTTACATCGCCAAAAGCAACCCTTTGAAATTAAAAAAGCGGAAAAATAATTATCCTAATTAATTATTACAAACCGGGAGCAGATACATTAATTGGATAAAAAAAAATAAAGTGCGCGATGCAAAATTAAATCGAATGCGAAATTAGGGTTTTGACCCCTTTTAATTAAAGAAAATGTTTTGTTGTTTTTATTTTTAAGAAAAGAAATTAATCCTAAAGTTAAATACTAAATTGATTATTAAATAAATTAATTAATAGAAAATAATTAATGACATATTTTTGGAGTTTTTGTTAATTTAGGAAAGAAAATAAAATAATTAAATTTAGGGTTAAAACCTATTAAATTCTAATTAATTTTAAATATTTACAAAATAAATTAAGTTTACCTAATTAATCAACCTAATTAATTAATTAATAAAAAATAAAATTCTGAAATTTAATTGCATAAAAAAAATATTTTTGGTGATTTTTGATAAAAAAAGAAATTCTGTTATTGGTTAGTAAATTAATTAAACAAAATAAAGTAATTAAATAAAATAAACAAAATGTAAAAAAAGTAGAGAGATTGGGCCTTATTGGAGGGTGTGCATAGCAAGTTTTTTGGCCCATTTGTGAGGTCCACGTTGACTTTTTGTAATCTAATGCATGTGCGTTTGACTGGCCTATGGTGTGCCTTCAATGCTTGGCCACCAGATCTGGCCATTTGGCCATCTGGCGTACTGGATGGTGAGCATCCATGATGAGTCTCAGGCGTAAGCGCATACTGGATTACCTGAAAACAAATAATATGGAGAAAATAGGGGGACCTGGGATTCGAACCCAGGTCCTGAGAGGAATTCCAACACTATGCTTACCACTACGCTACTTGACTTGTTTTGTTAATGTAATACAAATTAAATATAATATAAAAAACAAAAGCTAATGGACTGAAAATAAAAAAAAGAGTGTGCACTGTTTGAATGGGCGAATGGTGGAGTGCCAACGCATCATCCCCGTCCTCCCTCCGTAGCTAAAAATCTGGAGCACCTATACCTACGGACAAAGGTCCGTCGCTACAAGCCTGTCCACCCTCAAAATCACGTACATGTCATGGAAATGAATTCTAACACCATGGTTAGACTCGTCTCCCTCTTCTGATCACAACCATAGCCATTACTAAGGCTAAATTTTCCTGAAACAAAAAGCTCTAAACCAAAGCTTGAAACTCTAACTATGGTGAATCACGATATAGGTCAGATAAATGCAATTGAGTAATACCAAAAGTTTGCAAATGATGTGTAGGTTAAGATTATGCCATTAATTCAGATCAACCATGCTTAAATTGTAAGATGCAAATTCAAGAACAGAGCAATGTTACGAACGACTTACATTGCTTGAGAGGGTCTGAAAACGTGTGATTTTACTTTTCGCTTGTGGAGATTGCCAGGAAGAGATTGAGACCAGTATCAAGCCTTGAAACTGCCTCTAGGAGTGATTTCGAATTCACACTTTTTCTTGATTTTTGCAAATTCTGTTTGTGCTCTATAACTGATCTCCAACCCTTATTTTGGTCTGCACAGGACCCTTATGTATTGCATAATGTATTAGGGTTGCAAACTCAGTCCAAATCTCTCTCTTTCAATGCTTTGATCTTTGATTTGATTCTTCTTTAACAACCTTCCAAAATTGACCTCTTTTCAATCTTTTTGTACACAATTGCCTTGATACGAATTGGGAATGATTCTAGCTGTCCAGTGAAACCTGAAATCATCAAAAGATCTTTGGTTTTTTAATATTTTTGATTTTATTTGATTTTATTTGGTTTAAAATGAATTAATTCAAATAAAAACCAAATTAAATAATAAAAATATGATATGGACACAGGGCCAAGGCTAGAGCACATGGGCAATAATGCCAACTCAAAACAAGTGAAAAAGAATGGGCCCATTTGGCAAAATTTGAAGTTTTGGGCATAGTTGACTTTTGGCAATTTTGCAAAAAAGTCCAACTTCAACAATGCATAACTTCCTCAATTTTGACTCTTTGGAGGTGTTCTTGGACTTTTTAGAAACTTGAGATGTCCTATAACCAACCCTTTTGGTCTCATCTCAATTTGATATTCCATGCTGATGTATGAAGCTTTGACAAAAAAGGTATTTTTGTTGACTTTTCAAAATGACCTATAATGTCCAAATTCACAACTTCTTGTGAGTGCATATTTTGAACTTGGGAGATGAAGATGGATTTTAGGAAATTTCATCCTCTTAAAAATGATCTTTGGATGGGTCATTTCTCATAAAGTATGAGAAAGTTATGCTTGGTCAAAGTTGAGTTGACTTTTCCTACAAAACCCTAATTTAGCAACTTTTGAATCTTGATGAATTATGAGGAATCCTTGATGAATCATGATAAACCCTTTATAAAATGATGAAATATACTTCAAAATGGGGATGTTTAGCAAAAATCTTGAAGTTTGACTCTATGTAGGTCACAGTTGACTTTTGCCCTAGCATAGTCGATTTTTGGACCTTTGAGCAATTGACTGAGCAAACTTTCTCTGCAAGGCTTAAAACTTGACATGAATGATCTTGAGAACATATTAGGACATTATAGAGAACTTGGGGTCACTTGGACTCAAGGATATTGATGCAATGTGAAACCCTAGTTTGGGGTAGACTGCCTTAGGAGAGAGCTTGTCTGGCCAATCCTTGAGCAACCTTAAGCAACTTGGAGATCTTTCTTGCCATGTTTTAATAAATATGAGAGTGCAAATTTTGAGGTACAACAACTTCCCCTGTTCAATCTTATTAAACTTGAGGATGCAGATTGGCTTTCGTGCCTTTCGTAATCCGAAGGTGGAAGTGGATTGAACACTAGAGTGCCCAGAAATTTGCACTCACATGAAGTGATAATTTTCTTGTGATGTCGATAATGGGCTTACAGATGCCATTTGGAAGAGATGCGATCGCCTAAAAGATTCCTTAGCGAGAGCTTGTATGCTTGTTGTTGAGGAAGATTCCGCTGAGGAAGTCTGATCTTTGTTGGGGAGAGATAGAAATTTAGGAGCTTCGTCGTCCGTTATTCTGCTGGTGAGTCGTCCCTGTCGATATTTAGGAACTTCAATCGTCCGTACTCAACTGAGGGAACAACTTTTGCTGAGATTTAGGAGCTCGTTTGTAATTCAATTGACTTTATCGAGATTTAGGAGCTTGTCCGTAATTCAACTGGTTTTATCATGATTTAGGAGCTTGTCCGTAATTCAACTGATTTTGTCGAGATTTAGGAGCTTGTCCGTAATTCAACTAAGTAACCATCTGTTGAGATTTAGGAACTCGTCCGTAATTCAACTGAGGAAACATCTCTGCTGAGATTTAGGAACTTGTCCGTAATTCAACCTAGGAACATATCTGTCGAGATTTAGGAACTTGTCTATAATTCGACTGCTTTGCTGAGATTTAGGAGCTCGTCCGTAATTCAACAACTTTGTTGAGATTTAGGAGCCTGACCGTAATTCAACTGGGGTAATATCTGTCGAGATTTAGGAACTCGTTTGTAATTCGACTGAGAAAATATCTTTGTCGAGAGTTAGGAGCTTGTCCGTAATTCAACTGAGGAAAAATCTTTGTCGAGATTTAGGAACTCGTCCGTAATTAGACTGCTTTGCTGAGATTTAGAAGCTCGTTCGTAATTCAACTGGAGAAACATCTCTGATGAGATTTAGGAACATCGTCCATAATTCAACTGAGAGAACATCTCTGCTGAGATTTAGGAGCTCGTCCATAATTGAACTGAGGAAACATCTCTGTTGAGATTTAGGAGCTCGTCCGTAATTCAACTGAGGAAACAGCTTCATAGCTTGAATTTTGTGAGAATTTGATTGTATCTTTTCTGAAAGGTAAAGGTTAGCTGTATGTAATGCATCATATGTATCAAGCAACGATGTTCTCAAAATAAATGAGATTGTGTTGTATGATGCGTATGTATGTCATGATGTATGGAAATGTGATGTTTTGAGCTGGGGAAAATAAATCCCGGATTGCTGCTGGAGAAAAGAAATGAATTCTTTGTTTCCGCTGAGGATAGTTGATGAAGATTATTGTGAGAATAAACCTGCAGGAGAGGATAATTCCGCTGGGGAATAAACTGATGAGGAAATACCTCTATGGGGAAGAGATGTTCTGCTGAGGATTCCGCTGACAAATTCATATGGGATGAATTACCGTTGCTGGCGATAATGAACCTTGTTGGGGATTGAATTCCTGTTTGGTGAAAGGAAAGAAATCCGATGGGGATAATTTTCCAATAGCGAACTTGCTGGGGATAATCCTTTTAGACTTTACTGGGGATGATCTTCCGGAGTCTACTGAGGATAATTCTTCCAACTCCACTGGGGATACTTTTATACTCCGCTGGGGATGATAAGACTTTTCAGAATCCGCTGGGGATGATTGTCTAGTGCCGATGATGGATAAATTATGCTTGGGGAGAATATTACCGATTCATTCACACTTGCGAGTCTCAGCTGGGGAGAGCTAACACCACTAACTTTCTCTTACTCTGCGGGGAATGACTACTTTCAATCGTTTCCTCCAGCTAGGTCTATCCCTATACCTGGTGGACAGGGAAACTGTACGGTTTAGACATTTCTCGTTTGCCCCTGTTTTTGATATTACAAGTAATCATCTTTTGTTTCGCATGTAAATATTTATGAGCAGCAATTAATGTCAAATGCATATATCAAAAACTGAACATTGGACGTTCTTTGCAAAACAAAACAGGAAAAGGAAAAACAGTTGAAATTTCTTTGAAAATGAATTGTATTGACTTTGAAGTTTGGCCTGTAAATAGGCATTTTTGTACAAGAGGCGGACGTCCTAGTAAGAGAACGCCGCCGAACAAATAGAATTTATATAATTTGTGAAAAACAAAGAAAAACAGCTATGTGAATAATCCCACTGGGTTCCAACTCTGCTATTGCCTTTATGTCCTCGAGCATCTCATCACTTTGCTACTTGGTTGAAGGTAGATCAGATTGATTAGTGTCATCCGAGCTTGACAGTTGATACCGAAGTCTGGTTGCAAGGTGATCCAATGAGACATAGTGTTATGCTTTGATCCCTAATTTTTGCCTGGACCGCCCTTTCGGGTTTTCAGTCCACCGGGATACCCTTTTTTGCCCAATCCGCCTTTTCAGGTTTTCGACTTGCTGGGTGTACATATTTTTTTATTTTCATCCCTTATTTTTGCCCGAACTCTTTTGGTTCACCGGGAAGCCCTTATTTTTGCCTAGGCCAGTCAACCTAGCGGGTCTTTGATTATGCGTAGTATCTTTTCACTATGTCTGCTTTGACGGGGTGAGGAAGGTCATCACCATCCATAGTGGTTAGAATTATAGCTCCTCCTGAGAAAATGTTCTTAACCACAAATGGCCCTTCGTAAGTAGGGGTCCATTTGCACCTGGGATCACCTTGAGGTAATATGATGCGCTTGATAACCAGGTCTCCGACTTGAAACTCTTGTCATCTTACTTTCTTGTTAAATGCCTTGATCATCTGTTTTTGGTACGTCTGACCATGACAAATAGAAGTAAGTCTCTTTTCGTCGATTAAATTCAACTGGTCAAGCCGGGTCTGAATCCAGTCATCTTCGCTCAAACCTGCGTCCTTCATAATCCGAAGAGAGGGTATCTGAACTTCAATGGGAAAGATGGCCTCCATGCCATATACCAAGGAAATAGGTGTTGCCCCTGTTGACGTCTGCGCTGAGGTACGGTACCCATGAAGAGCAAATGGTAACATCTCGTGCCAATCTTTGTATGTTACCGTCATCTTCTGCACAATCTTCTTAATGTTCTTATTAGCCGCTTCAACAACCCCATTCATCTTCGGCCGGTAAGGAGAAGAGTTATGATGCTGTATCTTGAACTGCTTACAGAGCTCGGTGATCATCTTAATGTTGAGATTTGTACCATTGTCCGTAATGATCCTCTCTGGTACACCATATCGACAGATCAGATTGTGCCGAATGAACCGTGCCATGACGTTCTTGGTTACGGTAGCAAAGGAAGCTGCTTCGACCCACTTCGTGAAGTAATCAATAGCCACCAAGATGAAATGATGCCCGTTAGATGCCGTAGGTCTGATCTCGCCGATCATGTCGATGCCCCACATTGCAAAAGGCCACGGAGCTGTCATGACGTTCAGAGGTACTGGAGGTATGTGCACCTTATCAGCATAGACTTGGCACTTATGACAGGTCCGAGAATGCCGATAACAGTCGACTTCCATGGTAGACCAATAATATCCTGCTCGTAGGATTTTCTTTGCCATGGTATGTCCACTGGAATGGGTCCCGAAAGTACCTTCATGTAGCTCTACCATAATCCTTTCTGCTTCATTCTTGTCTACACAACGCAGTAAGAGTGAATCATGGTTAAGTTTGTAAAGGATGTCATTACTGATGAAGAACTTCGCCGCGAACCTCCTCAGAAACTTCTTATCATTAACAAATGCACCCTCGGGGTACTCCTGAGCCTCAAGATACCTCTTTACCTCGTGAAACCAGGGTTTATCTGTCATCTCTTCAGTCTCAATGTCACAGCAATGTGCAGGTTCGTCCAACATTTCAATGGTAATCTGGGGAGCCTCATTATCCCATCTGACCTTGAACATAGAAGACATCGTAGCTAGCGCGTCCGCCAACTGATTCTCCTCTCTAGGGAAGTGTTCAAAGGTTATCTCCTCGAAGTGTGGAAGCAAAGTCAATACATACTCTTTGTAAGGAATACAATTTGGGTGTTTAGTATCCCACTCACCTTTGATCTAGTTGATCACGAGAGAGGAATATCCGAATACACTTAAGAACTTAATCCTTAGGTTAATAGCTGCTCGAAGACCCATGATGCACGCTTCATACTCCGCCATGTTATTGGTGCAGTTGAAACATAGTCGGGTGATGAATGGAGTATGAGAGCCTTCAGGAGATATGATCACGGTGCCAATGCCATTTCCCAAAGCGTTTGAAGCTCCATCAAAGTACATAGACCATCGGGATCCCTCCTTAGGTCCTTCATCCCGTCCAGGTGTCTCACAGTCGGTCACTAACATGATGTTCTCATCCAGAAACTCAAAGTTCATAGACTGGTAATCGTCCACTGCTTGATGCGCCAAATGATCTGCCAACACACTTCCCTTGATTGCCTTTTGAGTCATATATTGGATGTCATACTCAGTTAAGATCATCTTCCATCTCGCTATTCTTCCGGATAAGGCAGGCTTTTCGAAGATATACTTGATTGGGTCCATCTTTGATATCAATAGAGTAGTGTGAGTCAGCATATACTGTCTCAGCCAGCGAGCAGCCCATGCCAAAGCGCAACAAGTTTTCTCAAGCAACGAGTATCGGGTCTCGCAGTCGGTAAACTTTTTGCTAAGGTAGTAAATAGCATGCTCTTTTTGGCCAGACTCGTCATGCTGTTCCAGCACACACCCAATTGAATTATCGAGTACTGTCAAGTATAAGATCAGAGGTCTCCCTTCAACTGGAGGCATCTGAATAGGAGGCTCTTGGAGATATTCTTTGATCCTTTCGAAAGCGGCCTGACATTCATCATTCCATCTTACCACTTGATCTTTCTTCAGTAACTTGAAGATCGGTTCACAAGTAGTAGTCAGGTGCGAGATGAATCGGGCAATGTAATTTAGACGTCCCAAAAAACCTCTGACTTCCTTTTCTGTTCTGGGAGCTGGCATTTTCTGTATAGCCTTCACCTTTGCAGGATCCACTTGAATACCTTTATTACTTACGACGAAACCCAGCAGCTTACCAGATCTCACCCCGAAGGTGCACTTGTTCGGGTTTAACCTCAGCTTGTACAACTTCAACCTGTCAAATAGCTTCTGAAGATGGTCAAGATGTTCTTCCTCAGTCTGGGATCTTGCAATCATATCATCAACATATACCTCAATCTCATGATGAATCATGTCGTGGAACAAAGCGACCATGGCGCGCTGATACGTTGCCCCAACATTCTTTAATCCAAAAGGCATGACCTTGTAGCAAAAGGTACCCCATTGAGTAAAAAAGGTTGTCTTCTCCATATCTTCAGGAGCCATTTTAATCTGATTATAACTGGAGAAACCATCCATAAAGGAAAAGACCTTATGCTGTGCGGTGTTGTCAACCAGAATGTCGATATGAGGCAAATGGAAGTCATCCTTGGGGCTCGCCCTGTTCATATCCCTATAGTCAACACAAATCCTAACCTTACCATCCTTCTTCGGCACCGGAACCACGTTGGCCACCCACTGTGGGTAAGAAGTAACTGCTAGAAAACCGGCATCAAATTGTTTCATAACCTCAACCTTGATTTTCTCAGACATCTCTGGGCGCATTCGGCGAACTTTCTGTTTCACTGGAGGACAGTCTTCCTTGGTAGGCAGGCGGTGAACCATGATATCGGTATCCAACCCATGCATATCTTCATAAGACCAGGCAAAGATCTCAACATAGTCACGCAGCATCTGAATCAACCGTTGCTTCACACTAGGCTCCAGATTTGCACCGATCTTGACCTCTTTCTTGTCTACCTCTGTACCCAGATTTACTGTCTCCACTGGCTCTTCATGCGGTTGTATATCCCTCTCTTCCTGAAGTAACAATCTAGCAAGTTCACCAGGCACTTCGCAATCATCCTCACCTTCGTCCTCGGCTTGGTTGATCGGACCTTCAAAGTCATAATTGGCAATAACATAGTCGTTATCAGTGGGATCCAGAGTGGATGTAGACCTGTATATGTGAGTGTGTGTAAAATAGTTATTTTGCAAGATAAAAGAGAAAAAACAAAGAGCGCAAAATTTGAAATGCAAGAAAATATCCAATGCTTTTATTAATGATATATATAAATGACACACAATAAAGCCCTCAAAAACAAAGCCATGGTGTCTCGGGTAAGGCACCGGGCCGTAAAGTTTAAAATTGTTTGTTACAAAATCAAAACAAAAGTCTCATTATTGGGTAATAAAAGAAATTGGCATGGAATCCTTTGCCATCCAATTGATTAATCCTCCGTCAGTATTCGGGTAGATCCAAATGTCAAACTCAGATTCTTCATCGTCTTCAATGGCATTTACTCCCGAATTGCTGATAAACAGGGGAGGTCCTCCGATCCGTGCACACCGAACAGCCCTTTGAGCTTCTGCAGTGAAACCCAAACCAAATGTGTTAGTCTTATGTGCAAAGTCAGGGAGTTGGCCCCAATTCGCACACCCACCTTTCTCAACAACAACCCAGGCATCCTTGAAGGAAGCCATCTTCATTGGAAGATCTTCAGTAGCAGTTTCAGTTGATGCTAGCGTCTGGGGAACTTCTTCAAAATGTTGACACAGGGTTTCAATTAACTCCCCGTCCATTTCCACATACCGGAAGGAGTTGAGGTGGCTCATCGTGTACTCCTCTTCTCCTCGTACCGTAACAATTTTCCCTTTCACTGGGTATTTCAGCATCTGGTGGAGCGTAGAAGTTACTTCCCCAGCTTTGTGGATCCACGAACGACCCAGCAAACAAGAATAAGATGGCCGAGTGTCCATCATATAGAATGTAGATGCGAAAATCTGAGATCCAACCTTAACCGGAATATCCACCTCTCCATGTACCATCCTCTTGGACCCGTCAAAGGCCCTAACCACGATGTTACTCGGCTTCAGCACCAACCCTTTACAGTCTAACCGGTCTAACACTTTCTTAGGTAAAACGTTCAATGAGGAACCAGTATCCACCAACACGTGAGCTAGAGTAGTGCCCCTGCACTCAATGGAGACATGTAGGGCGTCATTGTGATTCTTCCCCTTGGCGGTCAAATTTGCGTCGAAGAAACCCAACCCGTTATCTGCCGTCAAACTAGCCATACAATCTTTGAACTGGTCAGCAGATGTTTCCTGAGGCACGTGCGCAGTTTTCAAGAAAGCAATCAGAGCCTTAACATGGGCCTCTGAGCATAGCAATAAGGACAACATAGAGATCTTCGACGGGGTTTTCCCCGGCTGTTCGACTACATTATAGTTGCTTTTCTTGATGATATTTAAAATTTCCTCTATCTCCTGTCTAGAGGCTTCAACAATAATCTTCCTTGGTGCCTCCGTCCGGGCAGTCTCACCGGTGATCCCTTTGCCCCGAGTATCGGATGACTCGACAATAGGGGTAAGGATTGGAACAGGAACAGGAACAGTAGTAGGCGTACTGGCAGGTAAAATAACAACAGGCTTCCGAACAGTTGGTGGAGAGATCTCAGGGGAGAAAAGTCTTCCACTTCGGATGACTTTACTAGATCCAACAATATTGCTGACGTCAGTATCAGCCTCTTCGTCTTTCAAGTCTTGTTTAACCCCGTGATAATACACATCGGCCCCGTAGTGCCATGGGACAGCCTTATCCGACGTGTAAGGGATAGGTCCAGGAACAATAAGGATCAATGGAGCGATTCTCGGAATAGATGTAATTCTAACAGGCTTTCTCGTGGAAGCCTTGGAAGAATTGGCGAAAATGGTGATTATGGAAACTTCTTCAACAGGAACCAAAGGAACAACAATTTTATCGAATAAGATTTCTTTCTTATCCATCAGGCGTTGGACACCTGACTTCAAAAGATGGCAACCAGTAGGTAGGATGGAACACAGAAGGCAACCTTCACCACAACCCGGAAATAAACCGTCTAACAGAAGGTTCTTCTTCACAGTAATCAATGGAGTAGCAATGTATTCCACAGAGGATACAAACACATCATCATCCACAACATTCACTCCATGATTTGGCATATGAGCATTCATAACATTTGGTTTTTCTGGCGCTTCGAACTCAATCTCCTTAGCATCAATTAGATCCTGTACTTTACTCTTCAGGGCCCAGCAATGATTGGTATCATGCCCTGGGCTATCAGAGTGATAAGCGCAACGGGAGTTTGGATTGTACAGCGGTGAGGTGGTGTTGGGATTCTTCGGAGCTTCTCTCGGAATCACCAAGTTAGTATTCAACAAATATGGCAGAATTTGAGATAAAGACATGCTGAGCCGAGTAAACTGTCTTTGAGGCCTCTCTACCCTTGGCTAATTGTTGCGTTGTGTGGCAACAACTGGTCTTGAAATAACTACCGCATTAACTGGTTGGCGGCGCTCGGGTCGATTATGGCTCTTAGAGCTGTAAACTGCGTTAGACTCCTTCTTGAAGGGCTTCTTCTTGGTACTTGACGAAGCACCTTTCTGTAACTTGCCGCTCTTAATACCGACTTCAACTCTCTCCCCGGTCATAATTAACTCAGTAAAACCTGACGATGAACTTCCGATCAAATGGTTGAAGTATGGACAAAACAAGGTCCCCACAAACATATCCACCAACTCCCTGTCAGCCAGCGGGGGTTGGACTCTACCAGCAAGGTCTCTCCACTTCTGAGCGTAATCTTTGAAACCTTCGCTCGCACCCATAGACATACCCTGAAGTTGGGTACGCGTGGGAGCAAGGTCGGCATTATATTGGTACTACTTGTAAAAAGCAGCAGCAAGGTCTTCCTAATTACGGACACTAGCTCCTTCTAGCTGATAGAACCATTCAAGTTGAGTCCCTGAGAGACTATCTTGAAAGAAATGAATCCAGAGATTCCTGTCAGCGGTATATGGCTGAATCTTTCTAACATACGAACGGAGGTGTAGCTTTGGGCAGGAGACCCCGTCGTATTTAGCAAAGACTTGTGCTTTGAACTTGTGGGGAATCACCACCCCAGATGCCAAACCTAACTCACCAAAGTCCAATCCAGTTATCTTCTGGATCTCCATCGCACTTAACCGGTCTTCAAGTTGTTTATACCTATCCTCAGCAGGAGGATACTGGTCTTCATCAATGTCAGTCTCGTTGTTAGAAACCACAGGGCTAGGAGCCCTCCTTTCTTCCTGATTCTCTCCCCTTCCAGATGAGTGAGACAAATCAACTTCCTCTCGCAACCTGTTTCCAAACCTGTGACCCATGTTCAGGAGGAATGTCTTCTTCTTCTTCTTCTTCTTCTTCTTATTCTTCTTCTTCTTCTTCTTCTTCTTCTTCTTATTCTTCTTCTTCTTCTTCTTCTTCTTCTTCTTCTTCTTCTTCTTCTTCTTCTTCTTCTTCTTCTTCTTCTTCTTCTTCTTCTTCTTATTCTTCTTCTTCTTCTTCTTCTTCTTCTTCTTCTTCTTCTTCTTCTTCTTCTTCTTCTTATCCTTCAAAATAAGAGTCTTCAGATCTTTCTGCCCCTTGGCCAGGTTCATGAACATTTCCTGGAACTGAGCGTTTTGAGCTTGTAGAGCCTTGATAGCTTGATCAGTGGATGTTATAGCAGACATGATGCTGAAATAAACAGCGAAGAAGATAAGAGACCTATAAGGGCACCTACGATGAGGTGCATGGAATGAAATGCGTATGATATGATTTCAAAGACGTCGAGAGATTCAAATTCGTAAACCAAAATGAAACACACTTTTATTAGATTAAAAACTTGAAACAATATTTGACAAATGCCTTTAAGGCGTTACAAAAAGAAAAACTTAAAAGTAAATCAAAAACTGGAAATAACAAAAGACATCAGCGCTCCCATGGTCGTTTTCCTCCTGTGCTGACATAGTCGTTGAGAACCTTCTCGTTCTCCAGCTGCCTTGTAAGCTTTAGGATCTTCCGCTCCTGCTCGTGATACTTTTCTCTGTAAGTATCCCGCTCTTCTCTCAGCTGCATCCAAGACCTCTTTAATTCCCCAATGTCAGTAGGTATGTATGGGTGGAGGATAGTAGTTGAAAACCCTTCTTCATCAACACTCTCAACAATTATCGGTAAGACAGCTTCGTACGACATTCCCAGCTTTTGGGCACGGATTTGAACCCATCGGAGATACGGTTCCATCGGAAGAGAGGTCTTCAACCCTAACTCATGCGGATCGGACCTGTGCACCCTGTTCCAAGCTTGTATGAACCTGCGACGATGCTCCTCACTATCCCCATGGAAGTCAAAGACAATGCTCAGAATCCTCAACTCATAAGGACCGTCCTTTCTAGCTCGCCAAAACTGTCGCAAGGCCAGACAAGGATTATAGGTGATTCCTCCCCTAATTCCAAGTAAAGGAACATTGGGGTATTCTCCGCACCGGTCAATAACAGCTACTTCCTCCATGTCTTTAGTACTCCAGATAATGTCCGTATGAGCAAGGGACATAATTCTATAGGCCCAACCCATGCCTTCCTTGTTCTTCAAAACAAATTTGGGTAGGTGAGAAATAAACCACCTCACCAGCAATGGTGCTCAACACATAAGGGTTCCCCGTTTCCGAGCAGTACGGGTATAAAGAGCAAGTAGAATATCCCTTAAGAGAGTGGACACCAAATTACGGGACATGAAAATCTTCATTGTGTTCACGTCGACGAAAGAATCTGAATTAGGAAACATTACCAAACCATAAATGAGAGGTTCCAGGATATCTTTGAATGCTTGAAAATCCAAACTGTCCCAAAACTGATTAGCCCGATCAACCAAGAACTTAGCCAAGAAGCCTTTTGTCCCACTCCGAATCTCCCAGTTAGACATTACCTCAACCTTTGTCAGATGTAGGGATGTGGCAACATCTTATGGCCTAAGAGCTTTCTCCCAACCTGTAACTGGCGTCTTCTCTAGAATAGAGATGCCAAGTAAATCAGAGAACTCCTCCAAAGTAGGGACTAACTGATAGTCCGGAAAGGTGAAGCACTGGTGCAATGGGTCAAAGAACTGGTACAAGACACTCAACATCTGCTCATCCATCTTGGAAGTGACCAAACCAAGGAGGTGACCATGTCTTCTGATAAAGGAGGAAGTATCTGGAAACTTTGCAACCAAATCTCTAAGCTGAATAGGAATCTGTACAAAGCTGATCCGAATAGTGTTTCTACGTATAGAGGCCATGACCTACAAAACAGAACAAAGATGAATCCCCTCTGTCTTTGAAATGGGTTAGTCTGATGCAAGATGCATGCAATGTCATGATGCATGATGTCATGATAAAAACACACCACAAGTATTCACATATAGCAAACATGGTAAGGGAAAACAAGTCATACAATAGCCCTTAGATTTCAGGTTGACATGGAGTTTAGGTACTATCCTCTTTCAGTTTAGTTGGTTCAACCTGTCCTAGTAATAGTAATCGGGTTCTAGAGGATCTCAATATCACTAACCACCCTCAATCGGTTATAATTCCAGTTTGGCAACCTTTTCTTGCGGTCGGAATCATCGCGAGAGTTTGGTCTCAATGAATGTAGCATACTGCTACTTTTCTATGGCCAAGTTTGTCAATTATAGGTTCTAAGGTCAGTTGGTGCTTAATGACCCCTTAGCAGCCCCATATTCTCCTTGTTCCTCCACAAGGGATATCGGCACAAACTAAAGTGTCACACCAACGTAGCTACTGCTTCAACCATATCGGTCTACACCGTACATTTCCCTCACAGTCTATTGCTACTTACCTAAAAGGTATCCTCAGATCTGGGTTAGGATCTATAGTAACTCCGATTCAAACCCACAAAGATAAAGCATACAAATCAAGAAATTGAAAACATTATGATGAACTAGTCCTAAGGTACACCCCACTTATTAGCTCCCCAGCAGAGTTGTCAGTTCTGTGATACGGTGGGAAGAACTGACTGTTTTTGGAATGCTGGTCTGCGTTTTGCGTTTTTTTTGCAAAATGTTATGGTAAGCAAGATTCGCCACCGACTTTTATTTTATCCAACAAGGAAATGAAAAAAGCACAGAAAAATTCCTTTTTTCGAGATATTTCTGAGTACGGAGGGGGGGGGGGGTAGATTATAGAAAGGGAAGGTATTAGCCCCCTTTCTATCCGTAGTTATCTACGGGCTCTTAGGTACTTGCTCATCATTTTCAAAATTGTTTTCTTTGTGCTTGTGGGTTTTGAAAAGTTTTTGTTTTAACTTCGATTTAACTCTTGCATCTGTCTTCAAGAGTGTAATTGTGATACGGTGGGAGAACTGACTTGGGATTTTGCGTTTGTTTTCACACTTGTTTGGTTTATCAAGAGTCGCCACTGGCTTTTTATTTTATCCTAAGGAAAGGTCAAAAAGCACAGGAAAGACCTTTGAGATGTTTTCTTGGGTTCGGGGGGTAGATTATGAAAAGGGAAGGTGCTAGCATCCTTTTCATCCATGGTTATCCATGGGCTCTTAGTTACTTGTTTTAGATCACTTGCCTTTGCTTTTCACTTGTTTGATATGGTGCTTTGTGTGTGTGGTTTTGAAAATGTTTTGAAAAAGATGCCTTGTCTAGGCAACCCTTGTAATGATTCTTGTTTGAATATATACAAAGGTGTGTGTCTTTTTGAAAAGATATTCCAATGTTTTGAAAGTTGTTTTGAAATTGTTCTGAAGTTGTGTTGTGAAATGTGTTTGAAAATAGAAAGGATGTTTTGCAAGATTTTTGATCAAGTAACTAAGAGTTGTCTACCCCATTTACTCAAAGATCTTTCTTATGTTTTTAACCCTTTTAACAGTGTTTTTTCACCATTGTGTTTGATGAACAACCTTGCGTTAGGATGTTTAAACGGGACAGGCGCGGGTCATCGTATACAATCATTGAAGGTAACTTGTGAGACGCTCTAGCAATTTTGTAAGGGACGAGATCATTTTATCGAAGGCAACATCGAGGGTCATCGAGGGACTATGATCTTTGTTTATCGAAGGGGAATTTGCTAGGGTGTCTCATACTCGAGGGACATGATTGCATTTTCCGAGGCAATAAGCGAGGTTACCCTAGAGGTGAAAGTGTGAATTGTGTATTGATTATCATGTATTTATCTTGTATTAGGTCATCTAGCGGTTGATTTTGAATCTTCGCATACAAACCCTAATTACTATACAGTATATGGAAAGCGATAAATTGCGGGAATTTAAAGTCTAAGTTATTACAAATAAGTATCCGGGGATAGGGGTACAGATGTTTACAAATGGGGATGAGTCTTATCAGAATGGTAATGTCCAAGTATTATGTTACAACCAAATCGAATTGTCGCATTCTCAATGAAAAAATATAACAAGGTATAAGAATCAAAGAGAATCAAAAGTATTGTGAGATGTATGTGGTTATTTACAAATGATCAGATAAAATATTAACCTAATGAAAATTAAGTGTTTATTATTATTTATTGTGTTTTTTTGTTAATTATATAAACAAAAGTTTTAAAGAAAATAAAAATTACTTTAAGTTAAAATTTTATTGTTTATGTATTTTTGTTAATGTTTTTAGAAATTTATATAAAAAGATTAAGTAAACAAAGTATTTAATTAAATATACAAATATTACATAAAATATATCAAAACAAAATGGTTATTAGTTCTCTTTACTATTAATAAAATAAAAACTTTTTAGAAAAACAAAAAGAAAAGTATTATTTTTCTTCTTCTAAAGAGAGTAAATTAATTAACAAAGAAAAGGGTATTATTTTGGAAATTAAAAGGAAGAGTGATGGGCCTAGGTACATGTTTTGGCCCAAAGTGGTATAAAAACAAAGGAGGCTGAAGGCAAAAAGGGGGTGTAGGCGCTGGTACATGTTTGGGCTTCAGTTTGGTTGGGTGAAGGCCCATCTGATGGGTTTGAACAAATTGTTAGGGTTGTTTCAATTGTTTGGAGATTAGGGTTTACAGTTGTACAGCGGCGCCACTCCTTCTCTCGTCTTCTTCGCCTCTCATCTTCTCTCTCAGCCAAGCGATGATTCGTCCAATGCTCCCAGTTACCAGAGTGCTACTTCCGTCCTCTCCTCTCCACGACGACACGAAATGATGGTTCGAAAGGTATACCTTTTTTTATCTTGTTCTGGATGCGTTCTTTACAGTTTGCATGGTTAATCTTGTACGTTTTATTGTTTTTGCAAAGTTTAATCTTTGGCGTTTATGATATTAGGTGTAGGAAAAGAGAACAATACCTTTGGGGTTTCGTTTTTGGAGAGTGGATGGTGGAGAGGGAGCTTGGAATGGCGGCGCTCTAAGGTGGCCGGAGGAGGGAGCGTGATGATGATGCTAGCTCACTTTTGGTATTTCTGTATCTTTGTTTGATGATGACATTGTATTCTGAAAACCCTATATCTTTTTGCTTCTTAATCTTCTCTTCTTCTTATCTGAATGCTGACTTTGTTCTTGTTGGCTTGAGTTGATGATGAGTACTTCTGAAATGTTGTTCTGATTTGATGTTTACTGATTGTTAATGATGAACGTTATTTCTGAGACTTGCTTGTTGTTGACTTCCCTTCTGACTTCTTCCTCTTCTTTGAGTGTTGACTTTCGATGATGAACTTCGTTATGAGATGCTTGTTGTTCTCTTCACTTCTGACTTCTTCCTCTTCTTTAAGTGTTGACTTTCAATGATGAACTTCATTCTGAGATGTTGCTATTGTTGTTGTTGATTTGGTGTTTGGATATATTCTCCTGATTTATGTTGATGATGAATGTTAATGTGTTTGGAAACAAGCTTTGAGTTTGTAAGGCAGGCCTGGAGGCTTGTGAGTTCTGCTTTTGGTAGGCTATGCTGTTATGTTTGTAGTTATGCAAGCTTATGCAGTTTTGAATAGGTTATGCAGGTCATGCAGTTTGGGTTTTTGACAACAGGCTACAGGTTTGTTGGGTTTGGAAGCAGACTTGCTTCTGTAGGTTTGCTATTTCGTGAGACCTGTTTCAATGGTTTGTGAGGCCGGTTGTGTCTTGCTATGCTTGTGTTTACAAGCAGTTTGATATCTTGCAGGCTTGGTCACTTGCAGTTTTTTTGCAGGTTTGAGTGGCTCGAGTTTTTGCAGGTTTGAAAGCAGGTTTTATTTTAGGCAGTTTTTGCAAGTTTGATAACTTGCAGTTATGCAGGTGTTTACCTTGGGTTTTGGTAAACAACCGCTGATCCTCCAAATGGTTACTTATTTGGTTACTCGCAGGATCGATCAGATTGATCCTATTGACATAGGTTGATTTTGAAGTTTGATTAAGGTGGATAAGGCTTTAAATAAAATGTTTCAAGTAAATTGCATAAAGGAAAGACTTGGTAAAATAAACAAGGCTTTAAAGTAAAGGTTCGACAGGAATTTAAAGGAGAAAAGCAAGTAAAATGCTGGAAAAGTAAATGACTTGAATTGATAAAATTGGTGTTTCACACATACATTTCTCAACAATTCTTTCTCACACGCTGGGTACTCGAATCTAAATGAGTGACTATGTATAGAATTGTGAACACACGCGAGAAACTACATGTCTACTCCTATTTATACAAAAACATTCCAAGTAACCGTCGGGCAGTTACACTGCTTCGAGATCAATCCACTTGGCACGTTCTCCATGCTTGACGCTCCAGATCCTTGCACGTTTGCACGTGGTAACTGCTGGAAACCGTTTTCCCTCCAAACACTTGAATTTCAAACTGCTCCACTCTGGACCATCGAACACGTTCGTCAAGAGACATCTTCGACGAGAATCTCCTTCGACGTCGAAGGCACTCAACCTTCTTCCTTGGAAGAAATCTTCTAAGTATTTTGCCATCTTTCGACGGGCACTTCGACAGACTTAGCCAGTCGAAAGCATCTTTCAGCTTTAATGGCTGACATCCATCAAAACAAAGGTGTCGAATTTAGGAGCCAACAAATTGCCCCCCAAGAATGCCTTATTTCGACTTTGAAAGAAAAAGGCATTCTTTGAAAACGCCATTCGACACCTGTCTTTCCACGCTTAGTCACAAGTTAACTTGTGCACTTTTTGTTGCTTTTTACCAACTATTGGCAATCCCAAGAAACCATCATTGATTTGATCCTAGGACGTCACTTTCAGTACGGCGTGCAGTACCAAACGTCACTTCAGAATTTGTCATTATGACAATTCTCAAAAACGAGGACGCACGCTGCGTCTCTCTACTTCTGCAGAAACGGCCAAAGCAACAAGGGACTGCCACGCGTCCCACTAATTCCTGCAGCATTAAATGACATTTAATGTCCTCGTTATTGGGGATTTCTCCCACTACTATAAATAGTAGTGAATATCCCATTGTGGGACTTTTTACGCAAACTAGCCTCCAAACTTCCTTGTTTTCGTATAAGCTTGCTCTCTTTGCAGAAAACTCTTCCTCTTTCACTTCATCTTCATCCTCAACAATGGCCTCTGCTTCTACTGCCCCCAAGGCTAACGCACCAACTGAACAACACGTTAAACCCAAGGTCTTCGTCACTGCCCCGGTAGTGAACTCTACAGGGAAACGAAGGGTTCCTGAACCTTCTGACATCTCCGTTCGCGATGCTTACTCGCGCCACTTGATGATCCCGGTTGGATACTCCAACCAGATCTTCGCAATGTCTGGCCCCATGAATCCAAGCATTTCTGAAGCTCTGAAGATCAAGAGCTATTTCCCCATCGTCGAGAAACTCAAGCCAGTAGCATGCGCCAAGAAGGACGCAGAAGACAGCGAAGACCCTACACGCGAAAAAATCGACCTCCGCTTCTTCAACAGAAGTGTTAGGGTCTTCAGGTCTTGCCCTAATCTGACCTCCGACTATGTTGCTTGGCTGACAAAGTTGGAGAAACATCAAACTCCAGTCTGGAAGGAAATGGGAATCTTCGACCTAGTGATGCTGTCGAAGACAGGCTTAAACTACTCCCCAGAGATGCTTATAGCTTCGCTGTTGTTCTGGGACTACTCCCATTTTACTTTTCATCTTCCATGTGGGATGCTAACCCCCACACTCTTCGACGTAGCAGCTATTACTGGCCTTCGACCAACCGGAGATTACTTCGACCCGGAGGAGATGTCAGAGGACCAAATTGGCTTTTCTGAGACCAAGCCAACATACACCACTTTTATCAACCATTATCACGACAGGTCGACAGACGCGGTGTCGGATGTCGAACACATTGCGTTTCTAGCCTTATGGCTAACTCGCTTTGTGTTTTGCTCGAAATCTCTGCAGGTGACCAAAAAGATGGTCACTCTTGCTACCCAACTGCATCACCGCCAAAACATCTGTTTGGCAGAACTGATTCTGGCCAGTCTTTATGACTCTATCAGCAATGGGGCCACTCTTCTGAAACATGTCGAGGACAGGGCCAGTTTGTTACTTGCTGGGCCTTTCTGGCTACTTCAACTGTGGCTCAACGCCACTTTCGAATCTTTCTTGCCCAAGAAGGTTCAGATAAATGAACAGGCGCCAGCAATAGCAAACAGGCGCGTCGAAGGCATCAGGCTAGCTCTGCTGACACCTGTGGAAGATGGGCTGGAGTTCCAACAAACCTTCACTAACTTCGTTTTAATGTTCACTCGAAGGAAGGAATTTGTTTCAACTATGGCTCCATTTGCTCAACGGAGAGTGGGGCCAGCATGGTTCACAAGGCCACATCCAAAGGAGTCGAGTGGTCCCAATGTCGATGAGCATACAATACTCTGGGAGGCATTCCTTACACCAAGGATTATGCCTCTTCGATTTAAGAGTTCTAAGACTCATCTGAGTCTGCTTGCCTATCAACCAAATCTGGTATCTCGCCAGTTTGGTATTATCCAAACCCTGCCTTCTCCGATTTTTCAAAGGGAGAAATCAATGTTGTACTTCTGCAACGATTATACAGAAGAAGCTGCCATCAAGCATATCGGAAGGTATGCTGGTCGAACAATCCTCTCGCTGTTTGACTACCAGCTTAATTTCCTTTGCTCACCATCCTTCGAGGAGTGGTGGAGAAGCTATTATGCTGAGTACTTCTTCGACGAGAAGGACTTCATGACTGAGTTGCAGAAGTCTTTTGTCCTTGTGTTGGACAAAGTAAAGAAATGTAAGTTCATGCTCTCACATTACTTTTTGTCTTTCTCTACGACTGCTAGCCTGTTAACCTTTCTTTTGCTTTCAGTTGTTCGAAAGCCTCTAGCCAAGAAGGCTACAGAAGGCCCACAAGGAGGAGGCCCTTCAACAAAACCTCCACCGCCGGCGAAGTCTACAGCGCCGGCGAAGACCATAAGCAACCAACAAGGGGAAGGCTCTTCGAGGAAGCCTCCTGTATCGGTAACCAGATTTTCTTCATTTTTCTTCTGGCTTTCGATTTTTGATTTTCGATGCAATTATTCAATCGAATTCCTGTTGGTTTTCTAGGCCCCTTCGCCCAAGAAAAGGGCAGCATTGGTGGTCGAATCGGGGAGTGATGACGAAAGTGATTCCCCTCCTGCTCCCTTAAAGAGGCGAAAGTTAACGAAGGACGCTTCTGTTCCTGCTCCTGCTCCTGAAGGTCGAACCGTCAGAATAAAGGTTGCTGTGAGAAAGCCTAGGCCACCTCCAGTGATCATCGAGGAGCCAACTGAGGAGGAACTGAACGTTCTTCTTAACAAACCTGTCGAGAGTGACAATTCCAGCCCTGGGGCTGAAGTTAATCCACAGGTAATCTATTGGACCCTTTTTATAACTTAGGCATAGATACCACTATTCGATTGTGTCTCTTTCGACATCTGAAGATTTGTCTTCTTTCTCTTTTTCAGGACACTACTGAAAGTTCTCCACCAAGGACTTCAGAAACTCTAGAATCTGCTGACCTTAGCAGGCCTCAGGAAAAAGATTTGGGCAATGACGAAGCCCATACTGAGAATGAGGCCAATGCTGAAACAGTGGAGAAGACAACAGAAGAACCTATGGCGGAGGAACCACAGCCAGTGGAGGAACAACAGCCAGAAACGGTTCAGGTGGTGGATTTGTCGTCAGAAGAGAATCCTGAAGAAAGAGACCAAGGCAATGGCGAAGAGAATCAAGATGCTGTTGACGAAGAGCACCAAGGTGGTACTGGCGAAGGACACCAGGGTGACGCTAGCGAAGTGCCACAAAATGACGCTGGCGAAGGACCCCAGGGTGATGCTAACGAAGAACCACAAGTCGACGCTAGTACCGCCTCAGTCCAAGTCGAAGAGCAACCAATCGAGGCACTCAGCATTCAACAGCCTCAAGCCCAAGATAATACTGTGGCAAGGGTTACCTCCTCAAAGCACAGGTCAAAAGAGGACTTGGAAATCTTGAAACAAACTGACCCTGTCAGCTACCTCAATGCAATCATCGGGAGTAAGAGTTCATCTGACACTAGTCAGGAAATTCCTACCCTGTCGGGGAAGTCTACTGAAACTTCTCCTCTTGATGATGCGTTGGCGAAGGTTAAGGCCCAGTTCTTCAAGAGGGATTTGATGAAAACTTTAGAGGGGGACCCCACTGCTCCATCATGCTTAAAAGAGGTTTTGAATGCTATTGACTTCGAAGCTGTAGCCCCAGAAATCTCAGACTTGATCATGGAATTACATTCTATGATTGATCAAGTTTCAGCAGATTACAGGCGCCAACGAGGGTTTAACAGTCAGCTCGAAGTGTTGTATGGCAGAAGCTCCTCTGCATGGACTGCTGTCTCAGATTCGACTTCTCGAATTGCTGAGTTGTCGAAACAGAAAGCGTCTGCACAGGAAAGAGTCGATGCCATTGAGCGAGAGAATGTCTCCTTCCGAGCACAAATCGCAGAGATAGAGGCGAAGATAAACGCCAACACTGTGCTCCAGGAGGAAATTCTTTCGACCATCTCAGACACTGAGAGCCAGACTGAGATCAAGCAAGGCTTGGAGTTCGCTGAGAGGGCCCAAAGCCTCGACGCTCAAATTGGCAAACTAGTGCAGGAAAACTCTTGGTGCAAGAAGAGGTTGGAGCTGCAGCATGCCAAGTATCTTCGACTCAGGAACTCTCTTACCTTTTGATTGATTCTCTTTTGTAACCACATTCTGTAATCGTTTTCGACAACAATTGCCATCTTGGCTGAAATTAATAAAAATTTCCATTTTGGCATTTTTATGGTTAATTTAGTTTGTTCTTTTATTATTTTATTTTTATCTCTTGAAGTATAGGTTTGTATTTTTTCAAATATTTACCATTTACTCTCAAGAGCCTTTTATCTCCACTTATCTCTTCGACTTCATAGGCTCCACCAGAAAAAGTTTGGATAACTCTGAAGGGTCCCTCCCATTTGGGTGACCATTTCCCCATGCTTCGATCCCGTCGATCCATGGGAAGAATTACCTTCCAAACTAGTTCTTCAGGCAAAAATACCTTAGGTTTTACCTTTCTATTATAAGAGTCTTCTACTCTTTTCTTCTAAAGCCTGAGTAAGTCGAGAGCGTGTAATCTCTCTTCGTCTAAATCCACCAGTTCATCTAACATCATATTCCAATAAACCTCAGAAGGAATATCATAATGCCTCTGAACTCTTGCAGATTGAAGACAAATTTCTGCTGGCAATACTGCATCATGGCCAAAAGTTAGCCTATATGGTGTTGTACCAGTGGCTTCTTTTGGGGACGTTCGACAAGCCCATAAAATCTGGTCTAACGTCTTATGCCAATTCTTTGGTTTCTTCCCAACATGTTTCTTTATCAAGCCAATCACCACTTTGTTAGCTGCTTCGACTTGACCATTCGCCTGTGCATAATAAGGCGTGGATGTTAGGAGTTTGAAACCTGTTTCCTGAGCAAATTCCTGCATCTTTCGACCAGTGAAAACTGACCCTTGATCAGTTGTGATTGTCTCAGGGATTCCATACCTAAATATAATGTACTTTTGAATAAATTCAATGACATTTTCTTGGTCTACATAGACTAAAGGGACAGCTTCGATCCACTTAGTAAAATAATCAATGCCTACCAATATGTATTTCTGACTCTTTGATGATGCTGGTCGAATCTCTCCAATAAGATCCAACGCCCATCCTCTAAAGGGCCAAGGCTTCACTATCGAGTGAAGTTCGCTTGCTGGTACATGTTGGATGCCTGTATGAACTTGACACTCTTGGCAACCTTTGGCGAACTCAACACAATCTTTCAGCATAGTGGGCCAATATAGTCCTTGTCGAAACAACAACCATTTCATCTTATGGCCTGCTTGGTGAGCCCCACATGCCCCAGCATGCGTAGTCGAAAGGGCTATGTACGCTTCAGTTTCACTTAAACATTTCAGCAACACCCCTTCAGGCGTCTTCTTGAATAACTCATTTCCCATGAGTACATAACTCAACGCCCTGTATTTCGTTTTTCGTTCTGTCGAAGCTCCTGGATTTTGAAGATAGTCCACAATGGGTTTCCTCCAATCTTGCTCTGACAAATTATCAATGAACGAAATCTCGAAGTTACTGTGATCAGCATAACCTAGTCTCGTCGATTCCAAGTCTGTTGGTGATAGACAAGTTGCCTTTATCTTTTCTCGAACTTCGATTGCTCTTTGTAGTCTCGTTTTTGAAATCTTATACCCAGATGCAATCTGTGCCAAGTCATTGGCTATTTGATTTTCGACCCTGGGTATGTGTCGAATATTGACACTTTCAAATTTTTTCAACAAACGATTTGCTATCACAAAGTACATAATGAGATTTTCTCTTATGCATTTATATTCCTTTGTGACTTGCTTAATGACTAACTCTGAGTCTCCCATTATTTCGACTCGAGTTGCCCCCAATTCCAACAATATCTCAAGGCCAGTAATTAGAGCTTCATACTCAGCCTCATTGTTCGAACAAGAACCTTCTATTTGGTACTTGAATGTTGTTGGAATTTTATCTGGAGAAATTATCAAGACTCCTACTCCTGTTCCATTTTTATGGCTGGAACCATCGAAGTAGAATTTCCAAGGTTCTATCTCCACATAATTAATATCCTCGACTTGAATAGAGTGGTCGACTATGAAATCTGCAACCACTTGTCCTTTTACTGCCTTAAGAGGCATAAAGGTCAAGGAGTATTCAGTTAATGCTAATGCCCACTTGCCAATTCGACTATGCAAGATAGGTTTCGACAACATATATTTGAAAACATCAAAATGAGACGAAACATAAACATCAACTGGTTTTATATATTGTTTGAGCTTTGTACAAGAAAAATACAGACATAGACACAATTTTTCAACTTCGCTATATCTAGTTTCTGCATCATTCAAAACTCGACTGAGATAGTAAATGGGTCTTTCGACTCCATTCTCATCCTCTTGGGCTAACATGCTTCCCAGAGTTTTGTCAGATGCAGCTATGTACAATCTCATACTCCTATTGCTACAAGGAGGCACCAAAATAGGTGGCTTAGTGAGGTACCCTTTGATTTTGTCGAAGGCTTCTTGTTGCTCTTGCCCCCATTCGAACCCCTCTTTATTCAGTCGAAGTAAGGGTGAAAAGGCCTGAGCTTTCCCACTTAGATTAGATATAAACCTCCTTAAGAAATTTATCTTGCCTAAGAGAGATTGCAATTCCTTCTTATTCGATGGCGCTTTAGCTTCCAGAATTGCCTTCGTCTTGTTCTGGTTGATTTCGATTCCTTTTTTGTGGACAACGAAGCCCAAGAAATCTCCAGCTTTCACACATAACGCACACTTCAAAGGGTTCATCTTCAGACCATGTTCTCTCATTCTTTCGAATGATTGTCGAAGGTGGTCAATATGGTTCTTCCTGGAAACAGATTTTATAACAATATCATCAATATAAACTTGCATAAAAGTGTTAATAAAATCATGGAAGATAGTATTCATTGCTCACTGGTACGTTGCCCCAGCGTTTTTTAGGCCAAAAGGCATCACTACCCATTCGTAAGTGCCTAAGGCCCCAGGGCATCGAAAAGCTGTTTTCGACACATCCTCTTCAGCAATGAATATTTGATTATATCCTGAATAACCATCGAGCATACTCAGGTATTCATAGCCAGCGGCAGAATCGACTAGCATTTCCGCCACAGGCATAGGATATTCATCTTTGGGGGTGGCAGCATTCAAGTCTCTGAAATCTATGCACACCCTTAATGTACCATTCTTCTTAATTATTGGCACAATATTTGCAATCCATTCGACATACCTTGTAACACGGATGAATTTGCATTTCAGAAGTCTTTCGACCTCCGTTTTGATCTTCGACAGTATTTCTGGAGCGAAGCGCCTTGGATTTTGCTTGATTGGATTCTTTCCAGGTTTGATTGGCAACTGAAGTTCTACCAATCCTCTATCGAGACCGGGCATTTCGTCGTAATCCCATGCAAAACAGTCTTTAAACTCTTTCAGCAATTGGATTACTTCCAACCTAAGTTCTGGATCAATTTTGGCGCTGATGTAAGTTGGCCTTCTTTCTGATCCTTCGCCTAAATTGATTTCTTCTAAAGGGTCTTGTGCTAACATCTTAATGTTGTTCGCCAAGGGATCCTTTTCGAAGCCCAAAGGCTCATCGTCATAGATGGCGTCGAGCCTCTGTTCCTGCATTTCTTCTGGCATGATATCAGGAGGTTTTGGATCGAAATCCTTTCCTGGGCCAACAGCAGATAATTGTTGATCATTGGCCTGTGTGGACATATACTTTACTTCGGCTTCGAGAGCCGTTATCATCTTGGTTTCGGCTACATAAGCCGAAATTCGCTTCAAAGACTGTGACTCAGTCATGATCACTGAATTCACTTCCCCAACCAGTTGGTTGGATATCAGTTAGCCCACTGAAGTCTATGTGGGACAAGTCTTCTCTGTCCCATTGGAAACCATGCTCAGGATGCAGGTATAGGGAACAAAAGGTGTTTGGCGCTGGCGCCATGTCGAAGTCAGGAGTTGGACATGGCCCTATGTGAGCCAAGTTTTTGTCGAAATCTGTTACACCCAAGTGATTCACTTCGCCAAGGTAGTAACTTTGATCCGCCTCTATGTTTTCGACCATCCCATCTGGACGCCATAGCAGCAGTCTTTGATGCATCGATGAAGGCACAGCGCCAACACCATGAATCCACTCACGGCCTAACAAAAGGTTGTAGTTAGGTTTGGCCGATATGACCATGAACATTATTGGTCGAAGGATCGACCCAACTTTGATATCTAGCTGGATCACTCCCATGGTGGTCCCAATGCCTCCCTCATAGTTGGACATGACCATATTGTGAGGTTTGATTTCTTCATCCCTTTTGCCAATCTTCCTTAGCATAGAATGAGGGATAATATTGATAGTTGCCCCACAGTCGACCAATATTTTATTCACAGTGGTCTCTTCGAGCTTAGCCCTTATGAACAAAGGCTTGAGGTGATTCTTCATCGCCTCTGTAGGTGGCTCGAAGAAGCCATTTTGTTCCTCTGTAGTGCCATTGTCCATGACAAAATAGCACACTGGCCTATGTTTGGCCATTTCTTGTTCCACCTCCCAGTCACTGGCTTCGACTTCTACCTGTCGATTGAATTCCCTAGGCAGTACTGAAACAATATTCACCATTATATCCAGAGTATCGTCGGACTCAGCATCATCTTCGTCTTCGACTTCACTTTGGTTAGGCCAAACCAGCCTGTTGGTAACTGGCTCTCTCTCAAGAGGCTTCCTTTGTTTCCTTTGAGGAACATTCGAACTAGTTTCTGCCTTAGGTTCGTTGGCAGCCTCCCTTTCAGCTTTTCGCCTCCTTTGATATCTCCTCCATTGGGATCGAGACATAGGATTTTTACCCTTGTAGTTACTGGACACTTGAGCAATCTTAGGTGCAGCAACTTGAGGCTCTTTCTTCTGAGTCAGAGAGGAACCTCTTGGCACATCGAAAGAATGCCATTTCTCTTCACTTGGCCTTTTTCGGCCAGAAGTTTTGTACCAAGTGTCTACTGGTACATTTGTTGGAGGCCTAAAAGTCAATGGCCTCTTGTCTTGATTAGAACCCCTTCTAGGATCATGTCGAAGGTCCGCATTCTCCCTTCTCTTGTTCGCTGCTCTCACGCCTTGTATGTGCTCAGCAGCTTTCTTATCAAAGATCGAACTGCATCTTGGACACAGCATCACCTCTGATTTCTTCTTCTGGCATCTTTGTAAAAAATCTGCCAAGTTTTCGTTTTCCCTAGGGAAAGCCGTTTTATTAGCCTGCTCTTGCCTTATGGCCTCTTCTGATGCTTTAGGGTCAGAAAGCTCGACCATGTTGATATTCATTGTATCCTTGCTAGCAAGAGTTAGTTGCTTCATTTGTATTTCCAGATTCTCCGTCTGGCCTTGAACAGTGGCCAAGTGGGAACTGGGCTTTGGTCCAGTTTTTTGTGTTTCAGCAGTCTTCGACTTCGGGTCCTCGACCGCTTTCTGGACAGCCTCAATTGTCTTCCTGGATAAATTTCCAGAAAAACTGCCAAAGATTGGCATGTTGATGTGGTCCTTTGAGACTTCGACCATGTTAATGCCTGGCTTCTTCGACTGGATCCTGGTTGCCTCTATCATGTTCACCTCAGAGGGTTCTGCATAGTGGGCTTCAGCCTTCAGTGGATTGGAGTCGACAGCCATGGGGGATTTGTCAGCAAACTTTAATCTCCCTTCCTCAATAGCGTCTTGCACAAGATTCCTGAAAAGAAAACATTGAGAAGTTTTATGGCCCAGAAAATTATGATATTTGCAAAAACCTCTCTTCTTTCTTTGATCAAGAGGAGGTACTTTTACCCCAGGGGGTACTATCATTTGGCCATCTTTAACTAGCAAGTCGAATATTTCATCACATTTTGTGATGTCAAAACTATAAGTCTTTTTTGGGAACCTATCGTTGGTCCTGTCAGGACCAATGGGATTTTTCCCATTTGAGGGGACTAACTGTTTACAAGAGTATGGTGGCCCTTGTTTTAGTTCTGCTAAATCGACTTCTCCTTCTTCGACAGTTAAAGTATCGTCGAAGGATTCTAGATCTTCGTCATCCATCTCAACGTACGCTATTCTTTCTCTCTTGTGAGTTTTCGTTGCCTTAGCTTTTTCAGCTTTGAGGCGTTCGACCTGTCGAACTCTGTCGGCCAGTTGGGCCATGTCTCTTAGGTACTGGGTGTCTAGCTTCTTCCTAATGGAATAATCTAAACCGCCTGCGGCTATTTCGACCAACTCATGTTCTGGCACTTGTGTAAAACATCTCGCCTTAAGCAACCTAAACCTATTCAGATATTCGTCTATAGGTTCAGTGAAACGTCTCTTCACACTGGCCAGTTCTTTCAGGCTTATCTTGGTTTGCCCCATATAGAATTGTTCATGGAACAATCTTTCCAACTGGGTCCAATGATGGATCGAATTGGGGGGTAGAGTTGTGAACCAAGTAAAAGCGTTCTTGGTTAAAGAACTTGGGAAGTACTTGATCCTTAGGTTTTCATTATTTGAAATGTCTCCTGCTTCGATCAAATACCTCGCCACATGTTCGACAGTAGATTCTGTCGTGTCCCCTGAGAACTTAGTAAATTTGGGGACTTTGCTCCTAGGAGGTAAGTCAGTTTGTAACACATATTCTGACAATGGAGATGTAAAGTTGGGCCTTCGAAAGCCCATGTTCATTCCATTCTGATTCATGATCCTTTCGATCATGGTTGCCAGATTGTTTTCCAAACCCATGTTTTGGTATTGGATATGCTGAACTACTTCGTCAGCATTTTGGTTTCTGTTCACTAACCTTACCTCTGGGGCTATTACCCTAGGCTCTTCGACAGGTTGTTCCAACCGTGCCCTAAGGTTTTCTTCGACAGGCTGTTGGGCCTGGTTAATGGTGGTTTCTTCCTCTACAAATATCCCCTGATTTCCTCTTATTTGCGCCCTTTGGGGCTGTCGAATAGGTGGGGGTACTCCAAAGAAGTCAGCCAAACGCGTCATTTGCGCTGTAACTTGCTGATTCGATTGAGTAGTGTTTTGTATTAGAGGGTTTAGCACTGTACTCAAAGTTTGTGCCAACATTTGCACCATATCATGGTTGCTTTCGTCCATTTGTTGCCTCAAGACTGCTGTCGAGGCATTTGTAAGGCCATGGGCTACTTGGGACGTTCCTCCTAAGAGTTGGGTCCTATTTCTATTCGCCATGCCTACTCCAGAGCCTTGGAGTGGCGAAGAGGCACTCACGAAAGGGTCTGAATAAGTGGACGCAGCATTCGTCAGGCTTGCCACTTCAGAAGTTGGCATGCCATAGAATGGAATGAATCCTGGGGGAACCACAGGCCTTGTGCCTATATTTCCCCTTGGTGGGGGAGTTCCCAAAGGTATTCTGGGTCCTGTTAACGAAGTTATTGGCCCTGTGGTTGTGACCGACACTGCTGGTGTCGAACCAACGTTTGTCGCTTCACTTACGGTCATATTAACCGTTGCTCCCACACTCGTTTGTGGGATTTCGTTATTGTTTGGCGGATTCGCCATCTCTTCCCTTCTTCTGGCAGTATTGTTATCGTTGGTGTATATTCTACCACTCCTCAATAACATACAACTCGAAAAGATGAGATTATTTTCAACAATCAACACACAGTCCCACCAGGTGTGCCAATTTGTTTACCTTGGGTTTTGGTAAACAACCGCTGATCCTCCAAATGGTTACTTATTTGGTTACTCGCAGGATCGATCAGATTGATCCTATGGACATAGGTTGATTTTGAAGTTTGATTAAGGTGGATAAGGCTTTAAATAAAATGTTTCAAGTAAATTGCATAAAGGAAAGACTTGGTAAAATAAACAAGGCTTTAAAGTAAAGGTTCGACAGGAATTTAAAGGAGAAAAGCAAGTAAAATGCTGGAAAAGTAAATGACTTGAATTGATAAAATTGGTGTTTCACACATACATTTCTCAACAATTCTTTCTCACACGCTGGGTACTCGAATCTAAATGAGTGACTATGTATAGAATTGTGAACACACGCGAGAAACTACATGTCTACTCCTATTTATACAAAAACATTCCAAGTAACCGTCGGGCAGTTACACTGCTTCGAGATCAATCCACTTGGCACGTTCTCCATGCTTGACGCTCCAGATCCTTGCACGTTTGCACGTGGTAACTGCTGGAAACCGTTTTCCCTCCAAACACTTGAATTTCAAACTGCTCCACTCTGGACCATCGAACACGTTCGTCAAGAGACATCTTCGACGAGAAGCTCCTTCGACGTCGAAGGCACTCAACCTTCTTCCTTGGAAGAAATCTTCTAAGTATTTTGCCATCTTTCGACGGGAACTTCGACAGACTTAGCCAGTCGAAAGCATCTTTCAGCTTTAATGGCTGACATCCATCAAAACAAAGGTGTCGAATTTAGGAGCCAACAGCAGGCCACGGGTTTGGTGTTTTGGTAAGGCAGGTTATCTTACCTTTGTAGGTTTGCTATTTTTCATGCAAGTTTGTATGGTTCTGAGGCAGTTTTTTGCTTCTGGTTTTCTTGTAGTTGCCGTTTGTGGCTCCCCTCCTGAACTGTTAAAAATTGTTCTATTTATTTTCTTTCTCATTGCTTTTGTACAGCCTGCCAAACTGCAAAACCTACTTCACTCTCTCTTTCTCTCTCCACAAAAGCACTTTTGCTTAATGCATTTGTTTTTTCTGAAAAGCTTGTTTTTGGACAGAATATGATGAGATGTTTTGACAAGCTTGCTTGCTTGTATCTTGGTTTATCTCTGCATTGTACTTTCTTCCAGATTTCCTGCATTGTATGCTTTTTGACAGCTTGTGTACTTGTTTGACAGTTCTGCAACTTTAGTTTGCTTTTCTGTTTTGACAGTTAGTTTGCATTTTGAAACTTAGTTTGGCAGTTCAGTTTGACATTGTGTGCAGCTTTGTGCCTTCTTTGTGTGCAACCTTGTGCCTTGTATCTTTGCATTTAATTGATGCTTTGCAAATTATTTTACTTTCCTCTTTGTGAACCAAGAAGAGAAAGCTTCTTGTGATTTGCAAAGAGGACAAGAAAAACATGATGAAACCAAAAACAATATGATTCCGGCCAACAAGCTTTAATGATGATCTTTTATATTTATCTGCTTGAAAATGCTTTTCAATTTAACCGTACTGATTTCTTTTTTCTGTCTTTGCAGGTAAATACCAGTTGGATAATGGAAGAAGCAGTAGAAGATAGAAGATTTCAAGGGACTTAGGCTTTAGATTTTCTTTTCATTTATTGTAATAAATATTATTGTAAACACTGTAAATAAATTTACAATATTCGAATAACATTTGTAACAATATTTGAAATAAATAAAAAGTTTTTGTCAACTAAGAATTCTTTACTGTCAAATATTTCATTCTTTCTTTTGCACTTCCTATTTAATTATTTAAAATCTCTTAAATTAAAACAACTGGAAATGCATCCCAATAATTTTAACTCAGATAAAATAAATAATCAACAAACTTTGCAGTCTCGCAACCTTGCATTAACCATAATACGCACGACATTCCAATTAATTATATGCTTTGTACAATTAAACAAACAAACATCCACACACCTTTCACTTCACTGATCAAACCAATGCTTCAAAGCTTCACTCAAAAGCCCCAACTTCTATCCCAGATGTTTAGGTTTTGAGAAACAAACAACAAACTTGAACAAGCGTAAAAAACAATGTAACAGTCAATTGAAATACTGTGGATTCAATTTTTTCTGAGAAATGCATGCGCAAACCCTAATCCTAGATTATTGTCAAAGAAATGTCTGCTTGATCAATTCCTGATCCAATCTCAACAAAAATCAGTGGAAACCCTAATTCTGGATTTACTGCCAAAGAAATGTCTGTTTGACCGATTCTTGGGCCAATCTTGAAAGATCAGGGAAAACCCTGAAGTTGTGATTTTTTTATGAAAAAGGGAAGGCAAATTTTGGGGTACAACAGTAATGAAGTGTTTTTTTTTTGGAAAACTTGTTTGTAAAAGGTGTAAGTGTGAAAAAGAGTTTTGTTTTGGATGAGCAAATATCTAAGAACTAATCTACCTACTCGAAAAAAGAACCGTTCTATGCTAATTTCCTTTAGACAATGCTATCCCACTATTAGTGAGTAGGTAGCACCGTCGTTGGAGTTTGAGGGTCAATTCGAAAGAGGGACATACAGTCACTAAAGCAATGTTGGGACGTCTTAGTGGTAACCCTAATGTCTTAGATCGTTTGTTCGAGGCAACAATATCCGAGGAAACCATTTTGAGGCAACTATGATCTTTTAGACAAGAGGGCGACCTCTAAAACAACCTATGCTCAATGACCGTTTACGAAGGCAACCAAGTGGGGTGTACCCTAGGAGTGCGCATGTGAGAGTGTGTTGTTTTCAGTTATTTTCATATTTGCACATGTTTAGGGTGATCTAATTGATTTTAGATTAAACATTCATTCTTGTCATGCAAACCCTATTAACAAACATCTAGCAGTTATATAATTGCAGAAATTATAGTGCGGAATTTAAACTAACTATTAGAAGGCGTCGGGTATTTACATCGCCAAAAGCAACCCTTTGAAATTAAAAAAGCAGAAAAATAATTATCCTAATTAATTATTACAAACAGGGAGCAAATACATTAATTGGATAAAGAAAAATAAAGCGCACGATGCGGAATTAAATCGAATGCGAAATTAGGGTTTTGACCCCTTTTAATTAAAGAAAATGTTTTGTTGTTTTTATTTTTAAGAAAAGAAATTAATCCTAAAGTTAAATACTAAATTGATTATTAAATAAATTAATTAATGGAAAATAATTAATGACATATTTTTGGAGTTTTTGTTAATTTAGGAAAGAAAATAAAATAATTAAATTTAGGGTTAAAACCTATTAAATTCTAATTAATTTTAAATATTTACAAAATAAATTAAGGTTACCTAATTAATCAACCTAATTAATTAATTAATATTTATTAATAAAAAAATAAAATTATGAAATTTAATTGGATTAAAAAAATATTTTTGGTGATTTTTGATAAAAAAGAAATTATGTTATTGGTTAGTAATTAATTAAACAAAATAAAGTAATTAAATAAAATAAACAAAATGTAAAAAAAGTAGAGAGATTGTGCCTGATTGGAGGGTGTGCATAGCAAGTTTTCTGGCCCATTTGTGAGGTCTACGTTGACTTTTTGTAATCCAATGCATGTGCGTTTGACTGGCCTATGGTGTGCCTTGAATGCTTGGCCACCAGATCTGGCCATTTGGCGTACTGGATGGTGAGCATCCATGATGAGTCTCAGGCTTAAGCGCATACTGGATTACCTGAAAACAAATAATATGGAGAAATAGGGGGACCTGGGATTCGAATCCAGGTCCTGAGAGGAATTCCAACGCTATGCTTTCCACTACGCTACTTGACTTGTTTTGTTAATGTAATACAAATTAAATATAATATAAAAAAACAAAAGCTAATTGTGATACGGTGGGAGAACTGACTTGAGTTTTGTGTTTATATTCGCAAATGTTTCGGTTTAGCAAGAGTCGCCACCAACTTTTTATTTTATCCTAAGGAAAGGTTAAAAAGCACAGCAAAAACCTTTGAGATGTTTTCTTGGGTTCGGGGAGTAGATTATAGAAAGGGAAGGTATTAGCACCCTTTTTATCCATGGTTATCCATGGGCTCTTAGTTACTTGCTTAGATCACTTGCCTTGCATTTTCAATTGTTTGAAATGGTGCTTTCAATTGTTTGTAATGGTGCTTTGTGTGTGTGTTTGAAAATGTTTTGAAAAGGGGCCATTGTTGTGGCAACCTTTGTAATGATCCATGTTTGAATGTATATAAAGGTGTATTTGTCTTTTGAAAAGTTTTCAATGTCTTTGAAAGTTGTTTTAAAGTTGTGTTGTGATGTGTGTTTTGAAAAATGGCAAGGATTGTTTTGCAAGATTGGTCAAGTAACCAAGAGCTATCTACCCTAAATTTCTCAAAGGTATTTCCTATGTTCTAACCCTTTTAATAGTATTGTTCCACCATTGTATTTGATGGACAATCTTGTGTTAGGATGTTAACGGGACGGGCGCGGGTCATCGTTTAGACCATGAATGCAATAGTGCCAAGTGTCTTTGGCAATTTTTAAGGGACTTGATCATTTTTTAGGCAACTTTCGAAAGCGTCATCGAGGAACTATGATCATTTGGATTTGTTTTGTTTTGCCAAAGACACTCAACATGCAAACATGGCCCATTATTGAAGGCAACAAGTGGAGTAACCCTAAGGGGTGCAAGTGTGATTGATATCGTCCATTTTCATGTTTTTTGTCTTTTGTTTAGTCAAGCTATTTGTTTGGTTGATTTTTGCATACAAACCCTAAGTCTATCATGGCATAATTAGAAAGCTTAAAAATGCGAAATTTAAAGTCCTAAGTTATTACAACATATTTATGGGGATGGGGGTACAAATGTTCAAATGGGGGATATTTAGCAAGAAATTAAATCTAAACTATTACATCCATATTGAATATACAAATATTAGAATTGTACAATAATTAAATAAATACAATAAATATACAAAATGAATTATGCACAAAAATGGTTTTTTATATGTATGTAAAAGTGTTTTTCATGTGATATATAAATAAAAATAAAAAGGTTAATTTTTGGATATTTTCATGGTTTAGGGCAAAACCCTAATTTTTCTAAATAAATAGTATTTATTATTTATATTATATACAATATTTATTAATTATACATAAAAATAAATAAAAGAGAAGTATATTGTAAAAAAGTAATTTTTGAGGTCAAATATTAATAAAAAATAAAAATGTATTATTTTTATATTTTTACCCTAAGTATTCTAATAAATATATAAGTATTTATATTATTTACTAAATATACTAAATATGTACAAAATAAAAATATTAATTATTTACAAAAAGTATATTTTTTAGAGAATGTTTTCAGAAAATGCAAATAAAAATAATAACTAAAAGTATATCTTTTCACATTATTTTTAATGTTTTAAATAAAAGTATTATATTTATTTATATGTACAAGTTTAAATAAAGCAAATAAAATCCAAATAAAATGCAAAAATGGTTGAAAAAATATTTTTAATATTTTTTATGTTTTGACAAAAAATAATAAGTCAGAAGAAAAAATAAAAAGTAAAAAATGATTAAAAAAAACACACAATGGGCCAAGGGGGTGTAAGTGGAAAAAGGTGGTGTAAACAAAAATAATCCAGGCCCAGCCCAAAGGGAGTTGTCTTCAACCTCCAGCCAGATTCAAACACAAAAACGCGCACTTCCTTCCATCCCTGTCATCTCTTGATTCCTTGACTTTTAGCAAAAACTCACAACATAAACATTATAGAGCATCATGTCACGATTCTAAATATATAAAGAAGTTGTTCTAACTCTCAGAAATGAGAGAGAATTTCTTCTCCCCCAATTCCTGACCTAACTTTTTTTCAATGTTCAGGTTCAAAATTCTCTCAGTACACACAGCATAAATGAAAAGTGATTATATGGGTAGCTTCAGGGCCATGAGTAGGACATACTTTCTTCACAAACCTAAGCCTAGATATGCTTGGATAGAGAGATAGAAGTTCAAACTTTTACCTGTTCAGCTTGAGTCGTGTACAACAATGGAGGTACTTTCAAGGAAGTTTGTGGATTTGTACAGCTTGCCTGAGGTCCAAGGATGCTTCCTCTATGCTTGGCTTGCTTTGAATCTTACTGAATCGAGCTATGGAAGTCAACCTGCAAGAGAGAAAAGTGAAAATGGCACACTTGGCTATGGCTGTTACAGCTTGTATCTAAAGCTTGGGGCAGCTTCAATGGATGGTAGGGAATGTATTTGAACTGGTTTGGATGAAAACGCACGATGGAATGATGCTGGCCAAGTCAAAATGCAGAATGCCCTGTTTCTTGCAGAAAAATGGTGATTTTCTGTATGAGGAGGGATCAAGGGTATTTTGGTCGTGCTTTAGGTCTGTTAGGGAGTATCAAATGTGTTCACAAAGTTTTCTTGAGTTGGTTCTTGCAGGAATGTCTGTTGTGGTACAAAATGCAAGTTTTTCTTCTTATCTAAGCAAAGTTTGTCAAACTTGATTATAGGCTACTACAGGCCCCTCAAGCATGCTGCATTCTTCCTTCTTGATCAGTGGGATATGTCCAAACATTTGTGCCTCAGAGATTTCCTTGTACTTCAAAGATATGGACTTTGACATAAAGTGGATCTTTTCAAAAATGGCTAAAGTGCTTTTTCCAAATATGGCTTAATCTTGCAAGTAATGGTTAAACACATAAAATAAGGCTTGAACACAAAGGATTGGCATTAAATTATTGAGTGTGAATGAGATTAAAGGCCTGTAATCTAGCTTGGAACATGCTGACTTGAAAACGGCAATGTTATGAACTTGTAATTGGCTTATGAACAAAGTGACTTTTGCCCAATTTTACAAATTCGATTCTCCCTAACCACAAGGGTGTTTGAGAAGTTCTTGTACAATTTGGAAAGCTTGGAATGTGTACTACAATCCATCTTTGTAATGCAAGTTGAAATTCCAAGTGGAAGCATGTGAAAAGTGGCCATGAAGTTGGGCAAAAATCCTGCCTAAAATAGGTCAAAAAATTTCTAAGTTAAGAATGTTTTGCACCCCTATTCCAAAAATCATAACTTGAGCTACAAGCTTCTTTTGAGAAAACTTTGTGAATCAAAGTTGTAGATTTTGCAATGGACTACAACTTTCATGTTTTGATTTTTGCTTGAATCAAATTACATCTTGATGAAAAAATGGGTAAAGTTAGGAAATAATTAGAGAATTTTATAACTTAGAAAATTTCTAAGTTATGAAATTTCTTCATTTCAAACCCTAATTTGTATTTTTTGGTTTCTTGATGAATAAGTTTCACAATTTGGCATGTTTTAATGAAAAATGAATCTTGACACTTGATTTTGACTAAAAGTCAAAGTTTGACTTTTCAGTATACAGTCAAATTTTGATCAGTTGACTGGAAAATTCATCTGTCAATCCTGTACATTTGGGACCTTTTGAACTTGTTGAACATGTAAAGAGAATGCCAATGAGTCCTTGAGGCCATGTATGAGCTTGGTTTGCCATTGGCTAGGTCAAACAGTCAAAAATTGCCTTTGTGTAGTCAAAACCCTAAAAATGACCATTTTGCCCTTTTGGTGATCTGATCAAATTTCTTGTGGAATTGTGATCCAAACTTGATTAAATGGTTCATATGAGTTCATAATGTTGATGTGGGTCAAAAATTATGAAGTTTGACTGTCAACTGGCCACAGTTGACTTTTTCCCCAATACAGCTGATTTCTAGGTCAACTGTCCAATTGACTGGGCAAAGATTGGAATCAAGGCTTGAAACTTGGTATGGATAAACTTATGAGTCCAACATGAAGCATGAAAGTCATTTTGGGAATTTTAGGTCAAAACACCTTTGTGCAAACTAAAACCCTAATTTGGGTCAACAGTGCAAGGAGGGGTCTTGAGCAGAGTAAACCCTAACTTGATCTTGAGCTCCAAGGGTCTTGTGATGAGAAAATGTTGTATAACTAGAGGGAAAATTTTGGGGTACAACATTTGCCCCTGTTCAATCTTCTTGCATCTGAAGAGTTAGATTGGCAGGTTTGCCTTTCGCGTCTCGAAGGTAAAAGGAGATTGGACACTAGAGTGCCCTTAAATTTGCACTCGTCAGAACAATGGATGCGGGAATGGGCTTAGAGATGCCATTTGGAGATGGGCTTAAAGATGCCATCTGGAGTGGTGACAGAATCTTGTCGGGGATGGGCTTAAAGATGCCATCTGAAGTGTTTGTTGAACTGTAATGTGATAGGTCAGAAAGATGAGAGTCAAAATGGTATCCGTGTCTGGAATGCATTCGAACTGTATCTGGAGACTGAGTTTGTATGAGCAAAAGAATGGCCTCTGTGTCTGGGGCGTATCTGAGCTATAACTGTGCTTGAAGAAAGAATGAATATCAGAATGACTGCCGTGTCTGGAGTGTATCTGTATTTTATCTGGGTAACAGAGAAATATCTGTATGGAGCAACCGCGTGCTGGGGACAAATTCTGAATGAGTGACAAAATGGCAACCGTGTCTGGAGCGTATCTGGACTGTATCTGAAGTTGAAAGTTGTATGAGTAGCAGAATGACTTCCGTGTCTGGAGTGTATCTGAAACTATAACTGGGATTGAGATTCGTATGAGTAATAGAATGACTTCTGTGTTTGAAGTGTATATGAAACTGTAACTGGGATCTAAATAAATGACAGAATGACTTCCGTGGCGAACGCACTGGGGGGAGTCAGACTGCTGTTGTAAGGGTCAGAATGGTATCCGTGTTTGGGATGTGTTGAACCTTGAGGTGGATAGGCGAATCTGAATGAGAAATAGAATGGATACCGTGTTTGGAGTGTATCTAGTCTGTATCTGATTGCTGTAGTCTGAATGAGTAGTAGAATGACCGCCATGTCTGGGGTGTATCTGTACTGTATCTGACTTGAAATTCTGAATGAGTAATAAAATGACCTCCGTGTCTGGGGTGTATCTTTACTGTATCTAAATAATTGTTAATGATAGTCTTTTAATTTTATCCTGAAAAGGATGAAATGTTAGCTAAAACACAAAGTTATGTTGCATGATATGTATGATGCAATATATATGCTATATCAATGTTTATGATATGAATGTAAATGCATGCGCATGTAAGCTGATGAGCTGTCTTGCTGAGGATAGAAGAATCCTGGATGACTGGGGATAAAGAATCTTGACTGCTGCCAGGGAAAGTGAGTCTTTGACTGCTGCAGGGGATTGCAAGAATCTTTGATTGCTGAAGATGAGACATCCTTGTTGACTACTGCTGGAGAATCAGGAGCTTGGGTTGTAGGCCAATATACTGGGGATTCCTGTCCTGAGGAGATCTCCACTGGGGAATATCCTGTGAGCTACTGAGAATGAGAGTCTTCATTCTGCTTGGGAAATACCAGATCTTCAGTTGTTGAGGGATCCTAGGACCATCGCTGGGGATTGGAATTCCTTGGTGACTTGTAGGAAATGAGAATTTCTGATGGTCTCTACTGGGGAGTTCAGACCTTGATAGACTCATGCTGGAGAGGTATAATTTGAGAATCTTCAGTTTGGTGGGAAGTATCTCTGTGGGGAGAAAGTTCACTAGTCTGGTTCCTCTGGGGATTGATGGTTGGAATTTTTAGGGCTCCACTAGGGATACTGAAATTCTGAGGGGAATTGGGTTCTGGAAGGCTCTCTGGCTGGGGAAATCAGTTTTGAGAAAGCTTTTGTTCTGCTGGGAATCCTGAAGTTTAATTCTGTTTGGGGAATTAAGTTCTGGATTGAGGAATTTGGAGCTTAAATCTGCTGAGAATTCCTTCTGAAAGGGTATCGAGATATCTACCCGTACCTTCAACCTATCAGTAATCATCTTTCTTGATTTTTTAAGGAAATGATTATGTTCAAATGCATATGCCTTTTTAACAAAACATTGGACGTTTCTCAAATAAAACATAAGTGCGGGAAAGCAAAAGGAAGACAAAACAAATTTCTGTATTTAGAAAAGTATTTGTATTAACTTTCTATGAGTATATTTGTACAAAGAAAACAATCATCCTAGTAAGAGGAGGTCGTCGTAAAAATTGAAAAATTTACAAAAGAAAGATGGCTATGTGAAACAATTCCATGGGTTCCTCATTCTGCTATAGCCTTCACAACTCTGAATATCTGTCCATTCACTGCTTCGCCCGCCGATGACTGGATTGATCAGAAGCTTGGAGCTGGTTGATGAAGAGATTGTCCTTAAAGTGATCCGACGAGACATAGTCATACGCTTTAATTCCCTAACTTTTGCCTGAATCGCCCTTTCGGGTTTTCGATCCACCGGGAAACCCCTTTTTGCCCAAGCCGCCCTTTCGGGTTTTCAACTTGCCGGGTGTACAGATTTTTTTTTGTTTTATCCCTAATTTTTTCCTGAACCGCCCTTTCAGGTTTTTGGTTCACCGGGATGCCCATTTTTGCCCAAGCCGCCCTTTCGGGTTTTCGACTTGTCGGGTTATTTTATGCGTAGTATCTTTTAACTATGTCTGCATTCTCAGGGTGCGGCAAATCGTCACCGTCCATGGTGGTCAGAATCATTGCCCCACCAGAAAATATACTCTTGATCACAAATGGTCCTTCGTATGTAGGAGTCCATTTTCCCCTGGGATCACTTTGCGGTAAGATAATCCGCTTGATTACGAGATCTCTGACTTGATATACTTGACGTCTGACTTTCTTTTTGAAAGCCTTGATCATCCGTTTTTGATACGTCTGACCATGGCAAATAGCAGCGAGTCGCTTCTCGTCAATCAAATTGAGTTGATCACGTCGGGTCTGAATCCAATCATCTTCATTCAAACCTGCGTCCTTCATAATCCTTAAGGAAGGAATCTGAACCTCCACGGGCAGGACAACTTCCATGCCATATACCAAAGAAAATGGGGTTGCCCCGGTTGAAGTACGTGCCGTGGTACGGTATCCATGCAGAGCAAACGGTAGCATCTCATGCCAGTCTTTGTAAGTGACCGTCATTTTCTGAATGATCTTCTTGATGTTTTTGTTCGCAGCTTCAACAACACCGTTCATCTGTGGCCGATAGGGAGATGAATTGTGATGATAAATTTTGAACTGTTCGCACAATGCGGTGATCATAGTATTATTCAGATTTGTACCATTGTCTGTGATGATTCTGTCGGGAACACCATACCGGCATATAAGGTTCTGCTTGATGAAGCGGGCAACCACATTTTTAGTAACAGAGGCGAAGGAAGCTGCTTCGACCCATTTGGTGAAATAGTCAATGGCGACCAGGATGAAGCGATGTCCATTGGATGCTGTGGGCTTGATCTCTCCAATCATGTCAATACCCCACATTGCAAATGGCCAAGGAGCTGTCAGAATGTTGAGAGGAACCGGAGGAATATGAACTTCGTCAGCATAGACTTGACATTTGTGGCAAGTACGGGAATGTTGATGGCAGTCAGCTTCCATGGTAGACCAGTAATAGCCTGCCCTCAGGATCTTCTTAGCCATTGTATGCCCTCTCAAGTGAGTGCCAAATGTACCGCTGTGTATCTCAGTCATGATTAACTCTGCTTCAGCTTTATCCACACATCGGAGTAAAACACAATCATGGCTTCGTTTGTAGAGGATGCCGTTACTCAAGAAGAACTTGGCAGCAAATTTCCTTAGGAACTTCTTGTCATTTACGGAAGCTCCTTCGGGATATTCTCTAGTCTGGAGATACCTTTTGATTTCGTGAAACCAGGGTTGTTCCACTACTTCTTCGGTATTAATCTCGTGACAATGCGCAGGTTCATCCATTCGCTCGATGGTGATTTGGGGAGCCTCGTTATCCCAGTTGAGTTTAAACATGGAAGAAATTGTAGCCAGAGCATCTGCTAGCTGATTCTCTTCTCGCGGGAAATGCTCGAAGGTGATTTGCTCGAAATGAGGAAACAATGTCAGGACATGTTCTTTGTATGGGATAAGATTAGGATGCTTGGTATCCCACTCTCCTTTGATTTGACTGATAACCAAAGCCGAATCCCCAAATACGATCAAAGATTTGATCCCCAAGTCTATAGCCGCCTTGAGACCAAAGATGCAAGCTTCATATTCAGCCATGTTGTTTGTGCAGCTGAAGCAAAGTCGGGCCGTGAAAGGTGTGTGGCAACCTTCCGGGGAAATGAGTACCGCAACGATACCGTTTCCAAGTGCATTTGAAGCACCATCAAAGTACAGGGTCCATCGGGATCCTTTTTCAGGTCCGTCATACGGTTCGTTACCTTCGATGTTGTCCAAATTCATGATGTCCTCGTCTGGGAAGTCGAATATCATGGATTGATAATCTTCGATAGCTTGATGAGCTAGATGGTCAGCTAGTACACTCCCTTTTATAGCTTTTTTGGTGGTGTACTGGATGTCATACTCAGTTAGGATCATTTGCCATCTAGCTATTCTTCCAGATAAAGCAGGCTTCTCGAAGATATACTTGATAGGATCCATTTTGGAAATTAGTAAGGTGGTATGAGTCAGCATATACTGCCTTAGTCGGCGAGCAGCCCATACCAAAGCGCAACAAGTTTTCTAGATCAGTGAGTAGTGAGTCTCACAGTCGGTAAACTTTTTGCTAAGGTAATAAATAGCATGCTCTTTTCGACCAGACTCGTCATGCTGGCCCAAAACACACCCCATTGAGTTATCCAACACGGTCAGATACATGATCAACGGTCTTCCTTCGACAGGAGGCATCAGAATAGGAGGTTCTAGCAAATATTCCTTGATCTTATCAAAAGCAGCTTGGCAATCGTCGTTCCATTCGACTACCTGATCTTTCTTCAATAGTTTGAAAATTGGCTCACAGGTAGAAGTCAGATGAGGGATGAATCTGGCAATATAGTTTAAGCGCCCTAAGAACCCTCTAACCTCCTTTTCAGTATGGGGAGCAGGCATCTCTTGTATTGCTTTCACATTTGCTGGATCGACCTCAATGCCTTTGTTGCTGACAATGAATCCTAGAAGTTTACCAGACCTAACTCAAAAAGTACACTTACTTGGATTCAGCCTGAGTTAGTATTCTTTCAACCTGGCAAACAGCTTTTCTAGATGTTCAAGGTGTTCCTCCTCCGTTTGTGACCGAGCTATCATATCGTCTACGTAAACTTCGATCTCATGGTGTATCATTGTTTACAGTGATTTCTGGTAAACAACCGCTAGTCCTCCAAACTATCGAATAATCTTACTGACTGTTATTCAATTTCTCTGGTAACTCGCAGGATCGACTAGATTGATCCTAGGATGTGTTGGTCATTAGGGTAACTCTCATGATCGAACTGGTATTCATGGTTGGTATTTAGAATGTTGTGTAGGTGTTTAACTTATTTCGATTTCTCTATTAAAGATCTAAAGGTGTGATCAAGTAAATGTGCACGAAACTAAATTTCATGAATAAAGGTCAATTGTAAAGACATGTAAAAACTGCATAAAAGACAAGTAAATAACTTCGAAGCATAAAAACAGTTAATGTAAAAGATCCTCTGGAATGTAAAAGATTCGAAATATGAAGAAAGCGTTTAAATGCAAGAAAACTGTAAAATGACTTTAAGTAAAAAAGGTGTTCGAATGATAAAAACTTGAAGATAAAGGCATGAAATGTATAACAGTTTCTGAAATGTAAAGTATTTGAAATGGAAAGAAAGCATTTAAATGTAAGGCATCAGTAAAAAGACTTCGAATGAAAACATTTTAAATGCAAAAGCTTGTAAATGGTATTGACATGAAGATAAAGGAAAGTACTGGAAATGATAAAGAGTTTTCATTAAATCATAAACATGTGGTGTTATCATACGTACATTGCTCGTGCATTCGTTTCCCTAGCCATATGGTATTTTGAATGTTTACTGAGTTTTTTGTACAATAGATATGACACACGAAATCCTAATGCTAAGACTTCTATTTATACTACTTCGACCATAACGGTCTTGCTATAAGATTCTGCCACGTTCAGAACATGCAGAGCAATGCCTCTCTCTTGCTTCCACGCGTCTTCGAATGCTCCAGCGCATATATTTCAAATTTCGAACATCCCGCTTGCATTTGAATTTCAAATGTTTTGGCACTTCTTCGCTTCGAACGCATTTCTTAGACACAGCTTTGTTATCATTTCGAGACTTCTTTGAATATATTCTCCTAACTGTCACTCGAAGCTCCAAGCTTTGATATGCCCATTCGAAGCACTGCTTCTACCATTTCGAAACATGACGTCTTGCTTTATTTCAATCGAAACGTCCAATTTACTTTGCTTCTAATAATATCATCAAAATCTTCAGCCAATAAAATGCCCCTTTAAAATATGTATTTCGATTCCTTTGAGAAATACTTATTTTAAATATATACACAAGATTTTGATGCGACCTTCGAATCATCGTAACATTTATTGCATATGACTCCAGTCACGTCAATCACAACGCTTTTCAGATTCCTTAACCGCCTTGAACCATTTCACAGCATGGCGCAGTTACAAAACAATGATTATCTTTAATCACGCCTATTACCAATATTAACTTTACGCCACCTCTTCATCAAACCAACCCACGACTACCACGTATCACAATCTTACTCAGTGGATGCTTAAACTTCCACATTATAAAAACCCACCAACTTAGTCTTTTCTTTTCTTCCCACATTCTGAATCTTTTCTTCCTCTTTTCTCACCGAAACCCTAAACTTCCAACATTCTTCCAACAATGTCTTCTTCAACTTCATCTCAACTAAAAAAGGTTTCCAAAAAGAAAAGAAAGACCACAGGAACCACAATGGAAAGCAAGGTTGGCACCTACCAAGGTCAATCTGTTCTTGTTCCCCAGATGATCTCAAAAGAGAAAGAAATGCTTTATGCATCCCAGGTACTAATTCCTACCAACGCTGCTGGCAAGAGGTTAGCTTTAATGGGCCCTCTTACAGTCTTTGAAATTTTAAAAGACACCAGAAATTTTTTTCCAGTTTGCTATAATTTCAAACCTCTGTTTAATAAAATGGATAGCCCTAAGACTATAGAGTCTTCTGATTCAACCAACGTAGAAAATCCAATCGTTCCCCCTAAGGACCCTTTCGTGCTAGATTATGTAAAGAGTAACTTCAAACCGTTTCGATCTTGCCCCACCTCCGACACAGCCTATCACAACTGGTTTAATAAGGTAGAAGCTAAGAAATCCCAGCAATGGGAAGAATTAGGTATCTACAACTTGATTAAACTGTCGAAACCAGGTTTTACTTATAGCCACCCATTGTTATTCGCGTCCCTATATTTCTAGGACAGTACTTACAATACTTTCCATCTCCCTGGTGGAATGATTACCCCTACCTTTTTTGACATAGCGGCCATTACTGGGCTATCACCAATAGGAGAAACATATATCCCTGACAATGAAGAGCATTCGAGTATTATCGACTTCGAAGTTAAGCTAGCAAGCTTTTCAAAGTTTATCAGCCACTATCACACTGAAGGAGACAGTGTGTCGGATGTGGAACACATTGCTTTCCATACCTTATGGTTATCAAGGTATGTCTTTTGTAGCAGATCCCTACAGGTAGCCAGTAGGTTTATTCCTCTATTTATAGATTTGCATGAGAATCGCAGGGTGTGCTTAAGCGAACTGCTATTAGTTGATCTTTATGAAAGTCTAAGGTCAGCTGTTTCGAGTCTAAAATCTCACACCTCCAAGAATATCCTGCTAGCTGGCCCTTTCTGGTTACTTCATTTATGGTTAAATGCCATGTTCGAACCTTCACTATCAACTGCCAATACTATTGCTGAACAAGACCCTAAAATAGCGGATAGAATCATCGAAGGCACTAGGCTGCGAAGACTAACTCCAAATGATGATAAGGATGACTTCAAAGTTCTATTCTCAAAATATATCATGATATTCTCCAAGAGGCATAAGTTCGAAGAGACCATGGCGCCTTTTGCTTCAAGGGCTCATGGACCTTCATGGTTCACCATGGCTCTCTCAGAAGCTGTCAAAAGCAAATAAATTCAAGATGTATGGAGAGCCTTTTTGCTACCCAAACTAATCTCTTCAAGAATTACTCCTGCTAAGAATCAAATTTTCCTTTTTGCTTATCAGCCCAACTTCGTTTCGAGACAATTTGGCTTGTGCCAACTAATTCCTGAACCCCAATTTCAAACGGAAAATGCCATCACCTCTGGGCGAACCCTCAAGGCACGAGAAGCCAAACTACAGCAGGAACAATACCAAGGCTTCGCCCATTTTGAACTAATAACTTTCGAACCTACACACCTTACAGCAAAGGGGTTTCTGGAATGGTGGACAAAGTTCTATCAGACTTATATGTTCTATACTCTTACTATTCAGCAGAAACTAACTGATGCATTCGATGTGCAGGTACCATCCAAGAAAGGTATGTTTACTCATGCCAAAGAGATTAAGGCTTTTCAAAATTATTTCGAAACTACTTATGATCCCACACACTTGGAATCCATGGTGCATCAAGCGGCTGAGACCTTGAAGGAAAAATTCAAAGAAAAAGTTTCTAAATTAAAACTTCCTTCAGGGTTGTCACGTGAGGATAGGTATAGGTTGGCATTCGAAATGCATCCACCTAAATTTCCTAGATTACCTACCTCAGAACTGGCTCTGGCTTGGTTTCCTCCATACCCTTGGTGGTTCACTTGCAAAGAAATGTTCAAATATCTTCAAAAGAAACCAAAGCCATCTGAGACTGTGACATGGGCTCGACACTGGCTCCACGATTTCCCAGGACATCTTCGCTATGACCTTTCTGCCATGTCGATTAAATCTGATCAAGGCACAGGTGCGAATGCTTGGGAAAATCCCAAACGTTTCTCATTTTCTATATCTTTAACTTTTGCCTTAATTGTTTCGATTTTCAGCCATCAGGATAAAGACTGCTACTTCAAAGTCAAAAGAAGGGAGCGCCTCTCAAGCCTCTGTCGAAACTATTGACAATGTGACTCTATCCGAACCAACAACAATTGTTGCAACAACAACAACAACAACACCAGTAATAGCCAGTGCTCCAACTCCACAGGTAATCACTTAGCCTTGATGTTTCGAATTCACTAATGTTTCATGATTTGCATCTAACTTATTGTTTAAATCTTTTCAGACCAACAAACTTCCGCCTACCACTCCAAAGAAGCGAAAATCAAACACTACTGGGGAAGACCCCAAGGCTGGAGAGAATTTACCAGCTGCTTCGAAGAAGAAGCAGAAGAAGGGAATTTCCAAAAGTGCTGTACCAACTAGTGTCTCTGGACTCGATTCCAGGGACGCTGCTCCCTCACCTAAATCCAAAATTCCATCTTCGACCTCCAACGTAATGTTGGAACGCATAGCTAGCAACCTCTCTTCTGAGAGTCCACAGGTAAATTGAACTTTAAATCTTTTGAAAAAATAATTTCTCATTACCTTGGTGCATGCTTTTAATATTCTTTTGCTTCTTGCAGGATATTTTAAATCCAGCTCTTACCACTTCGACCTCACCATCAAAAGCTGTTGCTCCGATCAACTCCTCTCCTCAAGGAGATTCCAGCAACCTTGTACAGAATAAAGGTTCCTCCAATATGGCGGTTCTGGCCAGGGCTTCTGAGCAGCAAGATGATCAGAGTACTTCTCCTCCTCTAAAAGAAACAAATGAAGCAACACTTCATGAATCTGCAGAGGCTTTACAAAGAACTTCTCTCCAAAAGTCCCCTCTTTAAACCCTTCAAGAGGACCCAAAGGACACTCACGCTGAAGGAGAGAAAGCTGATTCTGGTCAAAGAAACGAAGAATATGCAGGAGAAGGGTCTGAGGAGCAAGATGCCAACGATGGTTCGACTGTTGGGACAGAGTCAAATGCAAATAGCAGCGAGAACGATGATATCGAAGTGGTGGATGTGGATGACGATGAAGAAGATAATGAGCACGAAACGAATGAAGGGGATGGTGACGCGACCAATAAACCCATGGAAGTCGAAATAGACGTGACCCCCCCTGCGTGTGGAACATCCTCAACCGTCTCTGTCCCGAATGACTGATGAGGAGCTTGCTCTCCTGAGACGAAATGACCCTATTGGGTACATGAAGGCGAAGCTGGCTCAAAGGGATATTCCACCTGCTAGGGCTGGAACAAGTTCGACTAGCCACTCGCTGCCCACAGATGAAAGAATTGTACTTCTTAACAGGATCAAGAGAACAATTCTAGATGTGGATTTGTTCGAAGTGCTCAAACAAGATAGCACAGCTTGCTACACTATGAAGGAGTTGCTTACAAAAGTCAACCTCGCTACCTGCTCCTTTCCAGTTAGTTCTATCTTGTTCGATCTTCAATCTTTGTTGGACAACGTGACTGGGTACCTTCTCCAAGATGAATTTGCTGCCAGAAAGGTTCAAGAAAAACGAACTGCAATGGATGCTGCTTATGAGCATGCTTCGAAACTCTCTCAAGAAGCTGAGGATCAAGCCATGCATCTAAAGCAAGCAAAAACTGATTATGAGGCTCGAGCTGAGTCTATCCTTCTCTGGGAAAGGAAAATTCAGGAACTTCAACAGAAGGTTAAAGAGGCTCAAGAACAACAATTGGCCTACGAAACCAATAATGCTGGTAACCAATTTGAAGAGCTTCTCAACCAGGGGCTTGCAAAAATGGAAACTTCAGAACAACTCAAGGGAGAAGTGGCCACCTTAGAGGGAGCAAGACGTTTTGCTCAACAAAGGCTTGAGTCTTTTCGAAGTACCTTCAACAGATTGAAGAATAATTCCTATTTCTAAATCTCAGTGTTCATTTGATTAAAATTTGGTTTTTTATATGTAATATTTGAACAACGCCATTTTGGCATCCCATATTGCCATTTTGGCATTTTTATGATATTTTGATTACGTTGTTACTATTCGAATCTCCTGCAGGCGTGACTTATATTTCTTTAAATACTTCCCATTAACCTTTAGGATACGTTTATCATCCATCAGCTCTTCGATTTCATATGCATTGTTTGAGAATACCTTTATTATTCGAAAAGGCCCTTCCCAATGAGGTGACCATTTACCTAATGATTTATTTTTCTTGTCCATGGGTAATATGACTTTCCAGACTAAGTCATTAATAATGAATGCTTTCCTTTTCACCCTTTTGTTATATGTCCTGGCCACTCTTTCTTTTTGTCTCATCAAGATTTCCAATGCATGTAATCTAACTTCGTCCAATTCCACTAACTCATTCATCATCATCTCCCAATATAATGCAGCTGGAATTTCGTTTTGTCTTTGAATTCGAACTGATTGTAGATGAATTTCTACTGGCAGAACTGCATCATGACCAAATGTGAGTTGGAAAGGTGTGGTGTTAGTAGCTTCTTTAGGAGATGTTCTACATGCCCATAGTATTTGGTCCAGAGTTTTGTGCCAGTTCCTTGGTTTTTTACCAATATGTTTCTTAATTAATCCTATTATCACTTTATTAGCCGCTTCGACCTGACCATTTGCTTGAGCATAATATGGCGTTGATGTTAGTAATCTAAACCCCAATTATTGGGCAAATTCTTGCATCTTTCTACCAGTAAACACAGAACCTTGGTCTGTGGTTATGCTTTCTGGCAATCCAAACCTATAGATAATTTGTTTCTGTATAAACTCAATAATAGCCTCTTGATCAGCAACTATTAATGGTATAGCTTCGATCCACTTGGTAAAATAATCTATTCCTACCAAGATATATTTCTGTCCTTTAGACGAAGCGGGATTTATTTCTCCTATTAAATCCAATGCCCATCCTCTAAATGGCCATGGTTTAATGATTGAATGTAACTCACTTGCAGGGGCATGTTGAATCCCTGCATGTTTCTGACACTCTTCGCAACCTTTAACAAAGTCTATACAATCTTTGAGCATGCTGGGCCAATACATGCCATATCGAAATAACAGCCATTTCATTTTTTGACCCGCTTGATGTGCCCCACATGCCCCTTTGTGGACTTCTGACAATGCTAAGTATGCCTCACTTTCTCCTAGGCACTTTAGTAATACGCCTTCTTGGGTCTTTTTGAACAATTCGTTTCCCATGAGGACATATGACAATGCTCTATATTTTATCTTCCTATCAACATTCAGAGTTGGGTTTGTTAAATAACTCACCAGTGGACTTCGCCAATCTGCATCTGATAAAGTGTTTATGGCTAATATTTCGAATCCCTGTTTCTCAGCATAACCCAATTTTATACTTTCTAGATCTGATGGTGTGAATCTAGTAGCCATTACTCTACCCTTTAATTCAACTAAATCCTCAAAGTTTCTGGCAGAAACTTTATAACCCGAAGCCAACTGTGCTAAGTCATTTGCTTCTTAGTTTTCTATTCTTGGTATATGTCGAATATCCATGTATTCAAATTTCCTAAGTAGCCTGTTAACTATGACGAAGTATATCATCAGGTTTTCCTTTATGCATTTATACTCCTTTGTTATTTGCTTGACCACTAATTCTGAGTCTCCTTTAATTTCGACTCTAGTTGCCCCCAATTCCAACAAAGCTTCAAGTCCAACAATGAGCGCTTCATACTCAGCTTCGTTGTTCGAGCAACGAGGACCATCTAACTTATACTTGAATTTTGTTGGAATTCCTTCAGGAGAAATTAGAAGGACTCCAACACCACTTCCATTCCTGTGGGTCGAACCATCAAAGTATAATTTCCATGGTTGAATTTCGACGTAACTCATGACAGTCTGCTCAACCAATGAATGGTCCACAATGAAATCAGAAATCACTTGGCCTTTCACAGCTTTTAAAGGCATGAAAGTCAAAGAATATTCTGTTAAGGCTAAAGCCCATTTACCAACTCTGCTATGCATTATTGGTTTTGAAAGCATGTGTTTAATGACATCGAAATGAGATGAAACATAAACATCAACAGGCTTTATATAATACTTGAGTTTCATACAAGAGAAATACAAAAAGAGACATAGCTTTTCTAAATTGCTATATCTGGTCTCTGCATCATTCAATACTCTACTTAAATAGTATATGGCTTTTTCGATACCATTGCTATCTTCTTGTGCTAACATACTACCTATACTAACTTCAGAGGCAGATATGTACAATCTCATGGGCTTCCCCCATGAAGGTGGAGACAAGATGGGAGGCTGAGAGAGGTATCTTTTTATCTTGTCAAATGCCTCCTGATGGGCTTCATTCCATTCGAAGGCTTGGCCTTGCTTTAGACGAAGCAACGGAGAGAAATCTTGGGTTCTTCCACTCAGATTCGAAATGAACCTTCTGAGGAAGTTAATCTTCCCTAGCAAAGATTGCAGCTCCCTTTTTGACGTAGGTGCTTTCGTCTCCATTATGGCTTTGGTTTTGTTCTGGTTGATCTCAATCCCTTTCTTGTGAACCACAAAACCAAGGAAATCTCCAGCCTTGTGGTTCTGATGAATCTGCAACGCAGCAACCTTTCGATCTCAGCTTTAATCTTTGTGAGAACCGCTGGTGTGAATCTTCTAGGAGTTTGTTTGATGGGCTTCTTGCCATCTTTGATTGGAAGTCTGTGTTCGACTAACTCCCTCTTTAAACCAGGCATTTCGTCATAATCCCATGCGAAGCAATCTTTGTTTTTCTTGAGGACTTCGATCACTTCCTGCTTGAGGCCTGGGCTAAGTTTTGCACTTATGTAGGTTATTCTTTTCGTGTTTTCATCCCCTAAGTTCACTTCTTCGAGTGGATCCCGTGCCAACATTTTGGCACCTGAGTCTATGGGGTCCCTTTTGAAGCCTAAGGGTTCTTTATCATAGATGGCGTCCAGCCTTTGATCTATCTCAATTTCTTTAAAGGGTGAGCCTTTCGAGCCATCCCCACTTATTTCGTTCATCTTCACAGCCAGTTTATTTATTTCAGCCTCTAAGGCCGCCTTTGATTCGTTCTCAGCCATATAGGCCGAAATCCTTTCAAAAAAGGAGGACTCAGTCATGAGTAAGGTTGTCGAAGTCCCAGCCTACTGGCCGTCTTTGTATAGTACTTTTGACTCCCTCGTCTTCACTGATTATTCTTCTATCCCAGTATAGGCCATCATGGCGAAGGGTCATATAGTAGTGGGCATTTCTGGTTTCATTGATTTCATTATTTGGGACACAAGGAGCAATCTTTGCCAGATGTTTGTCATAATTCCTCTTGTCAACTAAATTGACTGTTGACATGAAGTAACTCTGGTCTGCTTCAATGTTTTCCACGATCCCATCTTCTCTCCATAGAACTAATCGCTGGTGCATTGACGAAGGAACTGCCCCTACGCCATAGATCCACTCCCTTCCCAGCAACAAGTTGTAGTTGGCCTTGGCTTCAATCACCATGAACATGGTGGGCCTACAGCTTGAGCCTATTGTCAGGTCCAATTGAACCACCCCCAGTGTTTTGCCTACTTTCCCTTCATAATTGGACAGAACCATATTATGGGGCTTGATGTCTCCTTCGCGTATTTCTAACCTTTTCAGCATGAAGTGGGGTATCAAATTGACTGCAGCACCCCCATCCACTAGAACCTTATTCACGCCATGGGCACCAACTTTTGCCCGAATAAATAGTGGCTTAAGATGGTTCTTCATAGCTGGTTCTGGACGTTCGAAGAACGCATTCTGCTCCTCGACAGCCCCATTGTCCATCACATAGTAGCACACAGGCCTATGCTTCATCAAGTCTATGGTATCTTCTTCCTCATATTCATCAATTTCAGTTTCCTATCGAAATTCACAGGGAAGCACAGATACCACGTTGTAATTGAGGTTGAACGAAGACTCCTCCTTTGATTCGAAGTTATCCGTTATCATATCTTCGTCTTCTTCTGGGCTTGGAGTGTATTCCTTTGGTTCATCTAGTTGTACTTCAGAGAAAAGCCTCCTATTAACTAGGGGTTTGTCTTCAGTTTGATTTTTTGGTGTGGGTTTGTTGGTGCTAGATTCATCTTGGTTCTTTGTTGAAGTTGCCCCTTTATTTGCCACAGCTTCCCTCTCAGCCTTTCAAATCCTCTGTTGCCTTCGCCACTGGGATCTCGACATGGGGTTCCTTCCTTTGTAGTTCTCTAATCTCACCTCTTCCCTCTTCGCTATGTTGAATTTCCTTCTGTATGTCATAGCATGGCGTACGTTTCGTTCGGTGTTTCTCCATCTGTCTTTGCCTTTGTCATTTCTGACTTCCAGCCATCTGTCTGTTGGCACTTCAGCAGGGAGTTTGAACGTCACTCTTCGAGCACCTTTGGGATGAGGACTATCAGACCTTCATTGTTTGTATTTGCTATCGAAACGTGGGCCCATCTGAACAGTTTCTTGATGGTTCCAGCAAGGGGCGAAGGGAATTGTTTCGAAGGCTCTGGCCATGCTTTGATCATACACAACAGAACACCTTGGGCATATCAAGCACTTGGTTGCCCCTTTGTAGCAGCGAAACACAAATTCCAGCAAACTTTCTCCAGCCTTAGGATAACACCTAAATAGCTGGTTATCCTGGCGCCAGTTGTTGCCAGTTCACGCCCTCTGTACCCTCTCGAAGTTCGCAGTGATTCTCTGATTGCAGAGGATGTTGCACCTAGGGCATAGTATCATTCTTGTATCTCCCTTGTGGCACGTCATGAGGTAATCCTTGAGACTGGCATCTCCAGCATGATTATCCTCCATTGTATACTTCTCTTTTTCTAAGTATCTTTCTACCTCCTCCATCTCAGAGCAAGGTCTCTCCATATCCACCATGTTTACCTCAACATCCTCCCCCTTAGCTTCATCATCTCCCCATCCAGTGGGTTTTATATCTTCAATGTGGACCTTTGAACTCTCTGGGGCAGAATATTTGACCAAATAGTCAAATTTTCCACTGGGTTCCCCTAAAGTGTCCCATATTTCTTTCTGAGGGGAGGTTGGCTTCGTGATTTGGACTTTCTCCAATTCCATCCTCAGGCCTTCAGTGACCTGTGTCAATCCTTGGTTTTGGTTTTCCTGGCCTTCAGTAGCCTGGATTTCTTTTGCAACAGCTAAAGGTGCTGCTTCGATCGAAGTCTCTGGTTGCTTGTGGACGTCTTCAGTGACCTCCTTATTGACTTCGACTATCACCCAGCTTTCGTTTTCAGTACCTTTCTCTCCTATTGGGGCATCACTTTGGTCAGCTTCCACCATGTTAATCTCTTCAATGCATGCAGGCTCGGAGTAATTGGTGTCTGCGACGTCAAAGGATCTTCGTCCACTTTCATTTTTGCTTTATCAGCAAACTTCAGTCTGCCATCTTTAATTGCATTCTGAATTAGGTCCCTGAAAAGAAAACACTGTGAGGTTTTGTGGCCTAGGAAACTATGATATTTGCAAAATCCTCTCTTCTTTCTTTGATCTAAAGGAGGTATTTTGACATTTGATGGCACAATGAGTTGGCCATCTTTGACAAGTAAATCAAAAATCTCGTCACATTTAGTGACATCGAAGGTATAAACCTTCTTTGGGAATTTGTCACTTTTCTCATTTTCAACAATTTCTTTCCCTTTTGTGGGAACTAATAATTTGCAGGAGTAAGGTGGTGCCTGTTTTAATTCAGCGAGGTCGATTTCGACCTCTTCGAATTCGAATTCAGGATAATCTTCTGCTTCCTCAGTTCCAACATAGGAGATCCTTTCCTTCTTGTTATTTTTAAAGACTCTGGCCTTTTCGGCCTTTAGCCTTTCGACCTGTCGAACCCTATCGGCTAACTGAGCCATATCCCTCAAATATTGAGTGTCTAGTTTCTTTCGAATAGAGTAATCCAAGCCACCAGCGGCCATTTCGACTAACTCATGTTCAGGGACTACTGTGTAACATCTGGATTTCAAAAGCCTGAATCTATTCAGATAATCATCTATGGGTTCAGTGAACTTTCTCTTGACACTGGCTAGTTCCTTCAAACTTATTTTTGACTGTCCCATGTAAAACTGTTCATGGAATAATCTCTCCAAAAGAGCCCAAGTGTCAATGGACCCAGGAGGCAAAGTGGTGAACCATGTGAAAGTGTTCTTAGTCAGGGAACTTGGGAAATATTTGATCTTGAGGTCTTCATTATTGGCTATATCTCCTGCTTCGGTTAGATATCTGGCTATATGTTCGACTGTTGACTCATTGGTATCCCCAGCAAACTTTGTAAACTTAGGGACTTTGTATCCCCTTGGTAAATTAGTGTGCATTATGTAATCTAATATAGGGGAAGCATAATTTGGCCTTCTAATTCCTGTGTTGAGGCCATTCTGGGCCATGATTCTCTCTATCATGGTGGTTAAATTATTTTCTGCCAAGATGTTATCGTTTCAAATTCTATGAACGACTGCATCAACATCTTGATTTCGACCCACCATGACAACCCCCCTAGGTTGTTCTTCTCGAAACTCTGGGACTTCCAGCCTTTCGACCCTTGCCCCTGATTCCATAATTTCCCTTTGTGGGCCTTGGATCATTGGGGCTTCTAACCTTTGTGCCCTTGCCCCCACATTAACTTCCTCTCTGGCTGGTCTATAGGTTGGTTCATTAGCAACTTGTTCTACAATAGGTACGTTCGCTCGAACCCCCGCCTGATTCTGCCTACGCCTCTCTGGGGGAGCAAAGAAATCTGCTATTCGACTCATGTTATCTGCGTTTTCTCTGTTTGTCACAGTCATATTTTGTACTATTGGGGCAAATATTTCCTGCATAGTTTGTGCTAACACCCCTATCATATTATGGTTACTGTCATCCATCAATTGCCTAAAAGCCAACTGGTTTTCTGTGGTTAGAATAGGCATTGCTCTATAACCCACTGACCCTTTGTTATTTGTCATAAACTGATTTGCCCCAGACCCATACCCTAATTGTGGTGATGAATTCGATGTGGAACTGTGTAAGCCTGCCATAAAAGATGTTGGCATTCCATAAGAGGAGTTTCTGGTTCTATTACCATCGAAACCGGGTGGTCTAGTTAGTGGGGTGGCGAAATGGGTTTGTGTCCCTGATGGTGGGACGGATCCCCCAGGATAACCAATGGTTCCAGTATTTCCTAGGATCGAACTATTAGTTGATATGCCACTTATTCCATTAGTGGCTATATTACTGGTAGAGGATGCAACAGACTGTGCATTCGAAGGGATCACATTAGATGTCCCCATCGAAGCGGACATATTATTGCCTGCTGTATGTGGGGCATTTTGTTCCCCTTGTTGATTGTCAGAATTAGACATCTTGTTCAAACGTTTTCTTCTGGATAAGGGTTGGTTGCTATTGGTTATTCTACCACTTCTAAGGTTCATAAAACAACAAACTTATCACTCAGAAGGTATTTTTACAATGGTTACGTCTCAACAATCTTTATTTCTGTTCTAAATTCCGTAATGGCCAACGATTGGTCCCACCGGGTGTGCCAATTTGTTTACAGTGATTTCTAGTAAACAACCGCTAGTCCTCCAAACTATCGAATAATCTTACTGACTGTTATTCAATTTCTCTAGTAACTCGCAGGATAGACTAGATTGATCCTAGGATGTGTTGGTCATTAGGGTAATTCTCATGATCGAACTGGTATTCATGGTTGGTATTTAGAATGTTGTGTAGGTGTTTAACTTATTTCGATTTATCTATTAAAGATCTAAAGGTGTGATCAAGTAAATGTGCGCGAAACTAAATTGCATGAATAAAGGTCAATTGTAAAGACATGTAAAAACTGCATAAAAGACAAGTAAATGACTTCGAAGCATAAAAACAATTAATGTAAAAGATCCTCTGGAATGTAAAAGATTCGAAATATGAAGGAAGCGTTTAAATGCAAGAAAACTGTAAAATGACTTTAAGTAAAAAAAGGTGTTCGAATGATAAAAACTTGAAGATAAAGGCATGAAATGTATAACAGTTTCTGAAATGTAAAGTATTTGAAATGGAAAGAAAGCATTTAAATGTAAGGCATCAGTAAAAAGACTTCGAATGAAAACATTTTAAATGCAAAAGCTTGTAAATGGTATTGACATGAAGATAAAGGAAAGTACTGGAAATGATAAAGAGTTTTCATTAAATCATAAACATGTGGTGTTATCATACGTACATTGCTCGTGCATTCGTTTCCCTAGCCATGTGGTATTTTGAATGTTTACTGAGTTTTTTGTACAATAGATATGACACACGAAATCCTAATGCTAAGACTTCTATTTATACTACTTCGACCATAATGGTCTTGCTATAAGATTCTGCCACGTTCAGAACATGCAGAGCAATGCCTCTCTCTTGCTTCCACGCGTCTTCGAATGCTCCAGCGCATATATTTCAAATTTCGAACATCCCGCTTGCATTTGAATTTCAAATGTTTTGGCACTTCTTCGCTTCGAACGCATTTCTTAGACACAGCTTTGTTATCATTTCGAGACTTCTTTGAATATATTCTCCTAACTGTCACTCGAAGCTCCAAGCTTTGATATGCCCATTCGAAGCAATGCTTCTACCATTTCGAAACATGACGTCTTGCTTTATTTCAATCGAAACGTCCAATTTACTTTACTTCTAATAATATCATCAAAATCTTCAGCCAACAATCATATCATGAAATAAAGCTACCATGGCGCGTTTATAAGTTGCCCCTGCGTTCTTCAGTCCGAACGGCATCACTTTGTAACAGAAAGTACCCCATTGTGTAACAAAGGTTATTTTCTCCATGTCCTCGGGGGCCATTTTAATTTGGTTGTAGCCCGAGAATCCATCCATGAAGGAAAACACCTTATGCTGAGCCGTGTTGTCAATCAGAATGTCGATATGCGGTAGCGGAAAATCATCTTTAGGGCTAGCCCTATTCAAATCCCCGTAGTCCACACACATTCTGACCTTGCCGTCTTTTTTAGGTACTGGCACGATGTTAGCAACCCATTATGGATAGGATGTAACAGCCAGAAAGCCAGCGTTGAATTGCTTCATTACTTCTGCTTTAATCTTCTCAGACATGTCAGGCCTCATTCGGCGGACTTTTTGCTTGATCGATGGACAATCCTCTCCTGTAGGGAGACTGTGAACCATGATATCTGTGTCTAAACCCGGCATGTCTTCATAAGACCAGGCGAAGATTTCAACATATTCATTTAACAGCTGTACCAGGCGCTCCTTGACACTTGATTCCAGATTGGCACCCACTTGTACTTCTTTCCGGTCTTCCTCTGTTCCTAAATTGACAGTTTCCAACAACTCTTCGTGAGGCAAGATGGCCCTTTCCTCTTGTTGTAGAAGTCTGGCTAGTTCCCCTGGTACTTCACAATCTTCGTCGTCTTCATACTCAGCTTGATTGACCAGATCGTCAGAGTTATTGAAGGACATAGCAGAATGGTCACCCATAGAATCCAGAGTGGATGGGTACCTGCATTTGTGAGTGTGGGTGTGTGTAAGGGATAACCATCCTTAAACAAAAATGCAAAAGGAAAGAAAATGAACACAGCAGTTTATCAATGAAAAACGTCCAATGAATCATTAAACATGGCATATGGATATGAAGATAATCAAAACCCTTACAAATGGACCTACATGCCCCGGGCAAGGCATGAGGTGAAAAAGTAGTGTACGGATTGTTCAAAAGTAATTATTACAGACCACAGGAAATGTTTGACAGATAATTACTGATTAATAAAAGTAATGGGGACAAAGTCTTTTGCCTCCCAGTTGCGTAGTCCCCCTTCGATGGTTGGGTAAATCCAATCTTCAATGTTGGACTCTTCGTCTTCACCTTCCAAAGCGTTGATCCCATAAGGAGAAATCTTGATGGGCGTTCTTTCAACTTTTGAACGACGCATAACTTTCTGTCCTGCAGCAGTGAATCCTAATCCAAACTTGTCTATTTTGTGCGGAATGTCAGGCAACTGCCCCCATGTTGAACTCTTCCCTTCCTTCATTGCGGCCTTCGCGTCCTTTAGAGATGCCATCCTGGCCATCTGCTTTGGTACCTCGGCTACCACTTTTGCTACTGTCACTTCAGGAGAGACTTCCTCGAAGTGCTGTAATGGTTTCTCAATGAATTGACCCTCTACCTCTACATACCGAAAGGAGTTCAGGTGGCTGATCATATATTCCTCTTCACCGTGGACGGTTATGATCTTTCCTTTGACAGGGTACTTCAACATTTGATGTAAGGAGGAGGTAACCGCCCCAGCGTTATGTATCCATGGCCTCCCCAGTAAGCAAGAGTATGACGGACAGATGTCCATCACATAGAAAGTTGAGGGGAACACTTCTGTGCCAACCTTAATGGGAATGTCTACTTCCCCATGTACCATGCTCTTTGACTCGTCAAATGCCCTTACAATGATATTACTTAGCCTTAACTCCAAGCCTTCACAGTCTAATTGGTCGAGGGCCTTCTTAGGCAGTACGTTCAGAGAAGAACCGGTGTCGACTAAAACATGGGCCAGAGTAGTTCCTTGGCATTCCACTGACACATGTAATGCGTCGTTGTGCTTTCTTCCTTTTGGGGTCAAGTCAGCATCAGAGAAACCTAGGCCGTTGTCTGCGGTAAGGATGGCCACGCAATCTTGGAATTGGTCGGCAGAGGTTTCCTGGGGCACATGGGCTGTCTTCAGGAATTTTATCAATGCTTTGGCGTACGCCTCAAAGCAAAGAAGTAATGCTAACATGGAGATCTTCGAGGGGGTTTGCCCCAGTTGCTCTACCACGTCATAATCACTCTTTTTAATTATCTTCAGGATCTCCTCCATCTCTTTCTTAGAGGTTTCTGGGATGACCAAAGGTTGAGCCCTCGTCCTGACGAGCTCATCTTGGGTCCCTTTACCCTTATCAGCAGAAGTAGGAGGGACAACAACAGGAATATCAGTTTCTTCAATCAACGGAGTTTTTGCGGAGAGTCTTATCGGTGCAGGAATAACTTTGGCAGCAGATGAGGGTCCAAAGATTGCCTTTGGGGGGGCAATCTCTGGAGAAAATATTCTCCCACTTCGGGTGATCTTGCTTGTACCAGCAATGTTTCCAATGCTGGCATCTTCTTCATCAGAGCTTCCTTCGGTTACTTCAACTTGTTTAACACCATGGTAGTAGATTTCTCCACCGTAATTCCATGGTATTGATTTTTCTGAAATGTAGGGGACATGCCCTGGCATAGTTATCTTCAGAGGAACAGACTTTGTAGCGGGTGTAATCTTAACAAGCTTTTTGACGGCCTTGGAAAGATTGGTGTAAATGGTGATTATTGAGACATCTTCGATAGGGGTTGGAATAGCAGGAACCTTCTCAAACAGAATTTGTTGACTGTCCATCAGGCCTTGGATGCCTTTCTTCAGCAATGGACAGTCGATTGGCAAAGAGTAACAACAGTAGCAATCTTCTTTACATCCCGGGAAAATCCCGGCTTTCAACAGATTTAACTTGATCGCTAACAGCGGAGTCATCAGGTCATTGACATCATAAACATACAAATATTCTATAATATCATGGACATTTCGACCATGTTTCGGCATCGGGGCGAATATTATGTTTGGCTTCTCTGGAGCATCGAACTCCACCTCTTTTGCATCTATCAAGTCTTGAATTTTATTCTTTAGCGCCCAACAACTGTTTGTGTCATGTCCGGCGCTATCAGAATGGTAGGCACACTTAGCATTCGGATTGTAAGCTGGTGAGGTTGTATTCACATTTTTCGGCGCTTCTTTGATATTTGTGAGATTCAGCTTCAACAGATGCGGAAGAACTTGCGCAGGTGTCATATTAATGCGGGTGAACTGCCGTTGCGGCCGTTCTCCCCATTGCTGTTTAGGTCTGGGCTGGTTATTGCGAGGCTGATCATTTGATGGATTTTGGATCATCACGGCCCCCACAGTCGGCCGACGCTTATTTCTTCCTACTCCTCTCTGAGAGTACACCACAGCCGTTTCCTTCTTCTCCAGAAATGATTTCTTAACAGTTGTAGATGCAGAGGCATCCTTCTGAATCTTCCCATTCTTGATACCGGCTTCTACCCGCTCGCCAGTCAGAATTAATTCAATAAACCCTGCGGAAGAGCTACCGATCAGATGGTTAAAGAATGGGCCAGACAGGGTCCCCAGGAACATATCAACAAGTTCTCTATCAGAAATAGGTGGCTGCACTCTTCCGGCTAGATCGCGCCATTTCTGGGCGTATTCCTTGAATCCCTCACCTGAGGCCATCCCCATACTCTGAAGCTGAGTACGGGTTGGTGCCAGGTCAGAGTTATACTGATATTTGCGATAAAAAGCAGCTGCCAAATCCTCCCAACTATGTACCTCTGATATCTCAAGCTTGTAGAACCAATCCAGTTGTGTACCAGACAGGCTATCCTGAAAGAAGTGTACCCAAAGGTTTCTGTCAGATGTGTAAGGCTGGATTCTTCGGACGTACGACCTTAGGTGCATCTTCGGGCAAGACAGTCCGTCATATCTTGCAAAAACTGGCACTTTAAACTTTGGAGGGATCACAACTCCAACAATTAATCCCAAATCTTCGAAATCTAAGCCGGGAACTCTCTACAGCTCCATAGCTGCTAACCTGTCTTCTAAGTTTTTGTACTTGTCATCGGCCGGCGGGTATTGTTGCTCTGAGTAGTCTTCATCTTCTTCAGCCTCTTCCTCTCCAGCTTCGGATTCAGAAGGTACCGCAACCCCTTTTCCTTTACTGGTTCCCTCTTCAGATGTAGGGGGAAATTCAAGAACTCTTCTGGCTTCACCCTCAAACCTTCTTCCCAGGGTAGCCACCCTGACTCTTTTCTTCTTCTTTTTCACTTGCTCTTTGTTCCCAAGCAGGGCTTTTAGATCCTCCTGACCCTTTGCCAAGGTCATTAGGAGATGTTGAAATTGTGAGTTTTGAGACTGCAAATCTTTGACCGTCTGTTCGAGATCCATCTTACTGAAGTAAACAGCAGAAAGATAAGGAAACATGGTGTGGAGACCTGATTATGCACATGATGAATGATATGTTTATTTATGCAATGCATTCAAGGATTTAGAAATTCAAAATTGTCGCAAACAAAAAAGAACACACGTCATATTAATAAGAAGAAATTTTGTCAGTACATAAATGCCCCATGGGACAAATGTTACAAAAACTTTTTAAGGTAAAAAGACGTTGCGCATCCTCTTTGGTGCGATGTAGGTGTTGAGGGTCTCTTCCTCATGAAGTCGGCGGGTAAGGTCCAAAACCTTCTTCTCACTGGCGTAGAAGCTGGCTTCAAAAGTATTCCGCTCTTCCTTGAGTTGGATCCAACTCTTCTGCATTTCCTCACATGATGTTGGCATGTCAGGATATAGGATGGTGTAGGGAACCTCTCCTTCCTTAACGGGCTCTTTAATCACAGGGAGAACATGAGGGTAAGGCATCATTAGACTCTGGGCTCGGGTTCGTACCCACTTGAGATAAGGCTCAAGAGGGATGGAATTCTTGTACCCCAGTGTCTTGCTGTCTACCTTGTTAGGCATCCTCCAAGCTCTGATGAATCTTTGGCGAAGTTCTTGCGCATCGTTGTCGAAGTCAAAAACTAGGTCAGGAATCAGCATGTCATGAGGGCCATCCCTCCGTGCGTATCCAAATTGTCTCAAAGCTAGACAAGGGTTGTAGGTAATGCCTCCTCTAATGCCAAGTAATGGAACATTAGGGAACTCTCCACAACGATCGACGATGATGACATTTTCTCTGGACCGAGAACACCAATGTACATCAGAGTGTGTAAGAGTCATCAATCGTTGTTACCACCTTAAGCCTTGGTCATTCTTCAAAACAGATTGTGGAAGGTGCGAAATAAACCACCTTGCAAGGAGAGGAGTACAGTACATGAGAACACCTCTCTTTCTCATTGTTCGTGTGTAAAATGAGTGGAGGACGTCCCCAAGTAATGTAAGTATGGGATTCCTGGATAGGAAAATCTTGACGGCGTTGACATCTATAAGCTGGTCAGGATTTGGGAACAAGACCAACCCATAAATGAGAAGTGCCACAATTTCTTCAAAGGCTTGCAGGTCCAATGAATTCCAACACTCTTGTGCCTTCTCAAACAAGAATTTTGCCAAGAAGCCTTTGACACCACTTCTAGTTTCCCAATGCCCCTTGATGTCAGATGGTTGCAAGTGTAGGGCTTGAGCAACGTCTTCAGGCTTTGGTTCTTTTTCCGTACCGTTATAGGGTAGTTGATTAAGAGTAGGAATTCTCAGGAGTTGAGAAAATTCCTCCAAAGTGGGCACCAACTGGTAGTCGGGGAATGTGAAACAGTGGTGAAGGGGGTCAAAGAACTGGAACAACACCTTCACCATGTCCTCTTCAATGCTGGTGTTGACTAGGCTGAGCAGTCTACCATGTCTTTCACTGAAGGGAGAGCTTTCGGGAATTCTGGATGTTAGCTCCTTGAGTTGAGGAGGGATTCTCACAAGGTTGACTTGGATAGTTTTCCTGCGAAGAATTTCCATGACCTACAAAACAAGAACAAAGATGAAGATCCAAACCCTTGAAATGGTTAGTGAATGCATATGATGCTTTATGATGTTCATGATGTATGCATAAACATATGTACAAGCAATTCACACAAAACCCTAGTTTCAGGCTTGCATGAGGTTTCATAGGTAAGTACCCTCTTGAGTGTAGTTGGCTTAAAAACTTGTCCTATAAATAGTAACCGGGTTCTAAGGAGCTCAATATCATTGGATTGTTTTCCATATTCATTGTTTTGGTTTAGCCACTTAACTAGCGACCAAAATATTCCAAGAAAACAACCCTCAATGAGTGTAGTATCGAGTATCTACCAACTTCGGACTGCACCAAAGCCGGTCATCTCACTACCCCTAATAAAAGGCCAAGATGGTCAAGTAAGGTTCTAGGTCATTAGTGCTTAGTGACATCACTCAGCGGCCCCGTACTTTCCTTGATTGAACTCAAGGGTTACCGGTACTCACAAATATGTCGCACTAATATAGCTATTGCTTCAACCGTGTCGGTATACCCCGCACAGTTTCCATAACGTATTGCTATCTATGAATGTTTCCCAAATCCGGGTGTAGGATTTCAAGCCCAAACAAGAGAACCAAGATGTAAAGCAATCAAAGCAAACAATTAGTCATGCAAAAGGGTGATCTAAGCCCTAAGGTTACTCCAATTTTAAATTTACTCCCCAGCAGAGTCGCCAGTTCTGTGATACGGTGGGAGAACTGACTTGATTTTTGCGTTTGTATTCGCAAATGTTTCGGTTTAGCAAGAGTCGCCAGCGACTTTTTATTTTATCCTATGGAAAGGTTAAAAAGCACAGCAAAAACCTTTGAGATGTTTTCTTGGGTTCGGGGAGTAGATTATAGAAAGGGAAGGTATTAGCACCATTTCTATCCATGGTTATCCATGGGCTCTTAGTTACTTGCTTAGATCACTTGCCTTGCATTTTCAATTGTTTGAAATGGTGCTTTCAATTGTTTGAAATGGTGCTTTGTGTGTGTGTTTGAAAATGTTTTGAAAAGGGGCCATTGTTATGGCAACCTTTGTAATGATCCATGTTTGAATGTATACAAAGGTGTATTTGTCTTTTGAAAAGTTTTCAATGTCTTTGAAAGTTGTTTTGAAGTTGTGTTGTGATGTGTGTTTTGAAAAATGGCAAGGATTGTTTTGCAAGATTGGTCAAGTAACCAAGAGCTATCTACCCTAAATTTCTCAAAGGTCTTTCCTATGTTCTAACCCTTTTAACAGTATTGTTCCACCATTGTATTTGGTGGACAATCTTGTGTTAGGATGTTAACGGGACGGACGCGAGTCATCGTTTAGACCATGAATGCAATAGTGCCAAGTGTCTTTGGCAATTTTTAAGGGACTTGGTCATTTTTTAGGTAACTTTCGAAAGCGTCATCGGGGGACTATGATCATTTGGATTTGTTTTGTTTTGCCAAAGACACTCAACATGCAAACATGGCCCATTATTGAAGGCAACAAGTGGAGTAACCCTAAGGGGTGCAAGTGTGATTGGTGTTGTCCATTTTCATGCTTTTTGTCTTTTGTTTAGTCAAGCTATTTGTTTGGTTGATTTTTGCATACAAACCCTAAGTCTATCATGGCATAATTAGAAAGCTTAAAAATACGAAATTTAAAGTCCTAAGTTATTACAACATATTTATGGAGATGGGGGTACAAATGTTCAAATGGGGGATATTTAGCAAGAAATTAAATCTAAACTATTACATCCATATTGAATATACAAATATTAGAATTGTACAATAATTAAATAAATACAATAAATATGCAAAATGTATTATGCACAAAAATGGTTTTTTATATGTATGTAAAAGTGTTTTTCATGTGATATATAAATAAAAATAAAAAGGTTAATTTTTGGATATTTTCATGGATTAGGGCAAAACCCTAATTTTTCTAAATAAATAGTATTTATTATTTATATTATATACAATATTTATTAATTATACATAAAAATAAATAAAAGAGAAGTATATTTTAAAAAAGTAATTTTTGAGGTCAAATATTAATAAAAAATAAAAATGTATTATTTTTATATTTTTACCCTAAGTATTCTAATAAATATATAAGTATTTATATTATTTATTAAATATACTAAATATGTACAAAAGTAAAAATATTAATTTTTTACAAAAAGTATATTTTTTAGAAAATGTTTTCAGAAAATGCAAATAAAAATAATAACTAAAAGTATATCTTTTCACATTATTTTTAATGTTTTAAATAAAAGTATTATATTTATTTATATGTACAAGTTTAAATAAAGCAAATAAAATCCAAATAAAATGCAAAAATGGTTGAAAAAATATTTTTAATATTTTTTATGTTTTGACAAAAAATAATAAGTCAGAAGAAAAAATAAAAAGTAAAAAATAATTAAAAAAAGCACACAATGGGCCAAGGGGGTGTAAGTGGAAAAAGGTGGTGTAAACAGAAAAATAATCCAGGCCCAGCCCAAAGGGAGTTGTCTTCAACCTCCAGCCAGATTTAAACACAAAAACGCGCGCTTCCTTCCATCCCTGTCATCTCTTGATTCCTTGACTTTTAGCAAAAACTCACAACATAAACATTATAGAGCATCATGTCACGATTCTAAACATATAAAGAAGTTGTTCTAACTCTCAGAAATGAGAGAGAATTTCTTCTCCCCCAATTCCTGACCTAACTTTTTTTCAATGTTCAGGTTCAAAATTCTCTCAGTACACACAACATAAATGAAAAGTGATTATATGGGTAGCTTCAGGGCCATGAGTAGGACATACTTTCTTCACAAACCTAAGCCTAAATATGCTTGGATAGAGAGATAAAAGTTCAAACTTTTACCTGTTCAGCTTGAGTCGTGTACAACAATGGAGGTACTTTCAAGGAAGTTTGTGGATTTGTACAGCTTGCCTGAGGTCCAAGGATGCTTCCTCTATGCTTGGCTTGCTTTGAATCTCACTGAATCAAGCTATGGAAGTCAACCAGCAAGAGAGAAAAGTGAAAATGGCACACTTGGCTATGGCTGTTACAGCTTGTATCTAAAGCTTGGGGCAGCTTCAATGTATGGTAGGGAATGTATTTGAACTGGTTTGGATGAAAACACACGATGGAATGATGTTGGCCAAGTCAAAATGCAGAATGCCCAGTTTCTTGCAGAAAAATGGTGATTTCCTGTATGAGGAGGGATCAAGGGTATTTTGGTCGTGCTTTAGGTCTGTTAGGGAGTATCAAATGTGTTCACAAAGTTTGCTTGAGTTGGTTCTTGCAGGAATGTCTGTTGTGGTACAAAATGCAAGTTTTTCTTCTTATCTAAGCAAAGTTTGTCAAACTTGATTATAGGCTACTACAGGCCCCTCAAGCATGCTGCATTCTTCCTTCTTGATCAGTGGGATATGTCCAAACATTTGTGCCTCAGAGATTTCCTTGTACTTCAAAGATATGGACTTTGACATAAAGTGGATCTTTTCAAAAATGGCTAAAGTGCTTTTTCCAAATATGGCTTAATCTTGTAAGTAATGGTTAAACACACAAAATAAGGCTTGAACACAAAGGATTGGCATTAAATTATTGAGTGTCAATGAGATTAAAGGCCTGTAATCTAGCTTGGAACATGCTGACTTGAAAATGGCAATGTTATGAACATGTAATTGGCTTATGAACAAAATGACTTTTGCCCATCTTTACAAATTCGATTCTCCCTAACCACAAGGATGTTTGAGAAGTTCTTGGACAATTTGGAAAGCTTGGAATGTGTACTACAATCCATCTTTGTAATGTAAGTTGAAATTCCAAGTGGAAGCATGTGAAAAGTGGCCATGAAGTTGGGCAAAAATCCTGCCTAAAATAGGTCAAAAAATTTCTAAGTTAAGAATGTTTTGCACCCCTATTCCAAAAATCATAACTTGAGCTACAAGCTTCTTTTGAGAAAACTTTATGAATAAAAGTTGTAGATTTTGCAATGGACTACAACTTTCATGTTTTGAGTTTTGCTTGAATAAAATTACATCTTGATGAAAAAATGGGACAAAGTTAGGAAAAAATTAGAGAATTTTATAACTTAGAAAATTTCTAAGTTATGAAATTTCTTCATTTCAAACCCTAATTTGTAATTTTTGGTTTCTTGATGAATAAGTTTCACAATTTGGCATGTTTTGATGAAAAATGAATCTTGACACTTGATTTTGACTAAAAAGTCAAAGTTTGACTTTTCAGTATACAGTCAAATTTTGATCAGTTGACTGGAAAATTCATATGTCAATCCTGTACATTTGGGACCTTTTGAACTTGTTGAACATGTCAAGACAATGCCAATGAGTCCTTGAGGCCATGTATGAGCTTGGTTTGCCATTGGCTAGGTCAAACAGTCAAAAATTGCCTTTGTGCAGTCAAAACCCTAAAAATGACCATTTTTCCCTTTTGGTGATCTGATCAAATTTCTTGTGGAATTGTGATCCAAACTTGATTAAATGGTTCATATGAGTTCATAATGTTGATGTGGGTAAAAAATTATGAAGTTTGACTGTCAACTGGCCACATTTGACTTTTTCCCCAATACAGCTGATTTCTAGGTCAACTGTCCAATTGACTGGGCAAAGATTGGAATCAAGGCTTGAAACTTGGTACGGATAAACTTATGAGTCCAACATGAAGCATGAAAGTCATTTTTGGCATTTTAGGTCAAAACACCTTTGTGCAAACTCAAACCCTAATTTGGGTCAACAGTGCAAGGAGGGGTCTTGAGCAGAGTAAACCCTAACTTGATCTTGAGCTCCAAGGGTCTTGTGATGAGAAAATGTTGAATAAATGAGAAGGCAAATTTTGGGGTACAACACTAATGGACTGGAAAAAAAAAAGAGCGCGCGCTGTTTGAATGGGCGAATGGTGGAGTGCCAACGCATCATCCCTGTCCTCCCTCCGTAGCTAAAAATCTGGAGCACCTATACCTACGGACAAAGGTCCGTCGCTACAAGCCCGTCCACCCTCAAAATCACGTACATGCCATGGAAATGAATTCTAACACCATGGTTAGACTCGTCTCCCTCTTCTGATCACAACCATAGCCATTACTAAGGCTAATTTTTCCTGAAACAAAAAGCCCTAAACCAAAGCTTGAAACCCTAACTATGGTGAATCACGATATAGGTCAGATAAATGCAATTGAGTAATACCAAAAGTCTGCAAATGATGTGTAGGTTAAGATTATGCTATTAATTCAGATCAACCATGCTTAAATTGCAAGATGCCAATTCAAGAACAGAGCAATGTTACGAATGACTTACAGTTCATGTGAGGGTCTGAAAACGTGTGATTTTACTTGCTTTCGCTTGTGGAGATTGCCAAGAAGAGATTGAGACCAGTATCAAGCCTTGAAACTGCCTCTAGGAGTGATTTCGAATTCACGCTTTTTCTTGATTTTTGCAAATTCTGTTTGTGCTTTATAACTGATCTCCAACCCTTATTTTGGTATGCACACGACCCTTATGTATTGCACAATGTATTAGGGTTGCAAACTCAGTCCAAATGTCTCTCTTTCAATGCTTTGATCTTTGATTTGATTCTTCTTTAACAACCTTCCAAAATTGACTTCTTTTCAATCTTTTTGTACACAATTTCCTTGATACGAATTTGGAATGATTCTAGTTGTCCAATGAAACCTGAAATCATCAAAAGATTTTTGGTTTTTTAATATTTTTGATTTTATTTGATTTTATTTGGTTTAAAATGAATTAATTCAAATAAAAACCAAATTAAATAATCAAAATATGATATGGACACATGGCCAAGGCTAGAGCACGTGGTCAATAATTCCAACTCAAAACAAGTGAAAAAGAATGGGCCCATTTGTCAAAATTTAATGTTTTGGGCATAGTTGACTTTAGGCAATTTTGCAAAAAAGTCCAACTTTAACAATGCATAACTTCCTCAATTTTGACTCCTTGGAGGTGTTCTTTGACTTTTTAGAAATATTGAGATGTCCTCTAACCAACCCTTTTGGTCTCATATCAATTTGATATTCCACGCTCATGTATGAAGCTTTGACAAAAAATGTGTTTTTGTTGACTTTTCAAAATGACCTATAATGTCCAAATTAATAACTTCTTGTGAGTGCATATTTTGAACTTGGGAGATGAACATGGATTGTAGGAAATTTCATCCTATTCAAAATGAGCTTTGGATTGGTCATTTCTCATAAAGTATGAGAAAGTTATGCTTGGTCAAAGTTGAGTTGACTTTTCCTGCAAAACCCTAATTTAGCAACTTTTGAATCTTGATGAATCATGATCAACCCTTGATCAAATGATGAAATATACTTCAAAATGTGGATAATGACCAAAAATCTTGAAGTTTGACTGTATGTATGTCACAGTTGACTTTTTCCCTAGCACAGTCGATTTTTGGATCTTTGAGCAATTGACTGAGCAAACTTTCTCTGCAAGGCTTGAAACTGACATGGATGATATTGAGAACATATTAGGACATTGTTGATAACTTGGGGTCACTTGGAATCAAGGATCTTGATGCAATATGAAACCCTAGTTTGGGGTAGACTGCCTTAGGAGAGAGCTTGTCTGGCCAATCCTTGAGCAACTTGGAGATCTTTCTTGCCATGTTTTGAGAAATATGAGAGGGAAAATTTTGAGGTACAACGCAAGTAATATTGTGGTTAGAGATTTTGATGGGTCAAAAAGGATGGTGCACGGGGAAGTGGACGTCCCTGTTAAAGTTGGCTCTCAGACTTTTGCATCTACGTTCTATATGATGGATATTCGGCCATCTTATTCTTGTTTGCTGGGTCGCCCGTGGATTCATAAGGATGGGGCAGTGACTTTTACGCTTCATCATATGTTGAAATATCCAGTAAAGGGGAAGATTGTTACGGTGCAAGATGAGGAGGAGTACATGGTAAATCATCTTAACTCCTTTTGCTATGTGGAGATGGATGGAGAAGTCATCGAAACCCCGTGTCAAAATTTTGAAGAGGTCCCCCAAACTCTGGCATCGACTGAAGTTGCTGTTGAAGAACCTCCAATGAAGATGGCTTCCCTCAAGGATGCCATGGCCGTAATTGAAAAAGGTGGGTGTGCGAATTTGGGTCAGCTCCCTGACTTTGCACACAAGACTGACAAGTTTGGTTTGGGCTTTACTGCAGAGGCTCAAAGGGCTGTTCAGCTTGCACGGATTGGAAGACCTCCCCTGCACATCAGTAATCAGGGAGTGAATGCAATTGAGGATGATGAAGAAGAGCCAGATATTGACAGCTGGATTTACCCGACTATCGACGGTGGATTGAACAATTGGACGGCGAAAGACTTCGTGCCCGTTTATTTTATTACACAGTAATAGACTTTTGTTTTGGGATTTGTAATAAACAGTTTAAAACTTTACGGCCCAGTGCCTTGCCCGAGGCACCTTGGATTTGTTTGTGAGGGCTCATTATTTGTCATTTTCATATATCATCAACAAAGCATTGGACGTTTTCTTGCATTACAAATTTTGTGCTCCTTGTTTTTCTTGTCTATCTTGCACTTTATCTAAACAGCTATTGTCTTACACACACTCACATATCATAATGCAGATCCACATCCACTCTGGATCCCACTGATAACGACTCTACTACTACCAGTTAGGACTTTGAAAATCCGATCAACCAAGCCGAGGACGAAGGTGAAGAAGATTGTGAAGTGCCTGGGGAGCTTGCTAGACTGTTACTGCAAGAAGAGAGGGCCATAGAGCCTCATGAAGAGCCAGTAGAATCAGTAAATTTGGGTACAAAGGAAGACAAGAAAGAGGCCAAGATAGGTGCAAATCTGGAATCTAGTGTCAAGCAACGGTTGATAGAGATGTTACGTGACTATGTTGAGATCTTAGCTTGGTAAAGTAGAAGGTTCGCCGTATGCGCCCCAAGATGTCTGAGAAAATCAAAGCTGAAGTCATGAAATGGTTTAATGCTAGTTTTCTAGCTGTCACTTCTTATCCACAGTGGGTTGCCAACGTGGTTCCGGTGCTGAAGAAAGATGGTAAGGTACGGATGTGTGTGGACTATAGGGATCTGAACAGGGTGAGCCCCAAGGATGATTTCCCGCTTCTTCACATCGATGTTTTGGTAGACAACACTGTGCAACATAAGGTCTTCTCCTTTATGGATGGTTTTTCTGGTTACAATCAGATTAAGATGGCTCCCGAAGACATGGAGAAGACAACCTTCGTTACGCAGTGGGGTACCTTTTGCTACAAAGTCATGCCGTTCAGATTGAAGAATGCTGGGGCAATGTATCAGCACGTCGTGGTCGCTTTGTTCCATGACATGATTCACCATGATATTGAGGTATACGTTGACGACATGATTGCAAGATCCCAGACTGAAAAATAACACCTTGACCATCTTCAGAAGCTATTTGACAGGTTGAAGACGTACAAACTAAGGTTGAACCCGAACAAGTGTACCTTCGGGGTAAGGTCTGGTAAGATGTTGGGTTTCGTTGTTAGTGATAAAGGTATTCAAGTGGATCCTGCAAAGGTGAAGGCTATACAGGAAATGCCAGCTCCCCGAATGGAAAAAGAAGTCAGAGGCTTTTTGGGGCGTCTGAACTACATTGCCCGATTCATTTCACATTTGACTGCTACTTATGATCCAATCTTCAAGCTGTTGAAGAAAGATCAAGTGGTAAAATGGAATGATGAATGCCATACCGCTTTCGAAAGGATCAAAGAATATCTCCAAGAGCCACCCATTCTGATGCCTCCAGTTGAAGGAAGACCTTTGATCTTATACTTGATAGTACTCGACAATTAAATGGGGTGCGTGCTGGGGCAGCATGACGAGTCTGGCCGAAAAGAGCATGCTATTTACTACCTTAGCAAAAAGTTTACCGACTGTGAGACCCGATACTCACTGCTTGAGAAAACTTGCTGCGCTTTGAATGGGCTGCTCGCCGGCTGAGATAGTATATGCTGACTCACACTACCCTGTTGATATCAAAGATGGACCCAATCAAGTATATCTTCGAAAAACCTGCCTTTTCCGGAAGAAAAGCAACCCATAAGGCAATTAAGGGAAGTGTGTTGGCAGGTCATTTGGCACACCAGGCTGTGGATGATTACCAATCCATGAATTTTGAGTTTCCGGATGAGAACATCATGTTGGTGACCGACTGTGAAGAGCCTGGACCGGATGAAGGACCTGAGGAAGGATCCCGATGGTCTATGTATTTTGACGGGGCTTTAAACACATTGGGTAATGGCATTGGCACCGTGATCATATCCCCTGAAGGCTGTCATACTCCATTCACCGCCCGACTATGTTTTAACTGCACCAACAATATGGTGGAGTATGAAGCGTGCATCATGGGCCTTCGAGCAGCTATTGACCTAAGGATTAAGTTCTTGAGGGTGTTCGGAGATTCCACTCTAGTGATCAGTCAGATCAAGGGTGAGTGGGATATGAAACACCCAAATCTTATTCCTTAGAAGGAGTATATGCTGACATTTCTCCCACACTTCGAGGAGATAACCTTTGAACACTTCCCAAGAAAGGAGAATCAGTTAGAAGACGCGCTAGCTACCATGTCTTTTATGTTCAAGGTCAGGTGGGAAAATGAAGCTCCCTAGATTACCATTGAGAGGTTGGACGAACCCGCACATTACTGTGATAATGAGACGAAAGAGGTAGTATATAAACCCTGGTTTCATCAGGTAAAGAGGTATCTTGAGGCTCAAGAGTACCCCGAGGGTGCATATGTTAATAATAAGAAGTTCTTGAGGAGGTTCGCGACGAAGTTCTTCATCAGTAATGGTATCCTTTACAAGCTTAACCATGACTCAACCTTACTGCGATGTGTGGACAAGAACGAGGCAAAAAAGATTATGGCAGAGTTACATGAAGGTAATTTCGGGACTCATTCCAGTGGACACACCATGGAAAAGAAGATCCTACGGGCAGGATATTATTGGTCCACCATGGAAGCCGATTGTTATCAGCATTCTCGGACTTGTCATAAGTGTCAAGTCTATGCTGATACGGTGCATATACCACCAATTCCTCTGAACTTCTTGACAGCTCCTTGGCCTTTTGCAATGTGGGGTATCGATATGATTGGTGAGATCAGACCTACTGCGTCCAACGGGCATCGTTTCATTCTGGTGGCTATTGATTACTTTACAAAGTGGGTTGAAGCATCTTCCTTTGCTACAGTAACCAAGAACGTCGTGGCGCGGTTTATTCGGAACAATTTGATCTGTCGATATGGTGTACCAGAGAGGATCATTACAGACAATGGTACAAATCTCAATAATACGATGATCACCGAGCTCTGCAAATAGTTTAAGATACAGCATCATAAATCTTCTCCTTATCGGTCGGAAATGAATGGGGCTGTTGAAGCGGCTAATAAGAATATCAAGAAAATTGTGCAGAATATGACGGTGACATACAAAGACTGGAACGAGATTCTACCATTCGCTCTTCATGGGTACCGCACCTCAGCGCGCACGTCAACAGGGGCAACACCCTACTCTCTGGTATATGGCATGGAGGCAGTCCTTCCCATTGAAGTTCAGATACCCTCTCTTCGGATTATGAAGGATGCAGGTTTGAGTGAGAACGATTGGATCCAGACCCGGCTTGATCAGCTAAATTTAATTGACGAGAAGAGACTTACTGCTATTTGTCATGGTCAGACGTATCAAAAGCGGATGATCAAGGCATTTAACAAGAAAGTCAGATGACAAGAGTATCAAGTTGGGGATCTGGTGATCAAACGCATCATACTGCCGCAAGGTGATCCCAGGGGCAAATGGACCCCCACGTACGAAGAGCCATTTGTGGTTAAGAACATTTTCTTGGGAGGAGCTATGATTCTAACCACCGTGGATAGTGACGACCTTCCTCACCCCGTCAATGCAGACATAGTGAAAAAATACTACGCATAATTCAAGACCCGCTAGGTTGACTGGCCTAGGAAAAAATAAGGGCTTCTCGGCGAACCAAAAGGGTTCGGGCAAAAATAAGGGATGAAAATGAAAAAATCTGTATACCCGGCAAGTCGAAAACCTAAAAAGGCGGCTTGGGCAAAAAAGGGTATCCTGGTGGACTGAAAACCCGAAACGGCGGTCCAGGCAAAAATTAGGGATTGAAGCATAACGCTATGTCTCATTTGATCATCTTGCAACCAGACTTCGGTATCGACTATCAAGCTCGGACGACACTAATTAATCTGATCTACCTTCAACCAAGTAGCAAAGTGATGAGACTCTCGAAGATATAAAGGCAATATCAGAGTTGGAACCCAGTGGGATTGTTCACATAACTGTTTTTCTTTGTTTTTCACGAATTGTATAAAGTCTATCTTTCGGAGGCGTTCTCTTACTAGGACGTCAACCTCTTGTACAAAAATGCTTATTTACAGGCCAACTTCAAAATCAATACAATTCATTTTCACAAAGAAATTTCAAATTGTTTTTCTTTTTTCTGTTTTGTTTTACAAGAACGTCCAATGGTTCATTTTTTATATATGCATTTGACAATAATTGTTGCTCATAAATATTTACATGCGAAACAAAAGACGATTACTCGTAATATCAGGAACAGGGGAAAACAAGAAATGTCCAAACCTTACAGTTTCTCTGTCCACCAGGTATAGGGATAGACCTAGCTGGAGAATACGACCAAAGGTACATTCACTCCCCGCATAGCAAAAGGTATCTAAAAACAATTATTCTCCCCAAGTAGAGTTTATCTATCACCAGCACTAGAAGATTATCCCCAGTGGAGTTTATTTCTCCCGTAAACAAAAACTCAATCCCCAACAGGTTTTGTTATCACCAGCAACAGTAATTCATCCCAAACCAAGGTTATTTCACCAAATCAGCAGATCTTCTAGCAGAGTATCTCTCTTCCCCATAGAGCCATTCTCTCGCCAGTTTATTCTCCAGCAGAGTTATTCTCCCGCCAATTTATTCTCAAATCATCTTTGGTCGTTATCCACAGCGAGAACGAAGAACTCAAATCTTTATATTCTCCAACAGCAGTCCGGGATTTATTCTCCCCAACTAGAGAATATCATAAGAACATTGAATATTCATACATCATGGCACATGCATAAGCATCATATAGCACAATCTCATTTATTTTTGAGAACATCATTATTCGATACATGTCATGCATCATGACATTACATATGACTAACTCTTTACCTTTCAGGGAAAGATACAATCAAATTCTCACAAGTTTCTCTAGTTCAGTCAAACCGATGCTAAGATTTCTATTCCAATTCAAGCTAAGAAGCCCGGATCCGACCGAATAATATCTTGATTTCTCCATCATACTGTGAAGCCCGGAGAACGACCGGATAACAGTACCAAATACCACGAAGCCTAGAATCGACCAGATAGTGATTTATCATTTAAGCTATGAAGCCTGGATTCGACCGAATAATATTTTAATCCCCAACAAGTTATTATGAAGCCTGGATTACGACCAGATAGCAATACAAGACACCATGAAGCCTGGACTCGACCAGATAATGGTATAAGACGTTGTGAAGCCTGGATTACGACCAGATAGCAGCCAAGAATACTACGAAGCCTGGAGTCGACCAGATAGTGGTATATCTTTAATGCAAGTTATGAAGCCCGGATTCGACCGGATAATATCTTGATTTCTCCGAACGCCATGAAGGCTGGATTCGACCAGATAATGATATGAGACATCGTGAAGCTTGGATTACGACCAGATAGCGGTAAAAGAAACTGAAGCCTGGATTACGACCAGATAACAGTGAGGGACACTGTGAAGCTTGGATTTCGACCAAATAGCAGTCTACCCGGCCAGTTACTATGAAGCCCGGAAATCGACCGGATATTAGTAGGCCTTAAAATTAAATGGAAGCCCGAATGCGACTGGATAACCACTTAGTTTCTTCTGAAGCCTGGAATACGACCAGATAAAAAGTAAGGTATTGTGAAGCCTGGAATCGACCAGATAGCAGTACAAGACACCATGAAGCCTGGATTCGACCAGATAATGGTATAAGACATCGTGAAGCCTGGATTACGATCAGATAGCGGTAAAGGACACTGAAGCTTGGGATTACGACCAAATAAAAGTATAAGACACTGTGAAGCTTGGATTTCGACCAAATAACAGTTTACCTGGACAACTATTAAGAAGTCCGGAATCGACCGGATATTAGTGTGCCCTAAATTCAAGTTGAAGACCGGATGCGACTGGATAACAACTTAATTCCTTCTAAAGCCTGGATTACGACCAGATAAGAATTGAGAAATTACGAAGCCTGGAGAGCGACCGGATAGCAAGTTTAATCTCATCTCCCCAGTAAGTCACTGTAAAGCCTGGAGCACAACCAAATAGCAGTCGATCTTATCACTATGAAACCTGGATCACGACCAGATAATAGTTCATTTTCACCTCTCCGACTAAGAGATGATTCACCAGTAGAATAATGGATGACTGAAGCTCCTAAAAATTCTATTTCTCCCCAAGACAGAGACCAGAATTCCCGAGTGTAGTCTTCCTCAACAATAGGTATACAGGCTCTCGCAAAGGAATTTCTTATGCGATTGACACTCCTCCGGATGGCATATTTAAGCCCATCTTCCGTCATTAATCTCCAAATGGCATCTATAAGCCCATTCCCGATATCGCAAGATGGATACCACTTCATGTGAGTGCAAATTTCTGGGATCATGAAAGGCAGACAAGCCAATCTACATCCTCAGGTTTAAGAAGATTGAACAGGGGCAACTGTTGTACCCCAAAATTTTCCCTCCCATATTTCTCAACACATTTCAAGTAAGGTCTTCAAATTGCTCAAGGAAGTCCAAGGGTTGACCAGACAAACTCTCTCCTAAGGCAGTCTACCTCAAATTAGGGTTTCATGTTGCACTAAGATACTTAAGCTCAAGGGATCCAAAATTATCACCATTGTCCTAAATATGTTCTCAAGATCATCCATGTCAAGTTTCAAGCCTTGCAGAGGAAATTTGCTCAGTCAATTGCTCAAAGGCTTGAAAATTGACTGTGCTAGGGCAAAAGTCAAATGTGGCCCACATACAGTCAAACTTCAAGATTTTTGGTCAAAATCCTCATTTTGAAGCATTATTCATCATTTGATCAAGGGTTAATCATGATTCCTCAAGGATTGCTCACAATTCATCAACACCCAAAAGTTGCTAAATTAGGGTTTTATAGGAAAAGTCAACTCAACTTTGACCAAGCATAACTTTCTCATACTTTATTATAAATGACCAATCCAAATACCATTTTCAAGAGGATGAAATACCCTACAATTAAACTTCATCTCCCAAGTTCAAAATATGCACTCACAAGAAGTTATGAATTTGGACATTATAGGTCATTTTGAAAAGTCAACAAAAACACATTTTTTTGTCAAAGCTCCATACATGGACATGGAAGACCAAATTGAGATGATATTGAAAGATTTGCTTAGAGGACATCTTGAGATTTCTAAAAAGTCAAAGAACACTTTCATAGAGTCAAAATTGAGGAAGTTATGCATTGGTGAAGTTGACCTTTTTTGCAAAATTGTCAAAAGTCAAAAGTGCCTCAAATTGCAATTTTTGTCAAATGGGGCCAACTTTTTGCACTTGTTTTGAGTTTGTAACATGGTCCACGAGCCCTAACTCTTCCTACTTGCCTTTTTTTTCCATTTATTTTGATTTTTTATTTCAATTAAATCAATTTAAATCAAAATAAATCATGGAAATATCAAAATCATTTAAGTCTTGAGATTTGGTGCATATTTCAGGTCCCTTGTACAACTAGCAACAAAATCAAATCGTGCAAGGCATGTTTGTGCATGAAAAGATTGATTTTTGGCCTATTTTGGAAAGATCTTCATGAGAATCAAATCAGGATCAAAGACCATAATTGACAAAGATTGAAAGCACATTTGTAAACCTAATTCTATCAGTGATATATATTGGACAAATGCAGACCAAAAACACAAGGTTTTAAGGCGTGGAGAGGAAGAACAAAACTTGAAAAAACTCAAGAAAAGTGGTGATCTGTTTTCATATTTCCAGGAAGTTTCAAGACTCCCAAGCCATCTCTTTCGTTTCCTGGGCATACAAGGAAGCTATACCAATCAAAAGCAAGCTTCTTCGTGCCCAGAATTTGGTTCCACGACCCCCACGGAGTTATAGAGACGGACCTATGTCTGTAGGTAAAAGTCTCTGACTTTTACCAACGGAGAAGGGAAGAAGAAGACCTGCGTGGCACCATCCCATTAGCCCATTTGAAAGTTCGCGCGTTGGGAGTTAATATATTATGTTTTTTTTCAATATAATCTTTGTTTTGTCTATTGTATACAACAAACGCGCGTGGCTCAGTTGGTAGTGAGGCAGATGGAAAAGGCCATATGACTTGGGTTCGAATCCCAGGTCCCCCATGTATTTCATGTTATTTTTATTTGTATGATCAGGCGTGCACACAGGCGTGAGATCCACCATGAGTCCTCAAGGCTCAACCACTAAGATCTCCAGGAGGCCAGATCTGAAGGCCATTACATGAGGGTCCATCATGCATCCCAGTCAACATGCAAGCACTGAATCAGGGAAGTCAAACGTGGGTCAGGTCTTTTGGGCCCAAAAGATGCTATTGGCACCCCCTCAATTTGCTAGTATACCAGGCCCAATCCTTTCTTTTCTTTTTATATTTTCTTTTCTTTATTTACTTAATCTAATTTATTTTCTCAAAAATTAATTCTTTTTTTTTAATCAAAAATCATAAAATCAATTTTCATCAAATTAGATTTAGGTTTTATTTTTTATCAAAAATTAATTTAATTAGTTTATTTAATTTTAGGGTAACTTTTATTCTTTTATAAATAAATTAAAATAAATTAGAAACTAGGGTTTTTGTTTAACTTAATTCTTATTTTATTTTCTTGAAAATAACCAAAACACAAAGTAGGTCAAAAATAATAATTTTCTTAATTTAAATTAATTAGTAATTAGGTTTGTACATATTTAAATTAAAAACCTTATTTTCTTAAAATAAAATAATCAAAACAACCAAAAAATAATTCTTCTTGTAATTAGGTTAGACGGAGTCAAAACCCTAACTTTTCTCATTCTCGATTCATCGCGCGTTTATTTATTTTTTCATAATATTGATGTAATTGCTCATGGGATGTAATAGATTAATTAGGACTTTTCGTTTATTTTTTTGTTTTATGGGTTTTTGGCTATGTAATTAATCCCGAAGCCTTGTAATAGTGTAGCTTTATTTTCCGCATTTTAATTTCCGCAAAATATTAACTGATAGATGTATGATAATAAGATTGCATGACAAGATTGTATGTAAATTTTAAAATGGTTAGAAAACCCTAAATGTGCAAAGATAATAACTGAAATTGAATCACTCGCACATGCGCACTCCTAGGGTATACTCTCACTTCGGTTGCCTTCGGTAAACGATCATTAAGTATAGGGTATTTTAGTGGTCTCCCTCTTGTCCAAACAAAAGATCAAAGTCCCGTTCGGAAATGTTACCTCGGAAAAGTTGCCTCGGAAGTGTTGCCTCGAATACAATCTTAAGACATTAGGGTTATTACTAAGACGTCCTAACATTACTTTAGTGATTGTGCGTCCCTTTTGAATTGACCCTTACAACTCCAACGACGGTGCTACCTACTCACTAATAGTAGGATAGCATTGTCTAAAGGAAACAAGAACAGAAACATTCTTTTTCGAGTAGGTAGATGCTAGTAGGTACTTGCTCAAAACAGACTTTTTCCACACTTACACTCTTTTCAAACAAAGTTTTCAAAAACACTTCGTAACACCCTTGAAGACAGAAGCAAGGGTTAAATCGAAGTAAAACAAAAACTTTTCAAAACAAACAAACACGGAAGCAATTTAAAAAAAAAATGATGAGCAAGTACCTAAGAGCCCGTGGAAAACCACGAATAGAAAGGGTGCTAATACCTTCCCTTTCTATAATCTACCCCCGTACTCAAAATCTCGAAAAAGGAATTTTTCTGTGCTTTTTTTCTTTCCAGTTGGATAAAATAAAAGTCAGTGGTGACTCTTGCTTACCGCGACATTTTGCGAATAAAAAACGCAAAATGCAAAACGCAAAACGCAAACCAGCATTTTCCTAAAACCAATCCGGTACTGCCACCGTATCACAATATCTAACAAAAGCAACACCAAGAGAGCATCTGATTCGTCCGTGAATATAATCCAGGCGAATAGCTCAAAAATTAGACAACTATGAAGATTCCAGAGATCTTTTTCTTTCCAAAGTAATTTTTATTATTTTTGAAAGAACCTATGTCAAACCCGAGGCATAGGGGTAACTTGTAAGGTTCCCCAATTTGTTTCAAATAATATTCACAAATAATAAGAGTTATATTTCACACTCAATTAAGATCCATGTCTTTCTCTCACATTTATTTCGTATGTTTTAAAGATGGAAATACTTTTCTTTATATGCATTTTCCAAATTCACATACTAAAACTGCACCAAAACATAATAAAATATGCAGATCCATGCCTAAAATAACCGATAACGTTACTACTGCTATCCGATATAATTTTGATGCACCCATCAACCAAGCGGAAGAGCAAGATAATGAAGATCTTAAATTCTCTGAAGAATTGGTGAGGGAGATAAAGCAAAAATCTGATAACATACATCCATACCAAGAATCAATTGAGACCATTAACCTTGGCAAGAAGGAAGATCCCAAAGAGATCAGGCTAGGGCAACATTGGAGAAAAGCATCAAAGGAAGATTGATCAGGCTGTTACATGAATATGTGGATATATTTGCTCGGTCTTATAAGATATTCTAGGATTGGATACAGATATTGTGGTACATAGACTAACTCTCAAGGAAGGTTGCTCTCCAGTTATAGAGAAGCTCATAAGAACTCGTCCGGACATGTCCAAAAAAATTTGAGAAGAATTCCTTAAACAATTTGACACAGTGTTCTTGGCGGTGGTATATTATCTACACTGGATAGCTAACATCGTGCCAATGCCCAAGAAGGACGGTGAAGTACGCATATGTGTGGATTATCGAGATCTAAGTAAAGCGAGTCCAAAAGACGATTTCCCGTTACCTCACATAGATGTTTTGGTGGATAGTACAACTCAAGCTTCTATATTCTCGTTCATTGATGGTTTTTCAGGCTATAATAAAATCAAAATGGCAACTGAGGATATGGAGAAGACTACTTTCATGACTCCTTGGGGCACTTTTTATTACAAGGTGATGCCTTTCAGACTAAAGAACACATGGTCAACTTACAAACGAGCTATGGTCACACTATTCCATGATATGATTCATAAATAAGTGGAGGTATATGTAGATGATATGTTCGCCAAATCTCATACAGAGGAGGATCACATCGTACATTTACAAAAGTTATTCGAGCGTCTGTGAAAGATTAAACTAAGGTTAAATTCGAATAAATACATTTGGTGTCAGGTCAGGCAAGCTACTGGGTTTCATTGTAAGTCATCATGGTACTGAGGTAGATCCTGACAACGTGAAAGCATTACAAGAAATGCCAGCTCCAAAAACAGAAAAGGAGGTTCGTGGTTTCTTAGGAAAATTGAATTACATTTCAAGATTCATATCGTATGTAACTCCTACGTGCGAACCTATATTCAAATTACTTCCGAAAAATCAGACAATGGTGTGGAACGATGATTATCAGACAACCTTCGAGACAATAAAGCAATATTTACAAGAGGCACCAATCTTGATGCCACCAGTTCCCGAAGACCGCTCATCATGTATCTAACTGTGCTCGAAGGGTCAATGGGGTGTGTATTGGGACAACATGACGAAACAGGCAGAAAAGACTATGCAATCTACTATCTCAACAAGAAATTCACCGATTGCGAAACCAGGTACTCACTTCTCGAGAAGACTTATTATGCATTGGATTGGGCTACTAAAAGATTGAGGAAGTACATGTTAACTCACACCACATTTTCATTTTTATTAATATTTTACACTAAAAATATCTTTTTTACAATATACTTTTATTTTTTGTACAAATTGATACATTGTTGTATATAAATAATAAATAATGCCATTTACTCAAGAAATTAGGGTTTTTGCCCTAAATAATAAAATAATTGAAATTGACTTTTTAAATACTGTACTCCCCTCCCTAAATAATAAAATAATGCCATTTAAATATTGTATCCTATACATTCGATTTGGTTGTAATAATTTAGAATTTAATTTCTTGCAAAATAACCCCCAATTCAAATCTATACTCCCCTCCCTATATCATGTTGTAATAGTGTAGAATTTAAATTCTCGCACCTTTAAATGCTTTCAATTATGCCATGATTAGACCTAGGGTTTGTATGCAAAATAAAATCAATAACTACTTTGACCTAATCCAAGATAACAAGGCATGAAAATAAACACAATGCACACTTGCACCCCTAGGGTTTCCATTCACTTGTTGCCTTCAAAAATGGGCCATGGTATGCATGTCAAGTACTTTGGCAAAACAAAAACAAACAAAAGATCATAGTCCCTCGATGACGCTATCTGAGTTTCCTAAACAAAATGATCAAGTCCCTTAAGAAAATTGCCAAAAATACTTGACGCAATTGCTATCATGGTCTATACGATGACCCGCGCTTGTCCCGTTTAACATCCTAACACAAGGATATTCACCAAATACAATGGTGAAGCAACACTGTTAAAAGGGTTAAAAAAACATAAGAAAGATCTTTGAGTAAAATAGGGTAGACAAACTCTTAGTTACTTGATCAAAGCTTGCAAAAACATCCTTGCTATCTTCAAAACACACACAAAGCACCATTTCAAACAATTGAAGAGCACCATTTTAAACAATAGAAATGCAAAGCAAGTGATCTAAGCAAGCAACTAAGAGCCAATGGATAACCATGGATAGAAAGGCTTCTAATACCTTCCCTTTCTATAATCTACTCCCCGAACCCAAGAAAACATCTCAAAGGTCTTTCCTGTGCTTTTTGACCTTTCGTTAGGATAAAATAAAAAGTCGGTGGCGACTCTTGCTAAATCGAAACATTTGCAAACACAAACGCAAAATCCCAAGTCAGTTCTCCCACCGTATCACAGAACTGGCGACTCTGTTGGGGACATCTTTAAAAGTGGAGTAACCTTAGGGCTTAGATCACCCTTTGCATGATTATTGTTTGCTTTGATTGCTTTACATTTGGTTCTCTTGTTTGGGCTTGAAATCCTCTACCCGAATTTGGGAAACATTCATAGGTAAATAGAAATACGTTGTGGAAATTGTGCGGGGTATACCGACATGGTTGAAGCAATAGCTATATTAGTGCGACATATTTGTGAGTACCGGTAGCCTTTGAGTAAATCAAAGAGAATACGGGTCCGCTGAGTGATGTCATGGAGCACTAACGAACTCTTAAGACCTTAATTGACCATCCTAGCCTTTTTAGGGGTAGTGAGATGACCGGCTTTGGTGCAGTCCGAAGTTTGTAGATACTCGATACTACACTCATTGAGGGTTATTTTTCTTGGAATATTTTGGTCGCTAGTTAAGTGGCTAAACCAAAACAATGAACATAGAAAAAAATCCAGTGATATTGAGCTCCTTAGAACCCGATTACTATTTATATGACAGGTTTTGAGCCAACTAAACTCAAGAGGGTACTTACCTGTGAAACCTCATGCAAGCCTGAAACTAGGGTTTTGTGTGACTTGCTTGTACATGTGTTTGTGCATACATCATGTACATCATAAAGCATCATATGCATCCACTAACCATTTCAAGGGTTTGGATCTTCATCTTTGTTCTTGTTTTGTAGGTCATGGAATCTCTTCGCAGGAAAACAATTCAAGTCAACCTTGTGAGAATCCCTTCTCAACTCAAGGAGCTTACTTCCAGGATTCCAGAGAATTCTCTCTTCAGTGAAAGACATGGTAGACTTATCAGCTTGGTCAACTCCAACATTGAACAAGACATGGTGAAAGTTCTCTTCCAGTTCTTTGACCCCCTACACCACTGTTTCACATTCCCTGATTACCAATTGGTGCCTACTTTGGAGGAATTTTCTCAACTCCTAAGAATTCCTATTCTTCATCAACTACCCTACAACGGTACGAAAAAAGAACCAAAGCCTGAAGAAGTTACTCAAGCATTACACTTGCAACCATCTGACATCAAGGGGCATTGGGAAACCAGAAGTGGTGTCAAGGGTTTCTTGGCAAAGTTTATGTTTGAGAAGGCACAAGACTGCTAGAATTCTCTTGATCTACAAGCCTTTGAAGAAATTGTGGCACTCCTTATCTATGGGTTGGTCTTGTTCCCATACCATGACCAACTTATAGATGTGAATGCTGTCAAGATTTTCATATCCAGGAATCTTGTACCTACATTGCTTGGGGATATCCTACACTCATTTTACACACGAACAATGAGGAAAAGAGGTGTTCTCATGTGCTGTACTCCTATCCTAGCAAGGTGGTTTATTTCTCACCTTCCACAATCAGTTTTGAAGAATGAGCAGGGTTTAAGATGGTCACAACGATTGATGACTCTCACACATTCTGATGTACATTGGTGTTCTCGGTCCAGAGAAAATGTCATCATCATTGATCGTTGTGTGGAATTTCCTAATGTCCCACTACTTGGCATTAGGGGAGGCATCACCTACAACCCCTGTCTAGCTTTAAGACAATTTGGATATGCTCGGAGGGATGGCCCTCACGACATGCTGATTCCTGACCTAGTTTTTGACTTCGACAACGATGCGCAAGGACTTCGACAAAGGTTCATCAAAGCTTAGAGGATGCCTAACAAAGTGGATAATAAGACACTGGGGCACAAGAGTTCCATCCCCCTTGAGCCTTAGCTCAAGTGGGTACGAACCCGCTCCCAGAATTTTATGATGCCATACCCTCACATTCTCCCCTTGATCAAAGAGCCTGTTACGGAAGGAGAGGTTCCATACACCATCCTACATTCTGACATGCCAACATCATGGGAAGAAATGCAAAAAAGTTGGATTCAACTCAAGGAAGAACGGGATACTTTTGAAGCCAGCTTCTATGCTAGTGAGAAGAAGGTTTTGGAGCTTACCTGCTGACTTCAAGAGGAGGAAACTCTCAACACTTACATTGCACCAAAGAGGATGCGCAATGTCTTTTTACATTAAGAATTTTGTAATATTTTGCCCATGGGGCACTTATGTACTAACAATTTGTTCTTAATATGACGTGTGTTCCTTTTTGTTTGCAACAAATTTGAATTTCTGAATCCTTGGATGCATTACATGAATAACATACCATTCATCATATGCATAAACAGATCTTCACACCAGGTTTCCTTATCTTTCTGCTGTTTATTTCAGCAAGATGGATTTGGAGCAGACGGTCAAGGATCTGCAGGCACAAAATTCACAGTTCCAGCAACTCCTCATGACCTTGGAAAACGGTCAAAAGGACCTCAAAGTTTTGTTGGAGAAGAATAAAGAGAAAAAGAAAAAGAGACCTGGGGTAGCCACTTTTGGAAGAAGGTTTGAGAGCAATGCTAGGAAGGTTCTTGAGTTCCCCTCAACGTCTGACGAAGGGGATGGCAAAGGGAAATGGGTTACTGTACCTTCTGAATCTGAGGTTGAATAGGAAGAAGAGGAAGAAGACGAAGACTACTCCGAACAACAGTACCCTCTAGCCGATGATAAATATAAGAATCTTGAGGATAGACTGGCAGCCATGGAATTGCAGAGGGTCCCTGGTTTGGATTTTGAAGAACTAGGGCTGGTAGCTGGGATTGTTATCCCTCCCAAGTTCAAGGTGCCAACATTTGCCAAGTACGATGGTCTGTCTTGCCCTAAGATGCACCTGAGGTCGTATGTCATAAAGATCCAACCCCACTCATCTGATAAGGACCTTTGGGTACACTTTTTTCAAGATAGTTTGTGTGGCACGCAGTTGGATTGGTTCTATCAACTCGAGAGATCAGAGGTTCACAATTGGGAAGACTTAGCAGCTGCTTTTTACCGTCAGTAACAATACAATGCTGATTTGGCGCCCACTCATACTCAGTTACAAAGTATGGGGATGGCTTCCAATGAAGGGTTTAAAGAGTACGCCCAGAAGTGGCGTGATCTGGCTGGAAGGGTGTAGCCACCATTGTCAGATAGGGAGTTAGTTAACATGTTTCTGGGGACCCTGTCTGGCCCCTTCTTCAACCATATAATCGGGAGTTCTTCTGCGGGATTTACTGAACTAATTTTGACCGGCAAAAGGGTTAAGGTCGGTATTAAAAGTGGAAAGATTCAAAAGGATGCTTCCGCATCCACAGTTGTTAAGAAACCCTTCCCGGCTAAGAAGGAGGCCTATGTTGTGTATTCTCAGAAGGGTCAGGGGAGGATCGAGCGTCGGCCGACTGTAGGGGCTGTGATGATTCAAAACTCGTCAAATGATCAACCTTGTAACAATCAGTCGAGACCTAATCAACAACGGGTAGAAAGGCCACAACGGCAGTTCACCCGCATCAACATGACGCCCGCTCAGGTACTCCGTCATTTATTGAAGCTGAATCTTACCAGTTTGAAGGAAGCGCCAAAGAACCCTAACACCTCCTCTCCATACTACCATTCCAATGCCAAATGTGCTTACCATTCCGATAATGTTGGACACGATACCAATAATTGTTGGGCGCTTAAGAACAAAATCCAGGACTTGATTGATGCCAAAGAAGTGGAATTCGATGTGCCTGAGAAGCCCAATGTTATATCTGCTCCGATGCCCAAGCACGACCACAATGTTCATGCCGTTATAGAAGACCTCCATATTATTGATGTTGCCAAACTGTTGACTCCATTGTTAGTGATTAAAGAGAAGTTGATGAGAGCCGGGATATTCCCAGGCTGCGGGAAGGACTGTTATTTTTGTTTGAACATAAGAGTTGATTGCCCAATGTTGAAATCAGGTGTCCAACGCCTGATGGATACTCAAGAAATACTTTTCCAGAAAAACCCTGATGATACCTTCAATCCTGTTACTCGTGTTACTTTTACTAATTCAACCAACGATATTGCAATCATAACCATTTCTGACAATCCTCCCAAGGCTTGCAAAAGGCCTGCCAGGATTACACCCAACTCTAAACGTGTACCATTAAAGATCACCATGCCGGGACCTGTCCCGTACCAATCCAGCAAAACGATACCATGGAACTATGGGGGAGAAATCTTCTACCATGGTATCAAACAAATTGAGACAGTCCAAGAGATTTCTGAAGAAGAAAACCCTGATATAGGGAACATTGAGGGTACAAGGAAGATAACCCGCATCGGCCAGATCTTTTCTCCGGAGATTGCTCCCCCTCGAGCAGTTTTCGGACCCTTGAAAGCTTCTGTACCTGTTAGGCCATCTGTGCAAGGCCCAGTGATTGAAGAATTGGATACTCCTGTGGTAAGATCATCTGTTGATACTACCAATAAGGGTAAGGGGATACTCGAAGTGCCTGTCAGGACGAAGGCTCATGCTATGGTTATCCCCGAAACCACTCAGAAAGAAATGGATGAAATCTTGAAAATAATCAGAAAAAGTGACTACGATGTTGTGGAATAGCTAGGGCAGACCCCTTCTAAAATTTCAATGTTGGCTCTTCTACTCTGTTCTGAAGCCCATGCTAAGGCCCTAATCAAATTATTGAAGGCAACACATGTACCCTAAGAGACTTTGGCTGACCAGTTTCAGAAGTGTGTGGCCAATCTTACTGCTGATAATGGCTTGGGCTTTTCCGATGCTGACTTGAACTCCAAAGGAAGAAAACACAACGACGCGCTACATGTTTTAGTTGAATGCAGGGGAACCACCCTCGCCCATGTCTTAGTTGATACTGGTTCTTCCTTGAATGTGCTGCCGAAGAAAGCCTTAGACCGTTTGGATTGCGAAGGATTGACCCTCAAACCTAGTAACATCGTTGTTAGGGCCTTTGATGGGTCCAAAAGAATGGTTCATGGAGAGGTTGATATTCCTATCAAAGTAGGAATAGAAGTTTTCAACTCCACATTTTACGTGATGGACATTCATCCATCATATTCGTGTTTGTTAGGAAGACCGTGGATCCATTATGCCGGGGCAGTTAGATCCTCTTTGCACCAAATGCTGAAATATCCTGTTAAGGGTAAGATTATAATAGTGCACGGCGAGGAAGAGTACATGATAAGTCATCTCAATTCCTTCCGCTATATGGAGTTGGATGGCGAGTTCATCGAAACGCCTTTCCAAAATTTCGAGGAAGTTTCCCCTGAGGTAGCAGTGGCGAAGACAATGGTTGAGGTGCCTATCGTTCCCAAGCATGTATCTAGGATGGCATCTCTCAAGGACGCAGAAGCTGTAATTAAAGAAGGGAATAGTACAATATGGGGGAAATTGCTTGACTTTCCCCATAAGACGGACAAGTTTGGGTTAGGGTTTACTGTTGCACAACAAAAGGCTATGCGTCGCTCCAAGGCTGGAGGGCCACCCGTCCAGATCTCTCACCATAGAATCAATGTTATAGAAGATGAAGATGAAGAGAGCCACTTTGAAGATTGGATATTTTCGACCGTCGAAGGGGGTTTAAGCAACTGGGAAGCAAAGGATTTTGTTCCCATCACCTTTATCAACCAGTAATTTTATCTTTGAACAATTTCCCATTTATGGTCTGTAATAACTAAACAATTCGCACACTATTTTCACCTCATGCCTTTCCCGGGGCATGTAGGTCCATTTGTAAGGGCTTGATTTTCTTCATTATCATATGCCATGTTTTAATGAATCATTGGACGTTTTTCATCTATAAACTGTTGTGTTCATTTTCTTTCCTTTTGCATTTTTGTTTGTTTAAGAATGGCTATCCCTTACACACACCCACACTCACAAATGCAGGTACCCATACACTTCGGATTCCATGGGTGACTATTCTTCTTTAACCTTCGATAACTCTGAAGATTTGGTCAATCATGTTGAGTACGAAGTTGACGAAGACTGTGAAGTGCCGGGAGAGTTAGCCAGACTTTTGCAACAAGAAGAGAGGGCTATTCTGCCTCATGAAGAGTTACTAGAAACCATCAACTTGGGGACATAGGAAGACAGGAAAGAAGTAAAAGTGGGTGCCAACCTGGAACCAAGTGTCAAGGAGCGCTTAGTGCAGTTGTTGAACGAATATGTTGAAATCTTCGCCTGGTCTTATGAAGACATGCCGGGACTAGACACAGATATCGTGGTTCACCGTCTTCCTACAAGAGAAGACTGTGCACTGATCAAGCAAAAGGTCCGCCGAATGAGGCCTGACATGTCTGAGAAGATTAAGATTGAAGTTATGAAGCAATTCAACACTGGCTTTCTGACTGTTACTTCCTATCCACAATGGGTTGCTAACATTGTGCCTGTGCCTAAGAAGGACGGCAAGATCAGAATGTGTGTGGACTATCGGGATTTGAACAGGGGTAGCCCCAAGGATGATTTTCCGCTGCCACATATCGACATCTTAGTTGACAACATAGCTCAGCACAAGGTATTTTCCTTCATGGATGGATTCTCGAGATACAACCAGATCAAAATGGCCCCCGAGGACATGGAGAAAACAACCTTTGTCACACAATGGGGTACCTTCTGCTACAAAGTGATGTCATTCGGACTGAAGAATGCAGGGGAAACCTATCAACGCGCCATGGTAGCTTTGTTTCATGATATGATACATCATGAGATCTAATTTTACGTAGACAACATGATAGCTCGATCATAGACAGAAGAAGAACACCTTGATCATTTGCAAAAGTTGTTTGTCAGGTTGAAGGAATATAAGCTCAGACTGAACCTGAGCAAGTGCACTTTTGGGGTTAGGTCTGGTAAACTTTTGGGATTTATTGTCAGCAACAAAGGCATTGAGGTTGATCCAGCTAAAGTAAAGGCTATACAAGAAATGTCTGCCCCCCGTACTGAAAAGGAGGTTAGAGGATTCTTGGGACGCTTGAACTATATTGCGAGGTTCATCTCTCATCTGACATCTACCTGTAAGCCAATCTTCAAGCTGTTGAACAAAGATCAGGTGGTTGAATGGAACAATGATTGTCAAGTTGCTTTTGATAAGATCAAGGAGTATTTTCTAGAACCTCTTATTCTGATGCCACCCGTCGAAGGAAGGCCGTTAATCATGTATCTGACTGTTTTGGATAACTCAATGGGGTGCGTGCTGGGCCAACATGACGAGTCTGGCCGAAAAGAGCATGCCATTTATTACCTTATCAAAAAGTTTACCGACTGTGAGATTCGCTACTCACTGCTCGAGAAAACTTGTTGCACTTTGGTATGGGCTGCTCGCCGGCTAAGGCAGTATATGTTGACTCACACCACTTTGCTCATTTCCAAAATGGATCCGATCAAGTATATCTTCGAGAAGCCTGCTTTATCTGGAAGAATTTCTAGATGGAAAATGATCCTGACGGAGTATGATATCCAGTACACAACCCAAAAAACTATAAAGGGGAGTGTACTAGCTGACCATCTAGCTCATCAAGCCGTCGAAGATTACCAATCTATGAGATTTGACTTCCCTGACGAGGACATCATGACATTGGACAACATCGAAGGTAATGGACCGTATGATGGACCTGAACAAGGATCCCGATGGACCCTGTACTTTGATGGTGCTTCAAATGCACTTGGAAACGATATTAGTGCGGTAGTCATTTCTCCGGAGGGTTGCCATACACCCTTCACTTCCCGACTTTGCTTCTGCTGTACCAACAACATGGCTGGATATGAAGCTTGCATCTTTGGTCTCAAGGCTGCTATAGACTTGGGAATCAAATCTTTGGTCGTATTTGGGGACTCGGCTTTGGTTATCAGTCAAGTCAAAGGAGAGTGGGATACCAAACATCCTAATCTTATCCCATACAAGGAACATGTCTTGACGTTGTTGCCTCATTTCGAGCAGATTACCTTCGAGCACTTCCCGCGGGAAGAAAATCAGCTAGCAGATGCTCTGGCTACAATGTCTTCCATGTTTAAACTCAACTAGGATAACGAGACTCCCCAAATCACCATCGAGCGAATGGATGAACCTGCGCACTGTCTTGATATTAATACCGAAGAAGTAGTGGAACAACCCTGGTTTCATGAAATCAAAAGGTATCTCCAGACTAGAGAATACCCTGAAGGAGCTTCAGTCAACGACAAAAAGTTCTTAAGGAGATTTGCTGCCAAGTTTTTCCTAAGCAATGGCATCCTTTATAAGCACAGCCATGATTGTGTTCTACTTCGTTGTATGGACAAAGCTTAAGCAGAGTTGATCATGACCGAGATACACAGTGGCACATTCGGCACCCACTTGAGCGGACATACGATGGCTAAGAAGATTTTAAGGACAGGCTACTACTGGTCTACCATGGAAGCTGATTGCCATCAACATTCCCGTACTTGCCAGAAATGCCAAGTCTACACCGACAAGGTACATATTCCTCCTGTTCCTCTCAACATTCTGACAACTCCTTGGCCATTCGCAATGTGGGGCATTGACATGATTGGAGAGATCAAGCCTACGGCATCCAATGGACATCGCTTCATCTTGGTCGCTATTGATTATTTCACCAAGTGGGTCGAAGCAGCTTCCTTTGCCTCTGTTACAAAAAATATGGTTGCCCGCTTTATCAAGCAGAACCTCATATGCCAGTATGGTGTCCCCGACAGGATCATCACGGACAACAATACGAATTTGAACAACACCATGATCACCGCTCTATGCGAACAGTTTAAGATTTATCATCACAATTCATCTCCCTATCGGTCGAAGATGAACGGTGCTGTTGAAGCCACGAACAAAAATATCAAGAAGATCATTTAAAAGATGGCAGTCACCTACAAGGACTGGCATGAGATGTTACCGTTTGCTCTGCATGGATATCGTACCACGGCACGTACTTCAACAGGGGCAACCCCATTTTCTTTGGTATATGCCATGGAAGCTGTTCTACCCATGGAATTTTAGATTCCTTCCTTAAGGATTATGAAGGACGCTGGTTTGAGTGAAGACGATTGGATTCAGACTCGGCTTGATCAACTCAATTTAATCGACGAGAAGCAACTTACTGCTGTCTGTCATGGTCAGACGTATCAAAAACAAATGATCAAGGCTTTCAACAAGAAAGTCAGACGTCAAGTATATCAAGTCGGAGATCTTGTAATCAAGCGAATCATCTTACCGCAAAGTGATCCCAGGGGCAAGTGGACTTCTACTTACGAAGGACCATTTGTGATCAAGAGCATCTTTTCTGGTGGGGCAATGATTCTGACCACCATGGACAGCGACGATTTGCCGCACCCTGCGAACGCAGACATAGTCAAAAGATACTATGCATAAAATGACCCGGCAAGTTGAAAACCCGAAAGGGTGACTTGGGCAAAAATGGGCATCCCGGTGAATCGAAAACCCGAAAGGGCGGTTCAGGCAAAAATTAGGGATAAAACAAAAAAATATGTACATCCGGCAAGTTGAAAACCCGAAAGGGCGACTTGGGCAAAAAAGGGTTTCCCGGTGGATTGAAAACCCAAAAGGGCGGTCCAGGAAAAAGTTAGGGAATTAAAGCGTATGACTATGTCTCGTCGGATCACTTTAAGAACAATCTCTTCACCAACAAGCTCCAAGCTTCTGATCAATCCAGTAATCGGCGGACGAAGCAGCGAATGGACAAGATATTCAGAGTTGTGAAGGCTATAGCAGAATGGGAATCCCATGGAATTGTTACATATAGCCATCTTTCTTTTGTATAAATTTTTTTCAATTTTTATGACAACATTCTCTTACTAGGGTGTCTATCTCCTTTGTACAAAGATACTTACAAAAGTTAAATACAAAGATATTTCAAAGTGCAGAAATTTGCTTGTCTTTCTTTTCTTTTTACACTTATGTTTTATTTGAAAACGTCCAATGTTTTGTTAAATAGGCATATGCATTTGAATATAATCACTGCTTACAAGTAAAACGAAATTGAAAAAGAATAATTACTGATAGGTTGAAGGTGTAGGAAGATATCTTTGTGCCATCTCAGAAGAAATCCCCTACAATACATCATGCAGATCCTCAACAAAGCTAAAATTTGGAGTATATTTCCCCAATGGAGTTAAGCTTCAAGATCCGCAGCGGAGCCAGTGCAGTCTAAAACTCGATTCCCCAGTTGAGTTAAGTTTCAAAATTCCCATCAGAGTTAAGCTTCGAGATCCCCAGTGGAGCCCGAAAACCCTGAAGATTCTATCCCCAGTGGAGCCAGAATAGTCTAAACCTTCATCCCCAACGAAGTCAATTTTCCAACTATCAACCCTCGGTGGAACTGTTCAACTTTCCCCAGTTTCTCCCCACAGAGTTATCTTCCAGCAAGATCGAAGATTCTCGGTCTCATTTCTCCAAGCAGAAGCCTCGTAGGTTTTAACTCCCCAGTAGAGATTTTTAGAAGTTTTCCCTATTTCCCAGGAAAGTCATGAAGGATTCTCATTCCCTGCAGAAGTTGTCAAAGGCTTTGTGAATCCCCACAAATCGCCGAGGATTTTCAATCTCCAGCAGTGGTCCCATGATTTCTCATCCTCAACAATCAGAGATTTTTAATCCCCAAGCAGTCAGCAAGGATTTCTCATCTTCAGTGTTCAAAGTTTTTTGGAATCCCCAGCATTGGTCAAGGATTTACTTTCCCCGCCACCAATCAAAGATTTCATTATCTCCAGTTATCAAGGATTTATTTTCCTCAGCAAGACAGCTACCCAGCTTACATGCATATCCATTACATCCATATCTCATAAACATTGGTGAAATACAGTTCATCACATCATACATATCATGCAACATAACTTTGTGTTTTAGATAACATTTTACCCTTTTCAGGATAAGATTAAAAGGCTATCGTTAACAATTATTCAGATACAGTATGGATACACACCAGACACGGCGGTCATTCTATTACTCATTCAGAATTTCAAGTCAAATACAATACAAATACACCCCAGACACGACGGTCATTCTACTACTCATTCAAACTTTAGCAATCAGATACAGACTAGATACGCTACAGACACGGCGGCTATTCTATCTCTCATTCAGATTTAACTATCAACTTCAAGTTCAGATACGCTCCAGACACGGATGCCATTCTGGCCCTTACGCCAACAGTTTGATTCTCCCCAGTGCAATCGCCACGGAAGTCATTCTGTCACTTATTCAGATCCTAGTTACAGTCTCAGATACACTCCAGACACGGAATTCATTCTGCTACTCATACAGATCTCAACTCCAGATACAGTCCAGATACGCTCCAGACACGGTTGCCATTCTGTCACTCATTCGGAATTTTTCCCTAGCCCATAAATGCTTCACACACAGATGTTTCTATGTCGCCCATTCAGAATTCAGATACAATACAGATACACTCCAGACACGGAAGTCATTCTGAGATTCATTCAAAGTTCAAACATAGTTACAACTCAGATATGCTCCAGACATGGACGTCATTCTCTTGCTCATACAGACTCAGTCTCCAGATACATTTCAAATGCATTCCAGACACGGATACCATTTTGATGCTCATTCTTCTGACCTACCACATTGCAATTCAACAAACATTCTTGGATGGCATCTTTAAGCCCATCTCCAGCAAGATTCTAACATCTCTAAATGGCATCTTTAAGCCCATTTCCTCAACTATATTCTGACGAGTGCAAATTTACGGGCACTCTAGTGTCCAATCCTCTTTTACCTTCGAGTCGCGAAAGGCAAACTTGCCAATCTAACTCTTCAGGTTCAAGAAGATTGAACAGGGGCAACTGTTGTACCCCAAAATTTTCCCTCTCATTTCATCAACATTTCTCATCACAAGTGTGATACGGTGGGAGAACTGACTTGAGATTTTGCGTTTGTTTTCGCAAATGTTTCGGTTGAGCAAGAGTCGCCACCAACTTTTTATTTTATCCTAAGGAAAGGTTAAAAAGCACAGCAAAAACCTTTGAGATGTTTTCTTGGGTTCGGGGAGTAGATTATAGAAAGGGAAGGTACTAGCACCCTTTTTATCCATGGTTATCCATGGGCTCTTAGTTACTTGCTTAGATCACTTGCCTTGCATTTTCAATTGTTTGAAATGGTGCTTTCAATTGTTTGAAATGGTGCTTTGTGTGTGGGTTTGAAAAATGTTTCAAAAAGAAGCCATTGTCGTGGCAACCTTTGTAATGATTCATGTTTGAATGTATACAAAGATGTATTTGTCTTTTGAAAAGTTTTCAATGTTTTTTGAAAGTTATTTTGAAAGTGTGTTGTGATGTGTGTTTTGAAAAATGGCAAGGATTGTTTTGCAAGATTGGTCAAGTAACCAAGAGCTATCTACCCTAAATTTCTCAAAGATTTTTCCTATGTTTTAACCCTTTTAACAGTATTGTTCCACCATTGTATTTGGTGGACAATCTTGTGTTAGGATGTTAACGGGACAGGCGCGGGTCATCGTTTAGACCATGATTGCAATAGTGCCAAGTGTCTTTGGCAATTTTTCCTTTAAGGGACTTGATCATTCTTAGGCAACTTTCGAAAGCGTCATTGAGGGACTATGATCATTTGATTTGTTTTGTTTTGCCAAAGAAAATCAACATGCAACATGGCCCATTATTGAAGGCAACAAGTGGAGTAACCCTAGGGGTGCAAGTGTGATTGGTGTTGTCCATTTTCATGCTTTTTTGTCTTTGAATTAGGTCAAGCTATTTGTTATTTTTGATTTGCATACAAAACCCTAAGTCTATCATGGTATAATTAGAAAGCTTTAAAATGCGGAATTTAAAGTCCTAAATTATTACAACATAATTATGGGATGGGGGGTACAAATGTTCAAATGGGAGATATTTAGCAAGAAATTTAAATCTAAGCTATTACAATCCAAATTGAATATACAAGTTATTTAATTGTACAATAATTAAATAAAATACATTAAATATGCAAGATGCAAAAAATGATTTTTATATGTATGTAAAAGTATTTTTCATGTGACATATAAACAAAAATAAAAAAAAAGGTTTAATTTTTGGGTATTTTCCATGGTTTAGGGCAAAACTCTAATTTTGTAAATAAAAAAAGTATTTATTATTTATTATATACAATATTTATTAATTATATACAAAAAATAAATAAAAGGAAGTATATTGTAAAAAAGTGATTTTTGAGGTTAAATATTAATAAAAGAAAAAAATGTATTATTTTTATGTTTTTATCCTAAATATTCTAATAATTATATAAGTATTTATATTATATATTAAATATATTAAATATACACAAAAATAAAAATATTTATTATTTACAAAAAGGTATATTTTTTTAGAAAATATTTTCAAAAGGTAAAAATAAAATAAAATCAGAAAATAAAATGTATTTGTATTATTTTCTAGGGTTTAAATAAAAAGTATATATATATTTATTTACATACATATGCCTAACAAAACAAATAAATGCCAAATAAATATTAAAAAAATGTGAAAAAATATTTTTAGTGTTTTTTCATGTTTGAGCAAAAATATAAAATCAGAATCAAAAATAAAAAATCAAAAATGACAAATATACCACATAATGGGCCAGGGGGGTGTATGTGGAAAAATGTGGTGTAAACAGAAAAACAAAACAGGCCCAACCCAAAGAGGCTTCTTCAACCTCCAGCCATTGTTTGAAACACAAAACGCGCGTTCCTTGCTCAACCTGCTAACTTCTAATTCCTTGATTTTTAACAAAAACTTACAACATCAAAAGTTTAGAGCATCATGTCACGATTCTAGACATATAAAGAAGTTGTTCTAACTCTCAGAAATGAGAGAGAATTTCTCCTCCCCCAATTCCTGACCTAGCTTTTTTCAAATGTTCAGCTTCAAAATTCTCTCAGCATACACAACATAAATGAATAGTAATGATATGGGTAGCTTCAGGGCCATGAATAGGACATACTTTGTTCACAAACCTAAGCCTAGATATGCTTGGATAGAGAGATAGAAGTTCAAACTTTTACCTGTTCAGTTTGAATCGTGTACAACAATGGAGGCACTTTCAATGAATTTTGAGGACTTGTACAACTTGCTTGAGGTCCAGGGATGCTTCCTCTATGCTTGGTGTGCTTTGAATCCTTCTGAATCAAGCTATGGAAGTCAACCTGCAAGAAAGAAAAGTGAAAATGGCACGCTTTGCTAGAGGTGTTACAGTCTGTATCTAAGGCTTGGGATAGTTTAGATGGATGTTATAGAATGTGTTTGAGCTGGTTTGGATGAAAACGCACGATGGAATAATGCTGTGGGATTCAAGTTGCAGAAAAGACTCTGTTTTTGCAGCAAGAAGGTATTTCTGTGAATGAGGAGGTATTGAAGTTGGTTAGGTCGTGCTTTAGGTCTGGTTTTATGTTTGGAAGATGCTCATGAAGTTTGTTTAGGCTTGTGTTGACAAGAACTCAATGTTTGACCCTCAATGCAAAGTTGCTTCTTTGATAAGTAAGAAAATACAAGTTTCTAAACCAGCCTGTCCAATACCCTAAACTATGCTGCACCTCTTGTTCTTGATCAGAGTAATTTATGTACAAAATGCTAGCTCCAAAGATTTGGCCCATGCTTCTTGGATTTGTATTTGACATAAAGTGTACCTTTTCCAAAATGGCAAAAATGCTTTATCCATTTAAAGGTTAATCTTTCATGTAATGACCAAATGCACAAAATAACATCTTGGCACAATGGTTTAGCATTGAATTATTGAGTGTGAGAAGGATTAGAGGCCTGTAATCTAGCTTGGAACATGCTGACTTGAAAATGGCAATGTTATGAACATGTAATTGGCTTATGAACAAAGTGACTTTTACCCATCTTCACAAATTTGATTCTCCCTAATCACAAGGGTGTTTGAGAAGTTCTTGGACAATTTGGAAAGCTTGGAATGTGTATTACAATCCATCTTTGTAATGCAAGTTGAAATTCCAAGTGGAAGCATTTGAAAAGCGGCCATGAAGTTGGGCAAAAATCCTGCCTAAAATAGGTCAAAAAATTTCTAAGTTAAGAATGTTTTGCACCCCTATTCCAAAAATTATAACTTGAGCTACAAGCTTCTTTTGAGAAAACTTTGTGAATCAAAGTTGTAGATTTTTCAATGGAATACAACTTTCATGTTTTGAGTTTTGTTTGAATTCAAATGTATCTTGATGAAAAAAATGGGACAAAGTTAGGAAAAAAAATTAGGAAATTCCATAACTTAGAAAATTTCTAAGTTATGAAATTTCTTCATTTCAAACCCTAATTTGTAATTTTTGGTTTCTTGATGAACAAGTTCCATAATTTGATATGTTTTGATGAAAAATGAATCTTGGCACTTGATTTTGACCAAAAAGTCAAAGTTTGACTTTTCAGTATACAATCAAATCTTGATTAGTTGACTGGAAAATTCATCTGTCAATCTTGTGCATTTGGGATCTTTTGAACTTGTTGAACATGTCAAGACAATGCCATTGAGTCCTTGAGTCCATATGTGAGCTTGGTTTGCCATTGGCCAGGTCAAACAGTCAAAATTTGCCTTAGTGCAGTCAAAACCCTAAAAATGACCATTTTGCCCTTTTGGTGATCTGATCAAATTTTTTGTGGAATTGTGATCCAAACTTGATCAAATGGTCCATATGAGTTCATAATATTGGCGTGGGTAAAAAATCATGAGGTTTGACTGTCAATTGTCCACAGTTGACTTTTTCCCCAATACAGCTGATTTCTAGGTCAACTGTCCAATTGACTGGGAAAAGATTGGAATCAAGGCTTGAAACTTGGTATGGATAAACTTGTGAGTCCAACACGAAGCATGAAAGTCATTTTGGGAATTTTAGGTCAAAACATCTTTGTGCAAACTCAAACCCTAATTTGGGTCAACAGTGCAAGGAGGGGCCTTGAGCAGAGTAAGCCCTAACTTGATCTTGAGCTCCAAAGGGTCTAGTGATGAGGAAATGTTGAGGAAATGAGAGGGCAAATTTTGGGGTACAACAGTTTCCCCTGTTCAATCTTCTTAGACCTGAGGATGTAGATTGGCTTGCGTGCCTTTCGTGATCCGAAGGTGGAAGATGATTGAACACTAGAGTGCCCAGAAATTTGCACTCGCATAATGGAGTATCAGCAATGTGATGTCGGGAATGGGCTTATAGATGCCATTTGGAGATATGATGGATAGGAGGATGGGCTTATAGATGCCATCTGGAGGTGTGATAGAACCTTGTCGGGAATGGGCTTATAGATGCCATTTGGAGGTGTCGATCGCGTAAGAGATTCCTTAGCGAGAACTTGCGTACCTGAGAAAGAAAGATGGTTTCCTGGCTTGCTACAGGTGTTGATCTTCAGTCTCTTCATGCAGATATGCCCTGGCTAGATACAGGTATCGAATCTACAATCAAACGCTCACAGATATGCCCTGGCTAGATACAGGAATCGAATCCGGAACTTCAAAAGGTTGCTTACAGACGTGCCCTGACTGGATACAAGAATCGAATCTGGAATTAGTCGTCTACAGATATGCCCTGGCTGGATACAGGAATCGAATCTCTAAACTCTTCATGTAGACGTGCCCTGGCTGGGTACAAGTATCGAATCTACAATCAGTTACTCACAGATATGCCCTGGCTGGATACAGGTATCGAATCTACAATTGGTCGTCTACAGATATGCCCTGGCTGGATACAGGAATCGAATCTCTAAACTCTTCATGTAGACATGCTCTGGCTGGGTACAGGTATCGAATCTACAATCAGTTACTCACAGATATGCCCTGGCTAGATACAGGTATCGAATCTACAATCAATTACTCACAGATATGCTCTGGCTAGATACAGGAATCGAATCTGGAATTGGTCGTCTACAGATATGCCCTGGCTGGATACAGGAATCGAATCTCTAAATTCTTCATGTAGACATGCCCTGGCTGGGTACAGGTATCGAATCTCTAAATTCTTCATGCAGACATGCCCTGGCTAGATACAGGAATCGAATCTGGAATTGGGACAGTTGATAGTAATCATCTTTGGATGGACCTTTTTCCTGAAAAGGCAAAACATCAGTTGTATGCAATGTCATTATGTATGAAATGCATGATGTCATGATGTTTTTCAAGAATAAATGAGATTTGTGTGATATGATGCGTATATGCATGCGTCATGGTGTATGATAATGTGATGAATGTATTTGTGTCTAGGAAAATAAATCCTTGACGACTGCCGGGAGTTTTTGGAATCCTGGGCTGATGTTGAAGAGTGGAGTTCTTCGTTTCCGCTGGGGATGATGGTTGCAAGAATAAACCGGTAGGAGAAGATGACTCCGTTGGGGAATAAACTTGTTGGAGAGATTACTCTACAGGGAATTACTCTGTGGGAAGAGATACTTCGCTGAGGTTTTGATGAGAGCTCCGCTGGGGATTCCACTGATAAGTTATGTTGGGGAAGTTGATGAACTCTGCTGGGGAATAGGAAGAACTTCGCCGAGGACGATCTTTCCGTGGTAATTAGCTGAGGATAACCCAGTTATACCCTGGTGGGGAAATAACCTTTGAATAAAGTCGGGGAGAGACGTATGTACTCTACAGGTGATAAGCTTCCAGAATCTACTGGGGATAAGCTTCCAGAATCTACTGGGGATATGGATTCCACTTTCCTGGGGAAACTTTGGATTGTACTGGGGAATGGTTCCACTGGGGTCTCTGTATTCCGCCGGGGAACAAATCTTATATCAAGACTGCCGGGGATGCTTGCTGAGGAATGTCTATACTCCGCTGGGGAATGTTGAGATCTTCTGGGGATACCCAACTTCCTTAAGGCTGACAGTAGACTAACTCGGCTTGGGGAGAGTATCGCTGACTTGCTGGAGATACTGTGCCTTTTCAGGGCTGATGGGGGACCAACTCTGCATGGGGAGAGTATTGCTGAATCTCGTCTTATTCAACGGGGAGTGAAGGTATCCTGGTTACGTTCTTCAGCCGAACCTACTTTGGTACCTTGGTGGACAGAGCAACTAGATCGCTTAGACAATTCTTTATTGCCCCTATTTCTGATGTCATCTATAATTAGTCCTTTGTTTCGCATGCAAATATTCATGATTAGCAATTAATGTCAAATGCATATATAAAAAATGAGCATTGGATGTTCTTTGCAAAACAAAACAGAAAAAGGAAAAAACGATGGGTAATTTGTCTGAAAAATTGAACTTGTATTGATTTTGAAATTTGCCTGTAAATAGGCGTTTTGTGTACAGGAGGCTGACGTCCTAGTAAGAGAACGCCGCCGAGCAAAATAGAGTTTACACAATTTTGTGAAAAGGAAACAAAACAGCTATGTGAAAAATAATCCCACTGGGTTCCAACTCTGCTATCGCCTTTATGTCTTCAAGCGTCTCATCACTCTGCTGCTTAGTTGAAGATGAAGCTGATTGATTGGAGTCATCTGAGCCCGATAGTTGATGCCGAATTCTGGATGCAAGGTGATCCAATGAGACATAGTATTACGCTTTATCCCTAACTTTTGCCTGGACCGCCCTCTCGGGTTTTCAGTCCACCGGGATACCCATTTTTGCCCAAGCCGCCTTTTCAGGTTTTCGACTTGTCGGGTGTACAAATTTTTTCATTTCGTCCCTTATTTTTGCCCGAACCCTTTTGGTTCGCCGGGAAGCCCTTATTTTTGCCTAGGTGTGTCAACCTAGCGGGTCTTTAATTCATGCGTAGTATCTTTTTACTATGTCTGCATTGGCGGGGTGAGGAAGGTCATCACCATCCATGGTGGTTAGAATCATAGCTCCTCCTGAGAAGATATGTTTAACTACAAATGGCCCTTCGTACGTAGGGGTCCATTTGCCCCTGGGATCACTTTGAGGAATAATGATGCGCTTGATTACCAGATCTTCGACTTGATACTCTTGTCGTCTGACCTTCTTGTTAAATGCCCTGATCATCCGTTTTTGGTACGTCTGACCATGACAAATAGCAGTGAGTCTCTTTTCGTCAATTAGGTTTAATTGATCAAGCCGAGTCTGGATCCAGTCATCTTCGCTCAAACCTGCATCCTTCATTATCCGGAGAGAGGGTATCTGGACCTCAATAGGCAAGACTGCCTCCATGCCATAGACCAAGGAAAAGGGAGTTGCCCCTGTTGACGTCCGTGCTGAGGTACGGTACCCATGAAGAGCAAACGGTAACATTTCGTGCCAATCTTTGTAGGTCACTGTCATCTTCTGCACAATCTTCTTGATATTCTTATTTGCTGCTTCGACAACCCCGTTCATCTTCGGCCGGTAGGGAGAAGAGTTGTGGTGCTGTATCTTGAATTGCTCGCAGAGCTCAGTGATCATCTTGTTGTTAAGATTGGTACCATTATCCGTAATGATTCTCTCAGGTACACCGTATCGACAGATCAGGTTGTGCTGAATGAACCGTGCCACGACGTTTTTGGTTACGGTAGCGAAGGAAGCTGCTTCGACCCACTTTGTGAAGTAATCAATCGCTACCAAGATGAAGCGATGGCCGTTGGATGCCGTAGGTCTGATTTCTCCGATCATATCAATGCCCCACATTGCAAAAGGCCAAGGTGCTGTCAAGACGTTCATAGGAACTGGAGGAATGTGCACCTTATCTGCATAAATCTGGCACTTGTGACATGTCCGAGAATGTTGGTAACAGTCAGCTTCCATTGTGGACCAGAAATATCCTGCCCGAAGGATTTTCTTTGCCATGGTATGTCCACTGGAATGTGTTCCGAATGTACCTTCATGTAGCTCTGCCATGATCCTTTCTGCTTCAGTCTTATCCACACAACGCAATAAGGTTGAATCATGGTTTCGCTTGTAGAGAATGCCATTGCTGAGGAAGAACTTTGCCGCAAACCTTCCCAGGAACTTCTTGTCATTAACAGATGCACCCTCGGGGTATTCTTGAGCTTCAAGGTACCTCTTCACTTCATGATACCAAGGCCTTTCAGTTACCTCTTCAGCCTCAAGATCACAGCAATGTGCAGGTTCATCCAACTTCCAGATAATGATCAGGGGCGCCTCGTTGTCCCATTTGACTTTGAACATAGAAGACATTGTAGCCAACGCGTCCGCTAACTGATTCTCCTCTCTTGGGAAGTTTTCAAAGGTTATCTCTTCGAAATGGGGGGTCAATGTCAATACATACTCCTTGTAAGGAATAAGATTTGGGTGTTTCGTATCCCACTCGCCTTTGATCTGATTGATCACGAGAGAGGAATCTCCGAAGACACTCAGAAACTTGATCCTTAAGTCAATTGCAGCTTGAAGACCCATGATACATGCTTCATACTCTGCCATGTTGTTAGTGCAGTTGAAACATAGCGGGGCGGTGAGTGGAGTATGAGTGCCTTTAGGGAATATGATCACAGCACCGATACCATTACCCAAAGCGTTCGAGGCCCCGTCAAAGTGCATAGACCATCGGGATCCTTCCTCAGGTCCTTCATCCGGTCCAGGTACTTCACAATTAGTCACTACCATGATATCCTCGTCTGGAAATTCAAAGTTCATCGACGGGTAATCGTCCACTGCCTGGTGTGCCAAATGGTCTGCCAATACACTTCCCTTGATTGCTTTTTGAGTCGTGTACTGGATGTCGTATTCCGTCAAGATCATCTGCCATCTTGCTATTCTTCCGGACAAGGCGGGCTTTTCAAATATATACTTGATTGGATCCATTTTTGAAATCAACAGAGTGGTGTGAGTCAACATATACTGTCTCAGCCGGCGAGCAGCCCATACCAAAGCGCAGCAAGTTTTCTCGAGCAGTGAGTATCGGGTCTCACAGTCGGTAAACTTTTTGCTAAGGTAATAAATGGCGTGTTCTTTTCGGCCAGACTCGTCATGCTGCCCCAGCACACACCCCATTGAGTTGTCCAGTACAGTCAAGTATAAGATTAGAGGTCTCCCTTCAACCGGCGGCATAAGAATGGGTGGTTCTTGGAGATACTCTTTGATTCTTTCGAAAGCGGCCTGACATTCATCGTTCTAACGTACTACTTGATCTTTCTTCAGCAGCTTGAAGATTGGTTCACAAGTAGCAGTTAGATGCGAGATGAATCGGGCAATGTAGTTCAACCGTCCTAGAAAGCCTCTGACTTCTTTCTCTGTCTTGGGAGTTGGCATCTCTTGTATGGCTTTCACTTTGGCAGGGTCCACTTGAATGCCTTTTTCGCTTACGACGAAGCCTAGCAATTTTCCAGATCTCACCCCAAAGGTGCACTTGTTTGGGTTCAACCTCAGCTTGTACAACTTCAGACGGTCAAACAGCTTCTGTAGATGGTCAAGGTGTTCCTCCTTAGTTTGGGACCTTGCAATCATATCGTCAACGTATACTTCTATCTCGTGATGGATCATGTCATGAAACAACGCAACCATGGCACGTTGGTAGGTTGCCCCATCATTTTTCAACCCAAAAGGCATGACCTTGTAGCAAAAGGTGCCCCACTGAGTAACAAAAGTGGTCTTCTCCATGTCTTCAGAAGCCATCTTGATCTGATTATAACCGGAGAAGCCGTCCATGAAGGAGAATACTTTATGCTGAGTAGTGTTGTCAACCAGAACGTCGATATGAGGCAGAGGGAAATCATCCGTAGGGCTCGCCCTGTTCAAATCCCTGTAATCAACACACATTCGGACCTTACCATCCTTCTTCGGCACTGGAACTACGTTGGCAAGCCACTGAGGGTAAGAAGTCACTCCTAGAAACCCGGCACCAAATTGTTTCATAACCTCAGCTTTGATTTTCTCGGACATTTCTGGACGCATACGGAGGACCTTCTATTTTACTGGAGGGCATTCTTCCTTGGTAGGCAGGTGATGAACCACAATGTCGGTATCCAACCCAGGCATGTCTTCGTAAGACCAGGAAAAGATTTCCATATAGTCATGCAGCATCTGAATCAACCGTTGTTTCACGCTGAGCTCTAGATTGGCACCAATCTTGACTTCCTTTCTGTCTGTCTCAGTACCCAGATTTACCGTTTCCACTGGCTCTTCATGTGGCTGAATGGCCCTCTCTTCCTGGAGTAGCATTCTTGCAAGCTCACCAGGAACTTCGCAATCATCTTCACCTTCGTCTTCGGCTAAGTTGATCGGATTTTCGAAGTCATAAATGGCAGTAGCAGAGTCGTTACCAGTGGGATCCAGAGTGGATTGGAACCTGTATAAGTGAGTGTGTTTAAATATAGCTATTTTGCAATATATAATAAAGAAAGAAAAGGAGCGCAAGATTTTGAAATGCAACAAACGTCCAATGTTTTTATTAATGATATATGAAAATGACACACAAAAGCCCTCACAAATGAAGCCACGGTGCCCCGGGTAAGACACCGAGCCATAAAAGTTTCAAAATATTGTCTGTTACAAATTCAAAACAAAGGAGTTCATTACTGAGTGACAAAAGTAATAGGTGTGAAGTCTTTCGCAGTCCAGTTGCTTGGTCCACCGTTGGTTGTTGGGTAGATCCAGCTGTCGAATTCAGATTCCTCCATGTCGTCTTCAATAGCATTTACCCCCGGGTTGGTGATGAACACAGGAGGTCTTCCAATCCTTGCTTTACGAACAGCCCTCTGAGCTTCTGCAGTGAAACCCAGACCAAATTTGTCGGTCTTTGGAGTGAAATCAGGAAGTCGGCCCCAGTTCGCGCACTCACCCTTCTCAATCACAACCCTGGGCATCCTTTAAGGAAGCCATCTTCAAAGGAGAGTCTTCTTTAGTCACAGTCTCTGCTTATGCCAGTGTCTGAGGCACCTCTTCAAAGTGTTGAAAGGGGGTTTCAATGAACTCCCCATCCATCTCTACGTACCGGAACGAGTTGAGGTGGCTGACCATGTACTCTTCCTCCCCCTGAAATGTCACAATCTTCCCCCTGACCGGGTACTTAAGCTTCTGATGTAGTGTGGAGGTCACAGCTCCAGCCTTGTGGATCCATGGACGACCCAGCAAACAAGAATAGGATGGTCGGATGTCCATCACATAGAAAGTAGAATAAAAAACTTGAGAACCAACCCTGATTGGAATGTCAACTTCCCCATGTACCATCCTTTTCGAACCGTCAAAGGCCCGGACAACAATGTTACTAGGCTTGAGCTCCAAGCCCTCACAATCCAACCTGTCTAGGGCCTTCTTGGGTAATACATTCAATGAAGAACCGGTGTCTACCGACACATGGGCAAGAGTAGTGCCCCTGCATTCAATGGAGACATGCAGGGCATCGTTATGGTTCTTTCCTTTGGCAGTCAGATCGGCGCCAGAGAAGCCCAAACCATTATCGGCAGTCAAGTTGGCCACACAATCGGTAAATTGATCAGTAGACGTTTCTTGTGGCACATGGGCCGTCTTCAAGAAGGAAATCAGGGCCTTGGCATGGGCTTCTGAACACAACAATAGTGATAGCATAGAAATTTTAGATGGGGTGTGCCCCAGCTGCTCAACTACATTGAAATCACTCTTCTTGATAATCTTGAGAATCTCTTCTATCTCTTGCTGGGAAGCTTCAACATTGGTTGTCTTTGGTGCCTCCGTCAGGGCAGGCAAATCAATAGCAATCCCTTTGCCCCGAGCGTCAGATGACTCGGCAGCAGGGGTAGGAACTTGATCAGGAAGGGGAGCAGGCACACTTGCAGGTGTGATGATAAGAGGTCTCTGAATAGCTGGTGGTGCAATATCTGGTGAGAACAGCCTACCACTACGAGTAACTTTGGTAGGCCCGGTGATGTTGCTGACGTCGGTACTTGTATCGACCTCTTGTTTTACTCTGAGCACATAAACATCTGCCCCATAGTGCCACGGGACAGCTTTGTCGGATGTATAGGGGAGGGGCCCCGGAACAGTAATAACGATAGGAGCAATCTTCTGAGTAGACATGATTTTGACAGGCTTCTTTGAGAGAGCCTTAGGAGGTTTATTGAAAATAGTGACAATAGAAACTTCTTCGGCACGGGTAGTAGGAACAACAATCTTCTCGAACAAGATCTCTTTGCTATCCATCAGGTTTTGGATGCCTGACTTCAGCAAAGGACAAACAGCAGGTGAAACAGAACATAGAAGGCAACCTTTACTCCATCCCGGAAATAAACCGGCTAGCAACAGGTTCCTTTTGACAGTCAACAATGGAGTAACAATATCATTCACGGAGGCCACATACAGGTCTTCTTCCACAGCATTCACTCCATGCTAGGGCATGGGAGCAGTCACAACATTGGGCCTTTCGGGCGCCTCAAACTGTATTTCTTTAGCATCAATAAGGTCCTGAACCTTATTCCTCAGAGCCCAGCAATCATCCGTGGTATGCCCCGGGCTATCAGAGTGATAAGCGCAACGGGCGTTGGGGTTGTAATTTGGAGAAGCTGTGTTCACTACCTTCGGAGCTTCTTTGACAGTTACCAGATTGGTTGATAGTAGTTGCGGCAAAATCTGAGACAGGGTCATGCTGAGTCGAGTGTACTGCCTTTTGGGTCTCTCACCCCTTGGTTGGTTATACTGCTGAGGAGCAGCAGTAGGTTTTGAAATTACCAACGCGTTGACAGCTTGGCGGCGTTCCGGTTTAATTTGTCTTCTGGGACCATAAACAGCACTGGCTTCCTTCTTGAAGGGCTTCTTTTCAGTACTCGAGGGGGCACCTTTCTGTATCTTCCCCGACTTGATACCAGCTTCTATCCTCTCACCGGTTAAGATCAGGTCTGTGAACCCAGCAGAAGAATTACCAATTAGGTGGTTGAAGAATGGACCGGACAGGGTCCCTAAGAACAAGCCCACAAGCTCACGGTCAGTCAGCGGTGGCCGCACCCTGCCAGCCAGGTCCCTCCACTTTTGCGCATACTCCTTGAATCCTTCGCCCGTCCCCAGTGACATACCCTGGAGTTGGGTACGCGTGGGAGCGAGGTTGGAATTATACTGATACTGCTTATAAAATGCAGTAGCCAAGTCCTCCCAGTTTCGAATACTGGCTCCATCCAGCTGATAGAACCATTCGAGTTGAGCCCCTGAAAGGCTATCCTGGAAGAAATGGATCCATAGGTTCTTATCTGCAGTGTAAGGTTGGATCTTCCTTACATATGATCTGAGATGCATCTTCGGGCAGGACAGCCCGTCATATCTTGCAAAAATTGGCACTTTAAACTTCGGGGGGATCACAATTCCAGCAACTAATCCCAAATCTTCGAAATCTAAGCCGGGAACTCTCTGCAGCTCCATAGCTGCCAACCTGTCTTACAAGCTCTTGTACTTGTCGTCGGCGGGCGGGTATTGTTGCTCTGAGTAGTCTTCGTCTTCTTTAGCCTCTTCCTCTTCAGCTTCAGATTCAGAAGGTACCGCAACCCCTTTTCCTTTACTGGTTCCTTCTTCAGACGTAGGGGGAAATTCAAGAACTCTTCTGGCTTCACCCTCAAACCTTCTTCCTAGGGTAGCCACCCCGACTCTTTTCTTCTTCTTTTTCACTTGCTCTTTGTTCCCAAGCAGGGCTTTTAGATCCTCCTGACCCTTTGCCAAGGTCATCAGGAGATGTTGAAACTGTGAGTTTTGAGACTGCAAATCCTTGACCGTCTGTTCGAGATCCATCTTACTGAAATAAACAGCAGAAAGATAAGGAAACCTGGTGTGGAGACCTGCTCATGCGCATGATGAATGATATGCTTATTTATGCAATGCATTCAAGGATTTAGAAATTCAAAATTGTTGCAGACAAAAAGAACGCACGTCATATTAATAAGAAGAAATTTGTCAGTACATAAATGCCCCATGGGCTAAATATTACAAAAACTTCTCAAGGTAAAAAGACGTTGCGCATCCTCTTTGGTGCGATGTAGGTGTTGAGGGTCTCTTCCTCATGGAGTCGGCGGGTAAGCTCCAAAACCTTCTTCTCACTGGCGTAGAAGCTGGCTTCAAAAGTGTTCCGTTCCTCCTTGAGTTGGATCCAACTCTTCTGCATCTCCTCCCATGATGTTGGCATGTCAGGATATAGGATGGTGTAGCGAACCTCTCCTTCCTTAACGGGCTCTTTAATCACAGGGAGAACATGAGGGTAAGGCATCATTAGACTCTGGGCTCGGGTTCATACCCATTTGAGATAAGGCTAAAGAGGGATGGAGTTCTTGTGCCCCAGTGTCTTGCTGTCTACCTTGTTAGGCATCCTCCAAGCTCTAATGAATCTTTGGCGAAGTCCTTGCGCATTGTTGTCGAAGTCAAAAACTAGGTCAGGAATCAACATGTCATGAGGGCCATCCCTCCGTGCATATCCAAATTGTCTCAAAGCTAGACAAGGTTTGTAGGTAATGCCTCCTCTAATGCCAAGTAATGGAACATTAGGGAACTCTCCACAACGATCGACGATGATGACATTTTCTATGGACCGAGAACACCAATGTACATCAGAGTGTGTAAGAGTCATCAATCGTTGTGACCACCTTAAGCCTTGGTCATTCTTCAAAACAGATTGTGGAAGGTGCGAAATAAACCACCTTGCAAGGAGGGGAGTACAACACATGAGAACACCCCTCTTTCTCATTGTTCGTGTGTAAAATGAGTGGAGGATGTCCCCAAGTAAGGTAGGTATGGGATTTCTGGATAAGAAGATCTTGACGGCGTTGACATCTATAAGCTGGTCAGGATTTGGGAACAAGACCAACCCATAAACGAGGAGTGCCACAATTTCTTCAAAGGCTTGCAGGTCCAATGAATTCCAACACTCTTGTGCCTTCTCAAACAAGAATTTTGCCAAGAAGCCTTTGACACCACTTCTAGTTTCCTAATGCCCCTTGATGTCAGATGGTTGCAAGTGTAATGCTTGAGCAACATCTTCAGGCTTTGGTTCTTTTTCCGTACCGTTGTAGGGAAGTTGATTAAGAATAGGAATTCTCAAGAGTTGAGAAAATTCCTCCAAAGTGGGCACCAATTGGTAGTCGGGGAATGTGAAACAGTGGTGAAGGGGGTCGAAGAACTGGAACAACACCTTTACCATGTCCTCTTCAATGTTGGTGTTGACTAGGCTGAGCAGTCCACCATGTCTTTCACTGAAGGGAGAGCTTTCCGGAATTCTGGATGTGAGCTCTTTGAGTTGAGGAGGGATTCTCACAAGGTTGACTAGGATAGTTTTCCTGCGAAGAATTTCCATGACCTACAAAACAAGAACAAAGATGAAGATCCAAACCCTTGAAATGTTTAGTGTATGCATATGATGCTTTATGATGTTCATGATGTATGCACAAACATATGTACGAGAAATTCACACAAAACCCTAGTTTCAGGCTTGCATGAGGTTTCATAGGTAAGTACCCTCTTGAGTGAAGTTGGCTTAAAAACATGTCCTATAAATAGTAACCGGGTTCTAAGGAGCTCAATATCATTGGATTGTTTTCCATGTTCATTGTTTTGGTTTAGTCACTTAACTAGCGACCAAAATATTCCAAGAAAACAACCCTCAATGAGTGTAGTATCGAGTATCTACCAACTTCGGACTGCACCAAAGCCAGTCATCTCACTACCCCTAATAAAAGGCCAAGATTGTCAAGTAAGGTTCTAGGTTATTAGTGCTTAGTGACATCACTCAGCGGACCCGTTCTCTCCTTGATTGAACTCAAGGGTTACCGGTACTCACAAATATGTCGCACTAATATAGCTATTGCTTCAACCGTGTCGGTATACCCTGCACAGTTTCCACAACGTATTGCTATCTATGAATGTTTCCACAATGTATAGCAGAATGGGAATCCCATGGAATTGTTACATATAGCCATCTTTCTTTTGTATAAAATTTTTTCAATTTTTATGACAACATTCTCTTACTAGGGTGTCTATCTCCTTTGTACAAAGATACTTACAAAAGTTAAATACAAAGATATTTCAAAGTGCAAAAATTTGCTTGTCTTTCTTTTCTTTTTACACTTATGTTTTATTTGAAAACGTCCAATGTTTTGTTAAATAGGCATATGCATTTGAATATAATCACTGCTTACAAGTAAAACGAAATTGAAAAAGGATAATTACTGACAGGTTGAAGGTGTAGGAAGATATCTTTGTGCCATCTCAGAAGAAATCCCCTACGATACATCATGCATATCCTCAACAAAGCTAAAATTTGGAGTATATTTCCCCAATGGAGTTAAGCTTCAAGATTCGCAGCGGAGCCAGTGCAGTCTAACACTCGATTCCCCAGCTGAGTTAAGTTTCAAAATTCCCATCAGAGTTAAGCTTCGATATCCCCAGTGGAGCCCGAAAACCCTGAAAATCCTATCCCTAGTGGAGCCAGAATAGTCTAAACCTTCTTCCCCAATGAAGTCAATTTTCCAACTATCAACCCTCGGTGGAACTGTTCAACTTTCCCCAGTTTCACCCCACAGAGTTATCTTCCAGCAAGATCGAAGATTCTCGGTCTCATTTCTCCAAGCAGAAGCCTCGTAGGTTTTAACTCCCCGGTAGAGATTTTTAGAAGTTTTCCCTATTTCCCAGGAAAGTCATGAAGGATTCTCATTCCCTGCAGAAGTTGTCAAAGGCTTTGTGAATCCCCACAAATCGCCGAGGATTTTCAATCTCCAGCAGTGGTCCCATGATTTCTCATCCTCAACAATCAGAGAATTTTAATCCCCAAGCAGTCAGCAAGGATTTCTCATCTTCAGTGTTCAAAGTTTTTTGGAATCCCCAGCATTGGTCAAGGATTTACTTTCCCCGCCAGCAATCAAAGATTTAATTATCTCCAGTTATCAAGGATTTATTTTCCTCAGCAAGACAGCTACCCAGCTTACATGCATATCCATTACATCCATATCTCATAAACATTGGTGAAATACAGTTCATCACATCATACATATCATGCAACATAACTTTGTGTTTTAGCTAACATTTACCCTTTTCAGGATAAGATTAAAAGGCTATCGTTAACAATTATTCAGATACAGTATGGATACACACCAGACACGGCGGTCATTCTATTACTCATTCAGAATTTCAAGTCAAATACAATACAAATACACCCCAGACACGTCGGTCATTCTACTACTCATTCAGACTTTAGCAATCCGATACAGACTAGATACGCTCCAGACACGGCGGCCATTCTATCTCTCATTCAGATTCAACTATCAACTTCAAGTTCAGATACGCTCCAGACACGGATGCCATTCTAGCCCTTACGCCAGCAGTTTGATTCTCCCCAGTGCAATCGCCACGGAAGTCATTCTGTCACTTATTCAGATCCCAGTTACAGTCTCAGATACACTCCAGAAACGGAATTCATTCTACTACTCATACAGATCTCAACTCCAGATACAGTCCAGATATGCTCCAGACACGGTTGCCATTCTGTCACTCATTCAGAATTTATCCCCAGCCCATAAATGCTTCACACACAGATGTTTCTCTACCGCCCATTCAGAATTCAGATACAATACAGATACACTCCTGACACGGAAGTCATTCTGATATTCATTCAAAGTTCAAACACAGTTACAGATCAGATATGCTCCAGACATGGACGCCATTCTCTTGCTCATACAGACTCAGTCTCCAGATACAGTTCAAATGCATTCCAGACACGGATACCATTTTGATGCTCATTCTTCTGACCTACCACATTGCAATTCAACAAACATTCTTGGATGGCATCTTTAAGCCCATCTCCAGCAAGATTCTAACATCTCTAAATGGCATCTTTAAGCCCATTTCCTCAACTATATTCTGACGAGTGCAAATTTACGGGCACTCTAGTGTCCAATCCTCTTTTACCTTCGAGTCACGAAAGGCAAACTTGCCAATCTAACTCTTCAGGTTCAAGAAGATTGAACAGGGGCAACTGTTGTACCCTAAAATTTTCCCTCTCATTTCATCAACATTTCTCATCACAAGTGTGATACGGTGGGAGAACTGACTTGAGATTTTGCATTTGTTTTCGCAAATGTTTCGGTTGAGCAAGAGTCGCCACCGACTTTTTATTTTATCCTAAGGAAAGGTTAAAAAGCATAGCAAAAACCTTTGAATTGTTTTCTTGGGTTCGGGGAGTAGATTATAGAAAGGGAAGGTACTAGCACCATTTTTATCCATGGTTATCCATGGGCTCTTAGTTACTTGCTTAGATCACTTGCCTTGCATTTTCAATTGTTTGAAATGGTGCTTTCAATTGTTTGAAATGGTGCTTTGTGTGTGGGTTTGAAAAATGTTTCGAAAAGAAGCCATTGTCGTGGCAACCTTTGTAATGATTCATGTTTGAATGTATACAAAGATGTATTTGTCTTTTGAAAAGTTTTCAATGTTTTTTGAAAGTTGTTTTGAAAGTGTGTTGTGATGTGTATTTTGAAAAATGGCAAGGATTGTTTTGCAAGATTGGTCAAGTAACCAAGAGCTATCTACCCTAAATTTCTCAAAGATTTTTCCTATGTTTTAACCCTTTTAACAGTATTGTTACACCATTGTATTTGGTGGACAATCTTGTGTTAGGATGTTAACGGGACAGGCGCGGGTCATCGTTTAGACCATGATTGCAATAGTGCCAAGTGTCTTTGGAAATTTTTCCTTTAAGGGACTTGATCATTCTTAGGCAACTTTCGAAAGCGTCATCGAGGGACTATGATCATTTGATTTGTTTTGTTTTGCTAAAGAAACTCAACATGCAACATGGCCCATTATTGAAGGCAACAAGTGGAGTAACCCTAGGGGTGAAAGTGTGATTGGTGTTGTCCATTTTCATGCTTTTTTGTCTTTGAATTAGGTCAAGTTATTTGTTATTTTTTATTTGCATACAAAACCCTAAGTCTATCATGGTATAATTAGAAAGCTTTAAAATGCGGAATTTAAAGTCCTAAATTATTACAACATAATTATGGGATGGGGGGTACAAATGTTCAAATGGGGGTTATTTAGCAAGAAATTTAAATCTAAGCTATTACAATCCAAATTGAATATACAAGTTATTTAATTGTACAATAATTAAATAAAATACAATAAATATGCAAGATGCAAAAAATGATTTTTATATGTATGTAAAAGTATTTTTCATGTGACATATAAACAAAATTAAAATAAAAAGGTTTAATTTTTGGGTATTTTCCATGGTTTAGGGCAAAACCCTAATTTTGTAAATAAAAAAAGTATTTATTATTTATTATATACAATATTTATTAATTATATACAAAAAATAAATAAAAGGAAGTATATTGTAAAAAAGTGATTTTTGAGGTTAAATATTAATAAAAGAAAAAAATGTATTATTTTTATGTTTTTATCCTAAATATTCTAATAATTATATAAGTATTTATATTATATATTAAATATATTAAATATACACAAAAATAAAAATATTTATTATTTACAAAAAGGTATATTTTTTTAGAAAATATTTTCAAAAGGTAAAAATAAAATAAAATCAGAAAATAAAATGTATTTGTATTATTTTCTAGGGTTTAAATAAAAAGTATATATATATTTATTTACATACATATGCCTAACAAAACAAATAAATGCCAAATAAATATAAAAAAAATGTGAAAAAATATTTTTAGTGTTTTTTCATGTTTGAGCAAAAATATAAAATCAGAATCAAAAATAAAAAATCAAAAATGACAAATATATCACATAATGGGCCAGGGGGGGTGTATGTGTAAAAATTTGGTTTAAACAGAAAAACAAAACAGGCCCAGCCCAAAGAGGCTTCTTCAACCTCCAGCCATTGTTTGAAACACAAAACGCGCGTTCCTTGCTCAACCTGCTAACTTCTGATTCCTTGATTTTTAACAAAAACTTACAACATCAAAAGTGTAGAGCATCATGTCACGATTCCAGACATATAAAGAAGTTGTTCTAACTCTCAGAAATGAGAGAGAATTTCTCCTCCCCCAATTCCTGACCTAACTTTTTTCAAATGTTCAGCTTCAAAATTCTCTCAGCATACACAACATAAATGAAAAGTAATGATATGGGTAGCTTCAGGGCCATGAATAGGACATACTTTGTTCACAAACCTAAGCCTAGATATGCTTGGATAGAGAGATAGAAGTTCAAACTTTTACCTGTTCAGTTTGAATCGTGTACAACAATGGAGGCACTTTCAATGAATTTTGAGGACTTGTACAGCTTGCTTGAGGTCCAGGGATGCTTCCTCTATGCTTTGTGTGCTTTGAATCCTTCTGAATCAAGCTATGGAAGTCAACCTGCAAGAGAGAAAAGTGAAAATGGCACGCTTTGCTAGAGGTGTTACAGTCTGTATCTAAGGCTTGGGATAGTTTAGATGGATGTTATAGAATGTGTTTGAGCTGGTTTGGATGAAAACGCACGATGGAATGATGCTGCAGGATTCAAGTTGCAGAAAAGACTCTGTTTTTGCAACAAGAAGGTATTTCTGTGAATGAGGAGGTATTGAAGGTGGTTAGGTCGTGCCTTAGGTCTGGTTTTATGTTTGGAAGATGCTCATGAAGTTTGTTTAGGCTTGTGTTGACAGGAACTCAATGTTTGACCCTCAATGCAAAGTTGCTTCTTTGATAAGTAAGAAAATACAAGTTTCTAAACCAGCCTGTCCAATACCCTAAACTATGTTGCACCTCTTGTTCTTGATCAGAGTGATTTGTGTATAAAATGCTAGCTCCAAAGATTTGGCCCATGCTTCTTGGATTTGTATTTGACATAAAGTGTACCTTTTCCAAAATGGCAAAAATGCTTTATCCATTTAAAGGTTAATCTTTCATGTAATGACCAAATGCACAAAATAACATCTTGGCACATTGGTTTAGCATTGAATTATTGAGTGTGAGAAGGATTAGAGGCATGTAATCTAGCTTGGAACATGCTGACTTGAAAATGGCAATGTTATGAACATGTAATTGGCTTATGAACAAAGTGACTTTTGCCCATCTTCACAAATTCGATTCTCCCTAACCACAAGGGTGTTTGAGAAGTTCTTAGATAATTTGGAAAGCTTGGAATATGTACTAAAATCCATCTTTGTAATGCAAGTTGAAATTCCAAGTGGAAGCATGTGAAAAGTGGCCATGAAGTTGGGCAAAAATCCTGCCTAAAATAGGTCAAAAAATTTCTAAGTTAAGAATGTTTTGCACCCCTATTCCAAACATTATAACTTGAGCTACAAGCTTCTTTTGAGAAAACTTTGTGAATCAAAGTTGTAGATTTTGCAATGGACTACAACTTTCATGTTTTGAGTTTTGTTTGAATCCAAATGTATCTTTATGAAAAAATGGGACAAAGTTAGGGAAAAAATTAGGAAATTCCATAACTTAGAAAATTTCTAAGTTATGAAATTTCTTCATTTCAAACCCTAATTTGTAATTTTTGGTTTCTTGATGAACAAGTTTCATAATTTGATATGTTTTGATAAAAAATGAATCTTGGCACTTGATTTTGACCAAAAAGTCAAAGTTTGACTTTTCAGTATACAGTCAAATCTTGATCAGTTGACTGGAAAATTCATTTGTCAATCTTGTGCATTTGGGATCTTTTGAACTTGTTGAACATGTCAAGACAATGCCATTGAGTCCTTGAGTCCATATGTGAGCTTGGTTTGCCATTGGCCAGGTCAAACAGTCAAAAAATGCCTTTGTGCAGTCAAAACCCTAAAAATGACCATTTTGCCCTTTTGGTGATCTGATCAAATTTCTTGTGGAATTATGATCCAAACTTGATCAAATGATCCATATGAGTTCATAATTTTGATGTGGGTCAAAAATCATGAGGTTTAACTGTCAATTGACTATAGTTGACTTTTTCCCCAATACAGCTGATTTCTAGGTCAACTGTCCAATTGACTGGGCAAAGATTGGAATCAAGGCTTGAAACTTGGTCATTTTTCAAATAATTCCACTTGGAGTTTCAAGTTGAATTTCAAAGATGGATTGTATTACATGTTGCAAGCTTTCCAAATTGTCCAAGAACTCCTCAAACACCATTGTGGTTAGGGAGAATCGAATTCTTGAAGTTGGAAAAAACTCACTTTGATCCATGGCCAATACATGTTCATACAACTTGCATTTTCAAATCAGCATGCTTTGTACTAGCTTTCAGGCCTCTAAACCATTTTACACTCCTTAATTGAATTCAAATCCACTGAGCTAATGCATTATCTTGGCCATTTGGACATTGCCCACAAAACTAATCCTTATTTGGAAAAAGGTATATTGCCATTTTTGAAAAGCTATACTTTATGTCAAACCAAGATCTTTGAGGCATGGGGTCATAACTCTGAGGCAAGATCAAGTCCACAAATTTCAAGTATCAAGAAAAAAGGATGCAGCATACAAGATAGGGATTACAGGCCTGTATTGACAAGTTACACACTCTTGCTTCAAGAAGAAGAAATTTGTCCAAAATCTTCCAAACTCAAGAACCATCCATAGTTAACTTACACAAACATTGCAAACACATTTCACACAACCCTTTGAGTCATAAACAAGAGCCCTTCACCACTCAAACCTCCTTGTACACCAAGTCACTGTTTTTCTGCAAAACAGGGCAAGCCCTGCAGAACCACCTCCATCTCCACTTTCCCTCGTGCGTTTTGCCTCAAATTTGTCCCAATACCTTCCATTCAACTCACCTGAACTATTCCAGACCTCCATTGCTAGCTGTAACACTATTAACACATATTGCCATTTTTGTTTCAAAGCTTTGCAGGTTGAGTTCTGTAGCACGATTCAGGCTACTTAAAAACAAGCCAAGCATTGGGAAAGCTTCATTGGACCTCAGGCAAGCTCAAAAGAACCTCAAGCACCCTTGGAAGTTGCTGCATTGTCCAGCTCGAAGTCAACTGAAACAGGTATTTCATGAACTTCTATATCTCTATTTAGGAATAGTTAGGCTTAGGTTTGTGAATGAAAGATGTTGTATTCATAGCCCTGAAACCATACATGTGTTTAGTTTTCATTTATATTAATCGTGCTAGGAGAATTTTGTTCATGAACTTTCTGGAAAAACTAGGTTAAGAATTAGGGCCAGATAAATTCTCTCTGGTCTTTGAGAGTTAGCTTAAGTTTTTTATATGGTTAGATTCGTTGTTTGATGCTCTACAAGTTTCATGTTATGAGTTTTGTCAAAAAAGTAAGGAATCAGGAGATAGCATTTGTGTACAGAAGCGCGCGTATTTCTGTTCAAAGGAAGAAGATGAAGTTGGTTTGGGTTGGGCCTGTACATGCTTGCTTTTGGCACCCCCTCTTTTCTTTTTACACCCCCCTGGCCCATTTCCTGTACATTTGTCATTTTTGCATTTTTGTTTCATTTCTGATTTTGATATTTTATTTTCTAACATAAAAAATACTTAAAAATTATTTTCATAAATTTTTGTATTTATTTGGAATTTATTTTAATTATTACTAGTATAAAAATGTTTAAATGCTTTATATTCTTTTTATTAAAACCTAAAAATAATGTAAAAAATATGTTTATTTTCATTTATTATTTTTATTCACATTTGAAAATATTTTCTAGAAATATACACATTTTTGTAAATAATTAATTTTTAGTTTTATACATTTAATATGTTTAATATATATATATATATATATATATATATATATATATATATATATATATATATATATATATATATATATATATATATATATATATATATATATATATATATATATATATATATATATATATATATATATATATATATATATATATATATATATATATATATATATATATATATATATATATATATATATATATATATATATATATATATATATATATATACTTATATACTTTATTTTATTAAATAATTAGGACAAAAATACAAAAATAATACATTTTCATTTTTATTAATATTTTACACTAAAAATATCTTTTTTACAATATACTTTTATTTTTTGTACAAATTGATACATTATTGTATATAAATAATAAATAATGCCATTTATTTAAGAAATTAGGGTTTTTGCCCTAAATAATAAAATAATTGAAATTGACTTTTTATTTATTTACACTTCACATTTAAAAATACTTTTTACATACATAAAAATATTTTTTTGCATAACACATTTTATCTAACATTTATTTATTGTATTTTATTTAATTATTGTACATTTAAATATTGTATCCTATACATTCGATTTGGTTGTAATAATTTAGAATTTAATTTCTTGCAAAATAACCCCCAATTCAAATTTGTACTCCCCTCCCTATATCATGTTGTAATAGGGTAGAATTTAAATTCTCGCACCTTTAAATGCTTTCGATTATGCCATGATTAGACCTAGGGTTTGTATGCAAAATAAAATCAACAACTACTTTGACCTAATCCAAGATAACAAGGCATGAAAATAAACACAATGCACACTTGCACCCCTAGGGTTTCCATTCACTTGTTGCCTTCAAAAATGGGCCATGGTATGCATGTCAAGTACTTTGGCAAAAGAAAAACAAACAAAAGATCATAGTCCCTCGATGACGCTATCTGAGTTGCCTAAACAAAATGATCAAGTCCCTTAAGAAAATTGCCAAAAATACTTGACACAATTGCTATCATGGTCTATACGATGACCCGCGCCTGTCCCGTTTAACATCCTAACACAAGGTTGTTGTGATCGGTGGAAATAGAAATGACTGTTTTTTAATGCTGGTTCGCGAAATGTCGCGGTAAGCAAGAGTCGCCACCGTCTTTTATTTTCTCCAACAAGGAAATGACAAAAGCACAACAAAATTCCTTTTCGAGATGTTTCTCGGGTTCGGGAGGTAGATTATCGAAAGGGAAGGTGTTAGCACCCTTTCTATCTGTGGTTATCCACGGGCTCTTAGGTACTTGCTCACTATGTTTTCAAAATGTTTTGCTTTTCTTTTGTTTGTGGGTTTTGAAAAGAGTTTTGTTTGAAAACTTCGATTTAACTCTTGTATCTGTCCTCAAGAGTATGTGAAGTGTTTGTTGAAAAACTTTGTTCAAAAGTGTAAGTGCGAAAAAGTTGTTTTGTTTTGAAAGAGCAAGTACCTGAGAACCTCTACCTACTCAAAAGAAATTAAGTTGTGTAAATGTCGTTTAGACAGTGCCATCCCACTATTGAGAAGTAGGTAGCACCGTCGTTTGAGTTTTGGGTCAATTCGGTTAAGGGACATGTGTGGTCACTAAAGCAATGGTAGGACGCCTTAGCGGTAACCCTAATGTCTTAGATCGTTTTATCCGAGGCAACCGTTTCGAGGTAACTTTTGATCTTTAGACAGGAGGGCGACATCTAAAACACCCTATACTCAATGACCACGTCGAGGCAACCAAGTGAGGTGTACCCTAAGAGTGGCATGTGCGAATGTGTCAGGTTTCAGTTATGTTATCTTTGTACATGTTATGGTGAGCTATGATTGATTTTATTTTTAAGAGAGATCTTGTCATGCATAGCCTATTAGCACACATCTAGCAGTTAATGGTTGCGGAAAATAAACTAAGCTATTACAAGGCGTCGGGTATTTACATCGCCAAAAACAAACCCTTGGAAAAGTAAATTGCGGAAAATAAATAAAAGCGATAAAAAGTCCTAATTAAAGCTATTACATCCTCGGAGCAAATACAATTATATGGATCAAAATATGAATCAAGAATAACCACACGGGCGAGGAAAATTGGATCGGAGAGTTTTTTAGGATTTTGACCCTTTTGAGAAAGAAAGAGATTTTTTATTATTTTGCATTTAATTAAATTAAACCTAGACTAATTAATTAATTAAAAGAAATATTTTTTTTGAGTTTTTTAATGTTTTAAGGAAATAAAAATAAAAGGATTAAAATTGTCAAGAACCCTAATTCTATATTAATTTTATTTATTGCAAAAAGTATTAAAATTAACCAAATTAAAACTAAATTAATTATGTTAGTGTTTATTTACAAAATAACTAATTAAGGGTGAAATTAATTTTAATAAATAATAATAAAAAATATTATATTTTAGTTTTCTGATTTTATTATGAAAAAATTAATTGGGTTAATTAAGTAATAATAATAATAATTAATAGTAAAACAATTAAATGGAAAATATAAAAGAAGAAAAAAGGAATAACCCAGGGGGTGATGGGCCCAAGAGGAGGTGTCTTTGCAATTCTGAAGCCCAAAACGTCATGGCCCTTGTTGACTTCTCCACTTCCATGTGCGTGCATTGACTATAGATCATGGTGGACACTCAGCTTCGGCCATTGGATTTAATTTGCTGGCCATCTGGCACTTGGAAATTTGAGGTGCATGGTGGACTCCCTCTTGAATCATGCATGTGAATACCTGTGAGATAAAAATAACAATGTTTTGGGGGACCTGGGATTCGAACTCAGGTCCCAACGCTTCCAGGCCAACGCACCAACCACTACACCACATGCATCCTTTTGATATTATAATGATAAGCAATTAATATATATGAAAACAAAATAATATGCTGTAAATAAAAACAAAACGCGCGCTTTTTTCAAATTGGCCAATGGGACGTCAACACATCATCGTCTTCTTTGTTTGCCCTGTATAATTAGCATCAGATAGCGGGGGTTTTTAACCTCCACTATCTATCTGCACGAAAAATAGCGATTAGAACCACAGTGATCATAAATATTTCGCGAGGGGTGTGTTATGTTCGTCTTGGTCTCACGATTTCAGTCATGTATCTCATTAGTCCCAATTTTTCCTGGTTCATAAAGCCCTAATTTAAAGCTTAAGAACCCTAGAAATTTGATCATGGCATCTCACGATTCGGGGCATTATAATTCAATTAAACCATTCCATCAGCTTGGTATGATCTCTAGCAATGCAAAACAATCACTAAAACATGTTAAATGCGCATGAATTAGGATATACGATTATGAAATATAAGTGCAAACCGTGGGGCTGTAGGTAGCGATTCCTTGAGCTTTGATGCTTGATTTTGATTACAAAACGTTCCTGGAACCTCTTGTAGTGTATTAGAATGGTCAAAACACCTTGAATTAGCCTAGGATGCAAAAATCAGTTTTGAGTTTTCTTGGAATTTCTTGAATATGCTATGGTTGTTTCTGCAGCTTTCAATCGTCCATTAGGGTATGTGTTGTACCCCAAAATTTGCCCTCCCATATTTCTCAATACATTTCAAGAAAAATTCACAAGTCCAACCCGGCGCGTCATATTCAGGTGTTCTTTCACCAAGATATCTCTGATAACGTATTCTCAAATTCAGGTTCGGCTCAAGAGTCAATTCTTTAAAGAAGGTATCCGAATGTGCGAGTTTTCTTGAAGAAATATGGTGAAAAAGTGTGCTGAAAGTGCAGTTTTTACGCGCTAAAAAATTCATAACTTGAAGATAGTGACTCGTTTTGAACCCGTTCTGGTGGCCAAAATTCCGTCTTGACATTATCTACGTTTTCATCTCTCACGGCTGGAAGCCAATTTTGATCAGAAGGTCTTCAAAAATGTGGATTTATCAAGTATCTTCGCACAGAAAATTTGTGACAAGTTTATTTGCGTCATGTTCAGAAAATCATAATTTGGTCGATTTTCATCGTATCGAGCTGGTTCTGGCGCCAAAATTTCACAAATTGAGTTGGCTACATTTTCACAGAAGGTATTGAGTTCAAACGGTATTCAAAAGACCTTCGTTTTTTGCTCAGAGTGCGTGACACGCTGAAAATCCTGAATGCTGAATATTATTTCATCTGGGTCGAAACTTCGAAAATTCATAACTCGGTCAATTTTTATCGGATTGGGCTCATATTTTTACACAAGGTCACTGACTCATAGATCTGCAACTTCGCTTCAAAAGTCGAGACCAAATTATGCACCGATCAATACCAGTTTTTTATTGAAGAACGTGTCAGAGTCGACACTGGAGCCCAAAATAAGTTTGTCTGAGCTGAAACTTCAAAAATTCATAACTAATTCACCGTTTATCCGATTGAGCCGATTTTCGGACAGGAGTTAGTTCTCGATGCCGGCTACATTTTGTTTTCACTTTTCAACTTCAAAAATTGCACTTAAGTCCCTGCGATTTAGCCTGGAAAGTGACGAACTCAAGTGAACATTGGAGGCCCAATTGCACATTCAAAGCCCATTTTCTTTACCCTAATTTCCATTATATAATCACCTTCTTTTCACACAAACTAGAGAGGAGGAAAAGAGAGAAAAAACCTTGCCACAACACTGATAAAATATCAAATTCTTTCAAGAACCCTAAAACCTTGAAATCCTTATTACAAATCCCTCTCTCACTACAAACAAGCCATCACAGTTACAAACCAACACCTCACTACTTCTTCAGTAAGGGTAAGACTGGCTTGATCTCCATGATCAAAAGGGCATAAAAGCATTCATGTCACTACTTTTTCAGTAAGGGTAAGATTGATTTGATCTCCATGATCAAAAGGGTATAATCATTCATACATGCCATATTGTGCCTAAACATTAAATTTCTTCATATATTGGCTTTATTTGCATTTTATGATTTTATTTAATGTGTTCATGAGATTCAACACTGCAGATTTAGACAGGATCCCATGCAGGTTCATTAAGGAACGTTGAGGCCAAAAGCCAAATGGCCAAAAGCCAAAAGCCAAATGGCCAAAAGAACAACTTATGCATGATGAGGCCAAAACACAAATGGCCAAAAGCCAAAAGTCAAATGGCCAAAAGAACAACTTATGCATGATGAGGCCAGAACACAAATGGCCAACAGCCAGAACACAAATGGCCATGAAACTCAATCCAATGGCCAAAGAATGCAGACCACGGTACTCAGGAGTCAATGAACACGCACGTGATGGCAGAAAGTCAAACAAGGCTTTTTGTCTAATGGGCCAGATTTCTCACAAAAAACCTCCCTTTGGGTCTGAATACCTCTGGTTTGCACATTTTTATTTTTTTATTTGATTTTCCTTTTTATTCTTTTAATTGTTTTCAATTGTTTTCTTTAATTTCATAAATTAATTTTCATAAGATAAAAAATCAGAAACTAAAATATATTTAATTATTATTATTTCACTATTAATTTATTTTGTAAATAAACTTTAATAATTAGTTTAGTAAATTAGGTTTTAAAACTTTAATCTTTTTCTCAATAAATTAAAATATGTAGAAATTAGGTTTTTTTTAACTTTTTATCACTTTCTTAATAAATAATTTTTTCTTATTATCATTATTATTAATTACTAATTTGTTTTGTAAATAAACATGTACATTAAATATTTAGTAAATTAGGTTAAACTTTAATATTTTTCTTTAATAATTAAAAACAACTTAGAATTAGGGTTTCTTTTAATTTTAATTTTAATTTTCTTTATTTTCATTAAATACAAAAAAACATAAAAACATTTCTTTTCTTAATTAAATAATTAATTAGCTTTTTAATTTCATTTAATTTCTTAAAAGGGTCCAACGCCCTCGAACGTTCTATTTCTATTCTTTCGCGCATTTATTTTATTTTATTGTGAATATTATGTAATTGCTCAAGCCTTGTAATAGTAATTAGGAATTTATTTACTTTCCGCATTTTTATTAAAAACGGGTCTTTGTTAATTTGGCGATGTATAGACCCGCGCCTTGTAATAGCGTAGGATTTTACTTTCCGCATTTAAACTTCCGCACTTTTAAACTGCTAAACTTTGCATGAAAGAATGTATGGCCTAAATTAAAAACAAGCGTAGATCACCATGATACATGTACAAGATAAATGCTAACATGAAAATAACACACAAATACACACACCACTCTTAGGGTACACCTCACTGTTGCCTTACCTTCGAAACGTGGTCGTCGAGTATAGGACGTTTTAGTAAGTCCTTATGTCCGTTGATCCATATGCCTCAAAACAAGTTGCCTCAGAAAAGTTGCCTCGAATTAAAAAGGATCAATGGCATAAGGGTAGCTTCTAAGGTATCCTACTGTTGCTCTGGTGACCACACTGTCCCTAAAAACGAATTGACCCGAACACCTCCAACGGTGGTGCTACCTACCTCTCAATGGTGGGATGGCACTACCTTAAGGACATTTACACAGCTTAATTCCTTAGGGTAGGTAGATGACTCATAGATACTTGCTCTTTTCAAAAACAAATCAAAACTCTTTTCACACCGACACTTTCAAAAAGCTTTCAAAACAATTTTTCAAACACTCTTGAGGACTGATACAAGAGTCATTCTGAAATCTTTAAACGAAACTTTTTCAAACCCACTCACAATTGAAAAACAAACACTTTTGAAAACACAAATGAGCAAGTATCTAAGAGCCCATGGATAACCATGGATAGAAAGGGTGCTAACACCTTCCCTTTCTATAAATCTACCTCCCGAACCGAGAAACTATCTCACAAGGAATTTTGTTGTGCTTTTGTCCTGTCCATGTTGGAGAAAATAAAAGACGGTGGCGACTCTTGCTTACCGCGACATTTCACGAACCAGCATTAAACAGTCAGTTCTAAATCCACCGATCACAGTATGGTTCGCATGCTTGCATATAAGGGAAACAAATTAGGTCGAAAAATTGGATCCAATCCATGTGCATTGATGTTTAAATCTTTGATTGAAAATCAAATATTTTTGATTCTTCATGATTGAACAAAGTTGCCAAAATTGGATTTTTTTTGTATCTTTGACTTGTGCACGAATTTGCCAGCATGTTTTGATCAGATTTGCTTCACAAGTTGATTTAAAAAATCAAATATTCTATTTTCCTATAATTTAAATTAATTAAATGAATTAATATTAATTAAAAATCCAATTAATCAATAAAAATAAGAAAATAAATTCAATTAAGCTTGGTGGGTCGTGCATAGGTCATGGATGAATTTTCAAGAAGAGATTTGAGGCCCATTAGCAAAAATAAGGTGTTTTGAGCAAAGTTGACTTTTGCAAATTGATGAACATTTCCCAACTTCTCCAATGCACAACTTGCTCAATTTTGATCATATGACCATGTTCTTGGACATTTTGGAAAGATCGTGAAGTCCTCTAACCAATGCCTTTGGTCCCATGTCATTTGGATTTACCAATCTCAAGTTATGGCCTTTGATTCAAGGTGTACTTTTGTTGACTTTTGAAATTGACCTAAAATGTAAAAATTGGTAACTTCTTGTGAGGGAATTTTCTGATCTTGGAGTGTGAAGATGGATTGTAGGAGATTGCATCCTCTTCAAAATTAGCATTGGATGGGATTTTTCTAATAAATCATGAAAAAGTTATGCCCTGGTCAAGATACAGTTGACTTTTCTACTGTCCAAAAATAGTAACTTTTGCATCTTGATGATTTTTGAGCTATTCTTGTGGAATTATGATCAAGACTTGATCAAATGAGGATTGTGAACTCAAAATAAGATGTTGACCAAAAATTATGACTTTTGACTGCAAAATGACCATTTTGCCCTTGCAGTTGACTGTGGATCAAATGGAGCTTTTGACTGTGCAAATTGGCACTGTGAGTCTTGAAACTTGGCATGTAGGTGCTTGAGAATGTATATAGGCCTATGAGACTTGATTTAACCATTGAAAACCTCAAATTCCTTGAAAGAACCAAAACCCTAATTTCAGCTGTCTTAACCCTTGAGCAATCTTGAACCATTTGAAGATTATTCTTGACAAATCTTGAGGAATATGGGAGGGAAAATTTTGGGGTACAACAGTTGTTCACCAAATACAATGGTGAAGCAACACTGTTAAAAGGGTTAAAAAAACATAAGAAAGATCTTTGAGTAAAATAGGGTAGACAAACTCTTTGTTACTTGATCAAAGCTTGCAAAAACATCCTTGATATCTTCAAAACACACTTCACAACACAATTTCAAAACCCTACTTTCAAACATTGAAAACTTTTCAAAAGACAAAAACACCTTTGTATACATTCAAACAAAAATCATTACAAAGGTTGCCACAAACGATGGCCTCTTTTCAAAAACATCTTTCAAAATCGCACACAAAGCACCATTTCAAACAATTGAAGAGCACCATTTCAAACAATAGAAATGCAAAGCAAGTGATCTAAGCAAGTAACTAAGAGCCCATGGATAACCATGGATAGAAAGGGTTCTAATACCTTCCCTTTCTATAATCTACTCCCCGGACCCAAGAAAACATCTCAAAGGTCTTTCCTGTGCTTTTTGACCTTTCCTTAGGATAAAATAAAAAGTCGGTGGCGACTCTTGCTAAACCGAAACATTTGCAAACACAAACGCAAAATCCCAAGTCAGTTCTCCCACCGTATCATAAATGTGTTCGAAAATCCATCTCTTACAGGAAGAATTTCCCGATGGCAGATGTTACTATCAGAGTACAAAATCCAATATGCCACTCAAAAGGCCATCAAGGGTAGTGTACTAGCTTACCATCTAGCCCCTCACCCGTTGTCGGAGTATCAACCAATGAAGTTCGACTTCCAGACGAAGATGTCATGGTTATAGGTGACTACGAAATACCAGGAGTCAACGAAGGACCTGAACCAGGGGCACGTTGGACACTCATGTTTGACGGGGCTTCAAATGCACTGGGGCACGACATTGGGGCAGTTTTGACTTCTCCAAAGAATTTTCATAAGCCTTATACTACAAGGTTATGTTTTAACTGTACCAATAATATCTCTGAATATGAAGCTCGTATCTTGGGTCTATAAGTCGCTTTTGATCTAAGAATTAAATGTCTCGAATTGTTTGGAGACTCAACGTTATTCATATATCAATACAATGGTGAATGGGACACTAAACATCGTAGTTTAATTCCATATTGAGATCATGTTTTAAAGCTAGCTATGGAACTTATTGAGATCACGTTCAGTCATATTCTGCGAGAAGAAAATCAGATGGCAGATGCCTTGGAAACTTTATCGGCCATGTTCAAAGTAACCTGGCCAAACCACGAACCACACATTACAATCAGACATTTTGAAGAACATGCACATTGCCTTTTTATTGAAGAAGGACCAGACAACAAGCCTTGGTTCTATGACATCAAGAGGTATCTTGAGAAGCAAGAATATCCAGAAAATGCCTTTGTAATTGACAAGCGAACTCTCCGGAAGCTAGGTTCAAAGTTCTTTCTAAATGGTGATGTGTTGTACAAAAGGAACTCCAATATGGTGTTACTCAGGTGTGTGGAGAAACATGAAGCAGATATACTTATTAGAGTAATCCATGAAGGAACTTTTGGAATGCATATAAATGGACATGTTATGGCTAGGAAGATTTTGCGAGCAGGTTATTATTGTTTGAAGATGGAAGATGATTGCTACCATTATACAAAGACATGTCACAAATGCCAAATCTACACCGATAAAATGCATGTTCCACCAAATCCTTTGAACGTCTTAAGTTCTCCTTGGCCATTATCAATGTGGGGAATTGATATGATAGGAATGATTGAACCGAAAGCCTCCAATGGACACCAATTCATACTAGTTGCCATTGATTACTTCACCAAGTGGATGGAAGCTTTATCCTATGTAAATGCGACAAGACAAGTGGTTACTCGGTTCATCAAAAAAAATATTATATACAAATATGGGGTTCCCAGCAGGATCATTACAGACAACATGTCCAATTTAAACAACAAATTGATGAAGGAGTTATGCGATGGTTTCAAGATCGAGCATCATAATTCCTCACCTTATCAACCCAAGATAAATGGGGCCGTTGAAGCTGCCAACAAGAACATCAAGAAAATCATCCATTTGCTTGACTTTCATGTTGTTTCGTCAAGCTATCCTCTATTTGGCCGCTACTTCTTGGATATGTGCAGTGTCTATGATTTCACAAGCAGATCAGATTCATTGTCCAGTTATTCCTTGTTGGTGTTTTCTTCAAAGCTCATTCTCCTCCATGTTAGGGGGTTGAATTCTATCGGGATCATGACGTCGGCCCTATATATTATCCTGAATGGCGTTTCATTGGTTGTGGAGTGAGTTATGGTGTGGTAGGACCATAAGATATCATGGAGGTAATCGACCCACAACCCCTTTGCTTCATCTAACTTCTTATTTATTCCGATTAGGATCACTTTGTTAGCTAATTCCGCCTGCCCATTTTCTTGAGGATGCTCTACTAAGATGAAGAGATTGATGATACCGAGCTCCTTGCAAAACTCTATTATGAATATGCTGGCGAACTGGGTGTTGTTGTCAGAGACGATGACCTGTGGTACACCAAACCTGCAAATGATGTTTCTCCAGTAAAACCTTCTTACCCTTTCAGCTTTGAATCACGATACATCTTCTGCCTCTATCCATTTGGTGAAATAATCTATGGCTATGATCAAGAATTTGAGTTATCCTGGCACTACCGGAAAAGGTCCCAGTATGTCCTCTCCCCATTGATGAAAAGGCCATGAGGATATCACCGAATGGAGAAATTCCGTCGGGGTATGGATAAATGGTGCATATTTTTCGCATTTGACACACCGACTTACAAAATGAACACACTCTTGGAGCATGGCCGACCAATAGTATCTGACCCTCAATATTCTGCTGGATAAAGCTCGGCCACATATGTGGCTACCACATATCCTTGATTATTAGCCTCATGTCTTCTTCTGGAACACAACGTAACATGGGGGTTGTCCTTCCCATTTTATACAACTTGTCTGTCAACATAAAATACCTTGTTGAAATTTTCTTTAAGTGCATTGCTTCCTCTTTGTCCGGTGGTAGTTGATCCTGTAGCAAGTACTTGATTATAGGAGTGAACCACAATGTTCCTTCTTTTACCGCGAGAACTTCTTCCTTTTCTATGCTTGGTAATTCCAGTGTTTCCTTGATCACTGTCTTATTCAAACACGAGCCCTTCGTGCTAGCCAACTGGGCTAACAAGTCGGCCCGAGCGTTTTCTTCTTTGTGAACATGGCATATCTTGAACTCTTGAAATTCTTTTGATAGCTAAACAACTTGCTTTGGTATTTTTGTAGGATGGGATCTCTAGTATGAAATTCTCCCTATACCTGTCTGACCACTAGTTGGGATTTGGTCCTGACCAATAAGTAAGTGATGCTAACTTCTTTAGCTAGCTTCATTCCAGCGATTAAGGATTTGTATTCAGCTTGGTTATTATTGGTTTAGAAATTGAAGCACAATGAATACTTTAGGACCAAGTCCCCGGGTCCCTCTAGTATGACACTGGCTCCACTACCTCTCAGGTTGGATGACCCGTCCACCGATATGACCCATCTTGTGGATAATTCTTCATTTACCGGAGTGCTTAATTCAACCACGAAGTCGGCTAAGACTTAAGATTTTATGTTGGTGTGTGGGGTGAACTCTATGTTATCTTCTGAGAGTTCCATCGCCCATGCTACCATGCGCCTGGCTAGATTCGGCTTCTTTAGAATTTTCTTAATAGGGAAATTGGTTTTTACTAGGATGGGGTGGCCTTGGAAGTAATTCCTGTGTTTCCTTTATGTTGTTACTAATGCCAGAGCCAAACTTTCAATCTTTTGATACTTGAGTTATTCTCCTCGTAATACCTTGCTGACGAAATAAATTGGCCTCTCATTAGTCTCCCCATCTTGGACTAGGACCGAGCTGATGGCTTCGTCTGACATGGCTAGGTAAAGTACCAGATGTGTATTCTCCTTGGGTCGAACCAGTATAGGCAGAGTTGATAGGAATTTCTTCACTTTGAGGAAATCCTTTTCGCAATCGTCGTTCCATTTAAAGTCTGCCTTCTTTTTGATTGCTGCGAAGAAATGAATTGATTTGCCCCTTGCACATGATAGAAAATGAGATAAAGTGGCCAAATTATCGGTTAGTTGTTGGACTTCACGGGTGGATGTCAGACTTCTCATGTCGATAATCGTTTGGCATTTTCCAGGGTTGGATTCTATTCCCCGACTTGTAAGCATGAATCCTTGAATTTCCCGACTTGCACGCGAAACATACATTTATCTGGGATTAAACACATGTTGTAGCTTCGTATCGCTGCAAAAGTTTCCTCTAGGTCCTTCACGTGTCTTCTCTCCTCTACGATCTTGACCACCATGTTGTCAATGTATACCTCTATATTCTTCCCGATTTGTGGAGCGAAGACCGTGTCCATTAACGTATGATACGTAGCCCCGACAATTTTGAGACTGAAAGGCATAACTTCATAGTAATAGTTGCTTCGTTCGGTCATGAATGTGGTCTTGTGTGCGTCCAGTGGGTTCATGCGAATTTGATTGTACTCAGAGTAAGCATCCATGAAGCTCAACAATTTGAATATGGAGGCCCCATCGATTAGTCTATCAATATGGGATAGCGGATAAGGATCTTTTGAACATGCTTTATTGAGGTCGGTGAAATATACAAAACTTCGGCACTTCCTGGTTTTCTTCTTATCCATCACCACATTGAATATCCAAGTAGGGTACTTGATCTCTCATATGAATTCTGCTTTCATAGCTTATCTACCTCTTCGATTATGGATTTTCTTTTCTCCTCGCCACCCTTCCATTTACGTTGGGCTACCGGCCTTACCCTAGAATCAAGTGCCAAGTGATGACACAAAATGTTGGGGTCTATGTCGAGCATGTCGGTTGGTTTCCGGGCAAATAGATCAATGTTTTTCTTTAAGATATCCACTATCTTTGATTCTTCCTCTGGTGAAAGATTGGTCCCTAGGTGTGTCATCTCTGAGAGTTGGGATCCGATCTGGACCTTCTTTGTCTCTTCCTGGGGGGTTAGATTGTCCCCATAAGATCTTCCCTTGGATCCATATCGATCACGTTGACTTTGTGGTCGCTTGCTTCTTCCGTAATCATAACCTTCCTCTTTAATTTCAAGTTGTCTTTATAACATTTGTGCGCCAGGCCCTGGTCTCCGCGCACCATTCCTAGTCGTCCCTCGCTAAGGGAGTACTTCATAGTGAGGTACAAGGTTGATAATGTTACCTCGAACGCGTTGAATGATGGTCTCCCGATATGATTTTGTAAGGAAATGATGCTTTAACGATAAGATATCATACTGTGACTGCTTTGGCATTCTCTTTCGTCCCGAATACAGTTAGAGTTGGGTCCGAGGACCTGTACCTGTTCTCTTGAGAACCCAACTAGTGTTCCGTTGAATGGTAATAGTACTTTTGAGTTAAAGTTCATTCCTTTGAAGGCTTCCCAGTACATGACGTCGATCGAGCTTCCTGGGTCTATCAGTACCTATTTGATACTCTAGTCTCTAATTTGGACTTTGACGACCATAGGATCATTTTCATGAGGAAATACTCCGTTTTGTCTTCTCGGAAGAATGTGACAGTACCATGATCTTGGTTCTTGTCCGTCCATTCTACTTGGGCCACATGCATTATGTTTCGGGCATATCTCTTTCTCGCTGAACTGGTAGAGCCTCCTCCGGCAAATCCTTTTGATATAATGTTGAGGGTATGCTGGCTTAGTCGTGCTTCTCGGACTTCTTCTTTTGCTTTTCCCTTCTTCTTTAAAGGGCTCATCTGGACGCCTTCGCCTATAGATGTTAGCTTTCCCCCTTTGAATAAGTCTCTCAATTTCTCTCTTCAGCTGTTGGCAGTCGCCAGTGTGATGTCCGCGGATCCGATGATATGCGCATCAAGCGTCGTTGTCATCCTCTAGGATTGCGTTGACACCTGGAGGACGCCAAGGTCTGGGTAGTAGATTGAGATGATTCACGTCCTTCCAGATATCTTCCCTTTTGTAATTCATATGGGTGAAAGTTTTGTCTGGAACTAAGGGTCGTCGGGATGGCCGGTGTGATATGGTGGGAAGAACTGACTGTTTTTTGGAATGCTGGTTTACGTTTTGCGTTTGTTTTCAAAATGTCGCGGTAAGCAAGAGTCACCACCGACTTTTATTTTATCCAACAAGGAAAGGAAAAAAGCACAGAAAAATTCCTTTTTCGAGATATTTCTCGGGTTTGGGGGTTAGATTATAGAAAGGGAAGGTATTAGCACCCTTTATATCCGTGGTTATCCACGGGCTCTTAGGTACTTGCTCAATTGTTTTCAAAACTATTTTCTTTGTGCTTGTGGGTTTGAAAAAGTTTTTGTTTGAAAACTTCGATTTAACTCTTGCTTCTGTCCTCAAGAGCGTATGAAGTGTCTTTGAAAACTTTGTTCGAAAAGGTCTAAGTGTGAAAAAGATTTTGTTTTTTGAAAGAGCAAGTACTTAAGAACCATCTACCTACTCGAAAAAGGAATCGTTCTATGCTAATATCCTTTAGATAATGTTATCCAACTATGAATGAGTAGGTAGCACCGTCGTCGGAGTTTTAGGGTCAATTCGAATGAGGGACGTGCGGTCACGAAAGCAATGTTAGGACGCCTTAGCGGTAACCCTAATGTCTTAGATCATTTTGAGGCAATAATATCCGAGGCAACTGATTCGAGGCGACTATGATCTTTTAGACAAGAGGACGACCACTAAAACGACCTATACTCAATGACCGCGTACGAAGGCAACCAAGTGGGGTGTACCCTAAGAGTGCGCATGTGCGAGTGTGTCGTTTTCAGTTATTTTTATCTTTGTACATGTTAAGGGTGATCTAAGTTGATTTTAGGTTAGAACATTCAGTCTTGTCATGCAAACCTATTATCAAACATCTAACAGTTATAATTTGCAGAAAATAAAATGCGGAATTTAAATTACAAGGCGTCGGGTATTTACATCGCCAAAGACAAACCCTTTAAAAATAAATAAAGTGATAAAAAATAAATAAAGGTCTTATTAATTATTACAAACCGGAGGTAAGTACATTAATATGATAAAAATAAATAACGCGCGGGAAATCAGATCGAGTGCGAGTTTAGGGTTTTGACCCTTTTTGAAAGAAAATATCTTTTTTGGTTTTTATTTTAAGAAAGAGATAAATCCTAAATTAATTACTAAATTGAATTAATAAATTAATTAATAAAAACAAATTATTTTTGGTTTTTTTGTTATTTTAAGAAAGAAAAGTAAAATAATTAATGTTGATAGCAATCTGAAATTTGTGGGAGTATGGGCTTGAAATTTGTGGTGTTGATAGCAATCTGAAGCCCAATTTGCAGCTGGCCTTGTTTGACTTTGTGGAATCCAATGTGCACGCTTGGACTGGAACCATGGTGGACACTCAGCCTTGGAGTCTCAGATTTGGCCTTTAGGACATCTGGCCATTGAATGGACGAGGGCGCATGGTATGTTGTAGCTAGGCATATGCACTGAATCACCTGAAGAATAAAAACATTGAGAAAATGGGGGACCTGGGATTCGAACCCAGGTCCTGATGGATATTTTCACGCTTGCCTTGCCAACGCACCATGTTATTTTGTTTGTTATATGAATACAAAACAATGATAATAAAACAAAACAATAATTGTTGGTCAGAACAAAAAATATGCGCGCCATTTTTGAATGGCCCAATGAGTGAGTGCCAGCTCTTCATCCCTGTTCTTCCACTATTGTAATTTTACCTGCGGATTTGAATCCGCAGCTAAAAATGCAGCTCATTCCAAAAGTCGTTTCCAGGCAATAAGAATGACTTTCAAGAGCATGGTTTTGTTCGTCTCATCCTCCCGGATGCAACCATGCCCATTACATGGACCAATTTCACCTGAAATAAGAATCCCTAAAAACAAAAACACAACCCTAGTTATGGTGTTTCGGGGTTACAACGCCTATAAATAAAATTGATTATTGCCAATGGTTTGCAAATAACATGAGGGTTATGAATATGCAATTATTTCATTCAAATGATGCCAGAATGGACCAAATCGAATCCAAGAACAGAGCTAGGTAATGTGGGGCTTACAGCGTGTTTGAGCGTATGAACAAGCTTGCTTTGGATTGGTTTGGCTTGAGTGAATGCCCAGGAAGCGATTGGGACAAGTCTCAGCCCTTGAAAATGCCTCTAGCTATGGTTTTGATCTCAAGCTTTTTTGATGAATTTTCCAACTTTTTTTCTGCCTATGCCTGCACTTTCCAACCCTTGTTTAGATTGCTTTTGCTTGCTTATGTAGTGTGTAGTGTATTAGGGTAACAAACTTGATTCAAATCTTGCTCCAATAATGATTGCCAATTTGATTTGATTCTCCATTACTAAACCTTCCAAGTTTGCCAAATCTCAATCCTTTTGCACATGAATTGGTCTGATTCGATTTTGATGATGTTAATGATGGTGATCAAATCCTGAAATAGCCAAAAGATCTCATATTATCAATGTTTTGGATTTTATCTGATTTTATTTGATTTAAAATGAATAAATTCAATAAAAAATCAAATTAAATAATAAAAATGAAATATGGGCTCATGGATGAAGCTAAGACACGTGGACAATGATGCAAACTCAAATCAAGTGGAAAAGGATGGGCCCATTTGAGAAAAATTTGAAGTTTTGGGGATAGTTGACTTTTGGCAATTTTGCAAAAATGTCCAACTTCAACAATGCATAACTTCTTCAATTTTGAACTTTTGGAAGTGTTCTTAGACTTTTTAGAAATCTTGAGATGTCCTCTAACCAACCCTTTTGGTATCATCTCATTTTGATATTCCATGCTCAAGTTATAAGCTTTGGCAAAAAAAGGTGTTTTTGTTGACTTTCAAAAATGACCTATAATGTCCAAATTTATAACTTCTTATGAGTGCATTTTTTAGTCTTGGGGTATGAATATGGATTGTAAGAAATTGAATCCTATTTAAAATGAGCTTTTGATGGGTCATTTCTCATAAATTATGAGAAAGTTATGCTTGGTCAAAGTTGAGTTGACTTTTCCTACAAAACCCTAATTTAGCAACTTTTGAGTCTTGATGAATTTTGAGCAATCCTTGATGAATCATGATCAACCCTTGATAAAATGATAAAATATACTTCAAAATGAGAATGTTGACAAAAAATCTTGAAGTTTGACTGTATTTGGGTCACAATTGACTTTTGCCCTAGCACAGTCGATTTTTGGACCCTTTGAGCAACTGACTGGGCAAACTTCCTCTGCAAGGCTTGAAATTTGACATGGATGACCTTGAGAACATATTAGTAAATTGGGGAGAATTTGAGGTCATTTGGAAACAAGGATCTTGATGCAATGCAAAACCCTAATTTGGGGTTGACTGCCTTAGGAGATGGCTTGTCTGACCAACTCTTGAGCAAACTTGAGCCACTTGGAGATTTTTCTTGAAATGCTTTGAGAAATATGGGATGGAAAATTTTTGGGTATAACAACTTCCACTGTTAAATCTTCTTAAACATGATGATGTAGATTGGCTTTCGTGCCTTTCGTGATCCGAAGGTGGAAGATGATTGAACACTAGAGTGCCCAGAAATTTACACTCGCATGAAGTGGTATCAGCCTTGTGATGTCGGGAATGGTCTTACAGATGCAATTCGGAGATTGCTGATGGGAGTATGGGCTTCAAGATGCCATCTGAAGGAGTGTCGATCGCATAAGAGATTCCTTAGTGAGAACTTACATACCTGTTGATGTGGAAAATTCTGCTTGGGGAAGTCTGATCTTTGTTGAGATTTAGGAACTTGCCTGTTCTTAAACTGAGAGAACATCTCTGTTAAGTTTTAAGAACTTGTCCGTAATTCAACTGGGGGAAATATGTCGAGATTTAGAACCTTATCTGTAATTAAACCGAGGATAATTCAGGTGAGATTTAAGAACCGGTCAGTACTTCGACTGAGGAGAATTGTCGAGATTTAGAACCTTATCTGTAATTCAACCGAGGATAATTCAGTTGAGATTTAAGAACTCGTCCACACTTCGACGGAGGAAAATTGTCGAGATTTAGAACCTTATCTGTAATTCAACCGAGGATAATTCAGTTGAGATTTAAGAACCGGTCAGTACTTCGACTGAGGAGAATTGCCGCAATTTAGAACCTTATCTGTAATTCAACCGAGGATAACTCAGTTGAGATTTAAGAACTCGTCCACACTTCGACGGAAGAAAATTGTCGAGATTTAGAACCTTATCTGTAATTCAATCGAGGATAATTCAGTTGAGATTTAAGAACCGGTCAGTACTTCGACTGGGGGAAACATCTTCATCGAGATCTAGGAACTGTCTGTACTTCAACGGAGGATAATTCTGTTGAGATTTAAGGACTCGTCCACACTTCGACGGAGGAAAATTGTCGAAATTTAGAACCTTATCTGTAATTCAACCGAGACTAATTCAGTTGAGATTTAAGAACCGGTCAGTACTTCGACTGGGGGAAACATCTTCATCGAGATCTAGGAACTGTCTATACTTCAACGGAGGATAATTCTGTTGAGATTTAAGAACTCGTCCACACTTCGACGGAGGAAAATTGTCGAGATTTAGAACCTTATCTGTAATTCAACCGAGGATAATTCAGTTGAGATTTAAGAACCGGTCAATACTTCGACTGAGAGAAACATCTTCATCGAGATCTAGGAACTGTCTGTACTTCAACGGAGGATAATTTTGTTCATATTTAAGAACTCGTCCACACTTCGACGGAGGAAAATTGTCGAGATTTAGAACCTTATCTGTAATTCAAACGAGGATAATTCAGTTGAGATTTAAGAACCGGTCAGTACTTCGACATAGCTGAGAACTTAACTGCATCCTTCCTGAAAGGTAAAGGTCAGTCGTATGCAATGCATGATATATATCAAGCAATGATGTTCTCAAAATAAATGAGATTATGCTGTATGATGCGTATATGCATGTATCATGATGTATGGAAATGTAACGCTTTAGCTGGGGAAAATAAATCCCGGATAGCTGTTGGAGAATAAAGTTGGATTTTTTGTTTCCGCTCGGGATAGAGAACTGTGAGAATAAACCTGCAGGAGAGGATAACTCCGTTAGGGAATAAACTGATGAGGAGATTACTCTGTGGGGAAGAGATGCTCTGCTGAGGATTCCACCGATAAATTCCGTTGGGGATGAATTACCTTTGCTGGTGATACTGAATCCTATTGGGGATGATCTTTTAGACTCTCATGGGGATAATCCTTTAAACTTGTTGGGGATAATCTTCCAAGGTCTACTGGGGATGATTCTCCAAACTCCACTAGAGAAGCTTTTTCAGACTGCGCTGGAAAAATTTTCAAACTCCACTGGGGATGTTTTGTACTCTGCCGGGGAATACCCTTATACTCCGTTGGGGAATATTAAGACTGTCGGGGATATTAAACCTTTTCAGTGTTGATGGTAGATAAACTCTGCTTGGGGGAGAATATTACCGATTCATTCACAGTTGCAAGTTTCAGCTGGGGAGAGCTATCATTACTGCCTTTTCTTACTCTGCGGGGAGTGAATGCACCTTAGCCATATTCTTCAGCTAAATCTACCTTTGTACCTGGTGGATAGAGCAACTGTACAGCTTGGACAAATCTTATTGCCCTTGTTTCTGATATTACAAGTAATCGTCTTTTGTTTTGCATGTAAATATTTATGAGCAGCAATTAATGTCAAATGCATATATCAAAAATGAACATTGGACGTTCTTTGCAAAACAAAACAGAAAAAGGAAAAACAGTTTGAAACTTCTCTGAAAATGAATTGTATTGATTTTGAAGTTTGGCCCGTAAATAGGCGTTTTTATACAAGAGGTTGACGTCCTAGTAAGAGAATGCCGCAGAATAATAGAATTTACACAATTTGTGGAAAACTAAACAAAATAGTTATGTGAATAATCCCACTGGGTTCCACCTCTGCTATTGCTTTTATGTCCTTGAGCATCTCATCACTTTGCTACTTGGTTGAAGGTAGATCAGATTGATTAGTGTCGTCCGAGCTTGATAGTCGATACCGAAGTCTGGTTGCAGGTGATCCAATGAGACATAGTGTTACGCTTTGATCCCTAATTTTTGCCTGGACCGCCCTTTCGGGTTTTCAGTCCATCGGGATACCCTTTTTTGCCCAAGCCGCCTTTTCAGGTTTTCGACTTGCCGGGTGTACAGTTTTTTTCATTTTCATCCTTTATTTTTGCCCGAACCCTTTTGGTTCGCCGAGAAGCCCTTATTTTTGCCTAGGCCAGTCAACCTAGCGGGTCTTTGATTATGCGTAGTATCTTTTCACTATGTCTGCATGGACGGGGTGAGGAAGGTCGTCACCATCCATGGTGGTTAGAATCATAGCTCCTCCTGAGAAGATGTTCTTAACCACAAATGGCCCTTCGTAAGTAGGGGTCCATTTCCCGTTGGGATCACCTTGAGGTAAGATAATGCACTTGATCACCAGATCACCAGCTTGATACTCTTGTCGTCTAACTTTCTTGTTAAATGCCTTGATCATCCGCTTTTGATACGTCTGACCATGAAAAATAGCAGTAAGTCTCTTTTCATCGATTAAGTTCATATGATCAAGCCGGGTCTGAATCCAGTCATCTTCACTCAAACCTGCATCCTTCATAATCCTAAGAGAGGGTATCTGAACTTCAATGGGCAAGACTGACTCCATGCCATATACCAAGGAGTAGGATGTTTCCCCTGTTGATGTCTGCGCTGAGGTACGGTACCCATGAAGAGAAAATGGTAACATCTCGTGCCAATCTTTGTATGTCACCGTCATCTTCTGCACAATCTTCTTAATGTTCTTATTAGCTGCTTCAACAACCCCATTCATTTTCGGCCGGTAGGGAGAAGAGTTGTGATGATGTATCTTGAACTGCTTGCAGAGTTCGATGATTATCTTATTGTTGAGATTTATACCATTGTCCGTAATGATCCTCTCTGGTACACCGTATCGACAGATCAGGTTGTGCCGAATAAACCGTGCTATGACGTTCTTGGTTACAGTAGCAAAGGAAGCTGCTTCAACCCACTTCATAAAGTAATCAATCGCTACCAGGATGAAACGATGCCCGTTGGATGCCGTAGGTTTGATCTCGCCGATCATGTCAATGCCCCACATTGCAAAAGGCCAAGGTGACGTCAAGACATTCAGAGGAACTGGAGGTATGTGCACCTTATCAGCATAGACCTGACACTTGTGACATGTCCGAGAATGCTGATAACAGTCGGCTTCCATAGTGGACCAATAATATCCTGCCCGTAGGATCTTCTTTGCCATGGTGTGTCCACTGGAATGAGTTCCGAAAGTACCTTCGTGTAAATCTGCCATGATCCTTTCTGCCTCGTTCTTATCCACACATCGCAGTAAGGTCGAATCATGGTTACACTTGTAAAGGATGTTATTACTGATGAAGAACTTCGCCGCGAACCTCCTCAGAAACTTCTTGTCATTAACAGATGCGCCCTCGGGGTACTCCTGAGCTTCAAGATACCTCTTCACCTCGTGGAACCAAGGTTTATCTACTACCTCTTCAGTCTCAATGTCACAACAATGTGAAGGTTCGTCCAATCTTTAAATTGACTTTAAACATAGAAGACATCGTAGCCAGCGCGTCCGCTAACTGATTCTCCTCCCTCAGGAAGTGTTCAAAGGTTATCTCCTCGAAATGCAGAAGCAATGTCAATACATACTCCTTGTAAGGAATAAGATTGGGGTGTTTTGTATCCCACTCGCCTTTGATCTGACTGATCACGAGAGCAGAATCTCCGAAACAGTTATAAACTTAATCCTTAGGTCAATTGTTGCTCGAAGACCCATGATGCACGCTTCATACTCCGCCATATTTTTGGTGCAGTTGAAACATAGTCGGGCGGTGAACGGAGTATGAGAGCCTTTAGGAGATATGATCACAGCACCAATGCCATTACCCAAGGCGTTTGAAGCTCCATCAAAGTACATAGACCATCGGGATCCCTCCTCAGGTCATTCATCTGATCCAGGTTCTTCGCAGTCAGCCACTATCATGATATTTTCATCCTGAAATTCAAAGTTCATAGACTGGTAATCGTCCACTTCCTGATGTGCCAAATGATCTACCAACACACTTCCCTTGATTGCCTTTTGGGTCGTGTACTGGATGTAATACTCAGTCAAGATCATCTGCCATCTTGCTATTCTTCCGGACAAGGCAGGCTTCTCGAAGATATACTTGATTGCATCCATCTTTGATATCAATAGAGTAATGTGAGTCAGCATATATTGTCTCAGCCGGCGAGCAGCCCATGCCAAAGCGCAACATGTTTTCTCGAGAAACGAGTATCAGGTCTCGCAGTCGGTAAACTTTTTGCTAAGTTAATAAATAGCATGCTCTTTTCGGCCAGACTCGTCATGTTAACCCAGCACACACCCCACTGAATTGACGAGTATTGTCAAGTATAAGATCAAAGGTCTCCCTTCAACTAGAGGCATCAGAATGGGTGGCTCTTGGAGATACTCCTTGATCCTTTCAAAAGCGGCCTGGCATTCATCGTTCCATCTTACCACTTGATCTTTCTTCAGTAACTTGAAGATTGGCTCACAAGTAGCAGTTATGTGCGAGATGAATCGGGCAATATAGTTCAGATGTCCCAAAAAGCCTCTGACTTCTTTCTCTGTTCGGGGAGATGGCATCTCCTGTATAGCCTTCACCTTTGCAGGGTCCACCTGAATACCTTTATCACTTATGACGAAACCCAACAGCTTACCAGATCTCACCCCGAAGGTGCACTTGTTCGGGTTTAACCTCAGCTTGTACAACTTCAACCTGTCAAATAACTTCTGAAGGTGGTCCAGATGTTCTTCTTCAGTCTGAGATCTTGCAATCATGTCGTCGACGTATACCTCAATCTCATGATGGATCATGTCGTGGAACAAGGCGACGATGGCGCGCTGATACGTTGCCCCAACATTTTTCAATCCAAAAGGCATGACCTTGTAGCAAAAGGTACCCCATTGAGTAACAAAGGTCGTCTTCTCCATGTCTTTGGAAGCCATTTTAATCTGATTATAACCGGAGAAACCATCCATAAAGGAGAAGACCTTATGTTGTGCGGTGTTGTCAACTAGAACATCAATATGAGGCAGAGGGAAATCATCCTTGGGACTTGCCCTGTTCAGATCCCTATAGTCAACACACATTCGAACCTTACCATCCTTTTTCGGCACTGGAACCATATTGGCGACCCACTGTGGGTAAGAAGTAACTGCTAGAAAACCGGCATCAAACAGTTTCATCACTTCGGCCTTGATTTTCTCGGACATCTCCGGGCGCATTCGGCGTACTTTCTGTTTCACTAGAGGATAGTCTCCCTTGGTAGGCAGGAGGTGAACCACAATGTCGGTATCCAACCCAGGCATATCTTCATAAGACCAGGCAAAGATCTCAACGTACTTACGCAGCATCTGAATCAAGTGTTTCTTAACACTAGCTTCCAGATTTGCACCAATCTTGACCTCTTTCTTAGCTATCTCTGTACCCAGATTTACTGATTCCACTGGCTCTTCATGCGGCTGTATGGCCCTCTCTTCTTGAAGTAGCATTCTAACAAGTTCACCAGGCACTTCGCAATCATCTTCACCTTCATCTTCGGCTAAGTTGATCGGAATTTCGAAGTCATAACTGGCAGTAGTAGAGTCGTTACCAGTGAGATCCAGAGTGGATGTAGACCTGTATTTGCGAGTGTGTGTAAAATAGCTGTTTTGCAATATATAATAAAAGAAAAACAAGGAGCGCAAAATTTGAAATGCAAGAAACGTATAATGCTTTTATTAATGATATATGTATATGGCACACATAAAGCCCTCACAAATGAAGCCACGGTTCCCCGGGTAAGACACCGGGCCGTAAAGTTTGAAACATTGTCTGTTACAAATTCAAAACAAAAGTCTCATTACTGGGTAATAAAAGAAATTAGGACGAAGTCCTTTTCCGTCCAATTTCTTAGTCCACCATCAGCAGTCGGGTAGATCCAACTGTCAAAGTCAGACCCTTCCACGTCGTCTTCAATGGCATTCACTCCTGAATTGCTGATAAACAGGGGAGGTCTTCCAATCCGTGAATTCCGAACAACCCTTTGAGCTTCTGCAGTGAAACCCAAACCAAACTTGTTAGTCTTTTGTGCAAAATCAGGGAGCTGTCACCAATTTGCACACCCACCTTTCTCAACAACAGCCTGGGCATCCTTGAAGGAAGCCATCTTCATTGGAGGATCTTCAACAACAGTCTCAGTTGATGCCAACGTCTGGGGAACCTCTTCAAAATGTTGAAACGGGGTCTCAATGAACTCTCCATCCATCTCTACATATCGGAAAGAGTTGAGGTGGCTCACCATGTACTCCTCATCTCCTTGTACTGTCACAATTTTCCCTTTCACTAGGTACTTTAGCTTCTGGTGGAGCGTAGACGTTACTGCCCCAACTTTGTGGATCCATGGACGACCCAGTAAGCATGAATAAGATGGCTGAATGTCCATCATATAGAATGTGGATGCGAAGACCTGAGAACCGACCTTAATTGGAATATCCACTTCTCCATGTACCATCGTCTTGGACCCATCAAAAGCCCTGACTACGATGTTACTTGGCTTCAACTACAACCCTTCACAGTCTAACCGGTCTAGAGCTTTCTTGGGTAACACATTCAACAAAGACCCAGTATCCACCAATACGTGAGCAAGAGTAGTGCCCCTGCATTCAATGGAGACATGCAGGGCTTCATTGTGATTCTTCCCCTTAATAGTCAAGTCGGTGTTAGAGAAACCTAACCCATTATCAGCAGTCAGACTAGCCACGCAATCTTTAAACTGATCAGCTGATGTTTCTTGAGGTACGTGTGCAGTCTTCAGGAAAGCAATCAGAGCCTTGGCATGGGCTTCTGAGCATAGCAACAGTGACAACATAGAGATTTTGGACGGGGTTTTCCCCAGCTGTTCGACTACATTGTAGTCGCTTTTTTTGATGATTTTCAAAATTTCCTCCATCTCTTGTTTAGAGGCTTCAACAGTAATCTTCTTCGGTGCCTCCGTCTGGGCAGGCTCATCAGTGGTCTCTTTGCCCCGAGTGTCAGATGAATCGGCAATAGGGGTAAGAATTGGAACTTGAACAAGAACAGTAACAAGTACACTGGCAGGTGTAATGACAACAGGCTTCCAGACAGTTGGTGGAGAGATCTCCGGGGAGAAAAGTCTGCCGCTGCGGGTGACTTTGGCAGGTCCAACAATACTGCTGACGTTAGTATCAACATCCAAATCTTGTTTAACTCAGTGATAATACACGTCATCCCCGTAATTCCAAGGGACAACTTTATCAGATGTATAGGGGATAGGCCGAAGAACAGTGATGATCAATGGTGTGATTCTTGGAACAAATGTAATTCTAACAGGCTTTCTCGAGGAAGCCTTGGAAGAATTGTCGAAAATGGTGATTATAGCAACTTCTTCAGTAGGAACCAAAGGAACAAAAGTCTTCTCAAATAGAATTTCTTTATTATCCATCAGGCGTTGGACACCTGACTTCAAAAGATGGCAACCAGTAGGTAGGAAAAAACACATACGACAACCTTCATCACAGCCCAGAAATAAACTGGCTAACAAAAGGTTCTTGTTCACAGTCATCAAGGGAGTAACAATGTCATTCACAGAAACCACAAACGAGTCTTCATCTATAGCATTCACTCCATGCTTGGGCACAGGAGCAGTCACAACATTAGGTCTTTCAGGTGCTTCAAAATCAATCTCCTTAGCATTAATTAAGTCCTGTACTTTGTTCTTTAAGACCCAACAATTATCCGTGTCATGCCCCGGGCTACCAGAGTGAAAAGCACAACAGGCATTCAGATCATACATGGGTGATGCAGTGTTGGGAGTCTTCGGGGCCTCCTTCAGAATCACCAAGTTGGTTTTCAATAACTGTGGCCGAATTTGGGATAAATTCATGTTAAGCTGAGTGAATTGTCTTCGCGGCCTCTCGGCCCTTGGCTGATTGTTGCGCTGAGGAGCACCAGCAGGTCTTGATATAACCACCGCATTAACGGTTTGGCGGTGTTCAGGTCTATGCTGACTTTTTAAACTGTAAGCAACACTGGACTCTTTCTTAAAAGGCTACTTCTCGGTGCCTGATGAAGCACCCTTTTGTATTTTACCAGATTTGATACCAGCCTCAATCCTTTCCCCAGTCATAATCAGCTCCGTGAACCCGGATGAAGAACTTCCAATCAGATGGTTGAAATACAGACCAAACAAGGTCCCCAGAAACATATCCACTAGCTCCCTATCTGCCAAGGGAGGTTGCACTCTACCAGCAAGGTCCCTCCACTTCTGAGCATAATCTTTGAAACCTTCGCCCGCACCCATTGACATACCCTGAAGTTGGGTACGCGTGGGAGAGAGGTCGACATTGTATTGGTACTGCTTGTAGAAAGCAGTGGCCAAATCTTCCCAATTACGGATACTAGATCCTTCTAGTTGGTAAAACCATTCAAACTGAGTCCCTGAGAGACTGTCTTGAAAGAAGTGGATCCAGAGGTTCTTGTAAGCGGTGTACGGCTGAATCTTCCTAACATACGAACATAGGTGCAATTTTGGGCAAAAAACCCCGCCGTACTTAGAAAAGGCTGGTGCTTTAAATTTATGGGGAATCACCACCCCAGATGACAGACCCAAGTCATGAAAGTCCAGACCAGGCACCTTCTGAACTTCCACCGCGCTCAACCGGTCTTCCAGTTGTTTATATCTATCCTCAGCCGGAGGATACTAGTCTTCGTCAAATTCGGTCTCGTTGTCTGAAACCACAGGGCTAGAAGCCCTCCTTTCTTCCTAATTATCTCCCCCTCCAGATGAGTGGGTCAAATCAACCTCTTCTCGCAAATCGTTTCCGAATCTGCGACCCATATTAAATAGGACTGTCTTCTTCTTCTTCTTCTCTTTCAAGATAAGGGCCTTCGGATCTTGCTGACCCTTAGCCAGGTTCATGAATAACTCCTGGAACTGGGCGTTTTGGGCTTGCAGAGCCTTGATTGCTTGTTCAGTTGATGGTTCATAAGACATGATGGTGAAATAAACAGTGAAGAAGATAAGAGACCTGTAATGGGTACCTGTTATGAGGTGCATGGGAATAATATGCGCATGATATGATTTCAAAGACGTCGAGAGATTCAAATTCGTAAACAAAAAATGAAACACACTTTTATTAGATAAACGTGAAATCAATTGTTCAACAGATTCCTTTAAGGCGTTACAGGAAAGAAAAACTGAAAAGTAAATCAAAGCTAGAAATAATCAAAAGACAATCAGTGTTGCCATGGTCGTTTCTTGTCGGTACGGACATAGTCATTGAGGATCCGCTTGTTCTCCAATTTCCTTGTCAACATCTGAATCTTCTGCTCTTGCTCGTGATACTTTTCTCTGTAAGTATCCCGCTCTTCTCTCAGCTGCATCCACGATCTCTTTAATGCCCCTATGTCAGCAGGCATGTATGGATGGAGGATGGTGGGAGGAACCCCTTCTTCATCAGCAACCTCAACAATGATAGGCAAGATGGCTTCATACGACATTCCCAGCTTTTGGGCACGGATTCAAACCCATCGGAGATATGGCTCCATCGAAAGAGAAGTTTTCGCACCCAGATCGTGCGGATCAGACTTGTGTACTCTATCCCAAGCTCTTATGAATCTGCGGAATTGCTCGTCACCATCCCCTTGGAAATCAAAGACAATACTAGGCATTAGAAACTCATGAGGTCCTTCCCTTCTAGCTCTCCCAAACTGACATAAGGCCAAGCACGGATTATAAGTGATCCCTCCATTGGTTCCTATAAGTGGAACATTGGGGTATTGCCCACAGCGATCAATAATGGCCACCTCGTCCATGCCCTTAATAGTCCAAATGATATCATTATGAGAGAGACATAATCCTATAGGCCCAGCCCATACCTTCCTTGTTCTTCAAAATTGATTTATGGAGGTGAGAAATAAACCACCTCGCCAGCAATGGCGCACAACACATAAGGGTTCCCCGCTTCCAAGCAGTACGGGCATAAAGAGAATGCAAAATGTCACCTAAGAGAGTGGGTACTGGATTACCGGATATGAAGATCTTCACGGCATTCACGTCGATGAAAGAATCTGAGTTAGGAAACAACACCAAACCATATATAAGAAGAGCCAGAATGTCCTCAAATGCCTAGAAGTCTAGACTGTCCCAGAACTGATTAGCTTTACCAACCAAGAATTTAGTCAAAAATCCCTTTGCTCCACTACGAGTTTCCCAATTAGCCATTACCTCAGCCTTTGTCTGATGGAGGGCTGAAGCAATCTCTTCTGGTCTAAGGATCTTCTCTCAACCTGTGAACAGGGTTTGCTCCAGAATAGAGATACCAAGCAGATCAGAGAACTCTTCCAAGGTAGGGACCAACTGGTAGTCCGGAAAAGTAAAGCAATGGTACAGTGGATCAAAGAGCTGGACTAAGACACTCATCATCTGTTCATCCATCTTGGAGGTGACCAAACCAAGAAGGTGCCCATGTCTTCTGATAAAGGAGGTAGTATCTGAAATCTTTGCAACCAATTCCTTAAGCTGAGTGGGAATCTTGACAAAGTTGATCTGAATGGTGTTTCTACGAATGGATGCCATGACCTACAAAACAGAACAAAGATGAATCTCTCTTGTCTTTGAAATAGGTTAGTCCAATGCAAGATGCATGCAATGTTATGATGTCATGATGTCATGATAGAAAACACACCACAAGTATCTACAAATAGAAAACATGGTAAAAGGCACACATGTCATACAGAGAGCCCTTAAATTTCAGGCTGGCAAGGAGTCTAGGTACTACCCTCTTTTAGTTCAGTTGGTTCAAACCTGTCCTAAAAATAGTAACCGGGTTCTAGAGGATCTCAATATCACTGACTACCCTCGACCGGTCATAATTCCAATTTAGCAACCTTTTCTTGCAGCCGGAATCATCGCGAGAGTTTAGTCTCAATGAGTGTAGCATACTACTACTGTTCTATGGCCAAGTTGGTCAATTTAAAGGTTCTAAGGTCAGTTGGTGCTTAATGACCCCTTAGCAGACCCATATTCTCCTCTTTGCGCCACAAGGGATATCGGTACATACTAAAGTGCCACACCAACGTAGCTACTACTTCAACCGTATCGGTCTATGCCATACAGTTCCCTCACAGTTTATTGCTACTTACCTAAAGGGTATTCCCCAGATCCGGGTTAGGATCTATAGTAACTCTGATTCAAACCCACAAAGATAAAGCATACAAGTCAATTAATTGAAAACATTATGAACTATTCCTAAGGTACACCCCACTTATTATGATTCCCCAGCAGAGTCGCCAGTTCTATGATACGGTGAGAAGAACTGATTGTTTTTTGGAATGCTGGTTTGCATTTTGCGTTTGTTTTCGCAAAATGTCGCGGTAAGCAAGAGTCGCCACCGACTTTTATTTTATCCAACAAGGAAAGGAAAAAAGCACAAAAAAATTCTTTTTTCGAGATATTTCTCGGGTTCGGGGGGTACATTATAGAAAGGGAAGGTATTAGCACCCTTTTTATCCATGGTTATCCACGGGCTCTTAGGTACTTGCTCAATTGTTTTCAAAACTGTTTTCTTTGTGCTTGTGGGTTTGAAAAAGTTTTTGTTTGAAAACTTCGATTTAACTCTTGCTTCTGTCCTCAAGAGCGTATGAAGTGTTTTTGAAAACTTTGTTCGAAAAAGTGTAAGTGTGAAAAAGATTTTGTTTTTTGAAAGAGCAAGTACTTAAGAACCATCTACCTACTTGAAAAAGGAACCGTTCTATGCTAATATCCTTTAGACAATGTTATCCTACTATGAATGAGTAGGTAGCACCGTCGTTGGAGTTTTAGGGTCAATTCGAATGAGGGACGTGCGGTCACGAAAGCAATGTTAGGACGCCTTAGCGGTAACCCTAATATCTTAGATCATTTTGAGGCAACAATATCCGAGGCAACCGTTTCGAGGCGACTATGATCTTTTAGACAAGAGGACGACCACTAAAATGACCTATACTCAATGACCGCGTACGAAGGCAACCAAGTGGGGTGTACCCTAAGAGTGCGCATGTGCGAGTGTGTCATTTTCAGTTATTTTTATCTTTTTACATGTTAAGGGTGATCTAAGTTGATTTTAGGTTAGACCATTCAGTCTTGTCATAAAAACCTATTATCAAACATCTAACAGTTATAATTTGCGGAAAATAAATGTGAAATTTAAATTACAAGGCGTCGGATATTTACATCGCCAAAGACAAACCCTTTAAAAATAAATAAAGTGATAAAAAATAAATAAAGGTCTTATTAATTATTACAAAGCGGAGGCAAGTACATTAATATGATAACAATAAATAACGCGCGGGAAATCAGATCGAGTGCGAGTTTAGGGTTTTGACCCTTTTTGAAAGAAAATATCTTTTTGGGTTTTTATTTTAAGAAAGAGATAAATCCTAAATTAATTACTAAATTTAATTAATAAATTAATTAATAAAAACAAATTATTTTTGGTTTTTTTGTTATTTTAAGAAAGAAAAATAAAATAATTAATGTTAGTAATTAAAACCTAATTAAATCTAATTTAATTTTAATTATTTACAAAAAAATAGGTTAAAGTTATTCTAATTAAAAAACTAAATTAATTAATTAGTGTTTATTAATAAAAATAATAATTTGATTGAATAAAAATATTTTTTGTGGTTTTTATTTTATAAAAGAAAGAATTTTTTGATTGGTTAGTAAATGAAATAAAAAATAATAAAACAAAATAATAAAGTAAACAAAATAAATTTATAGAGGGAGTATGGGCCTGAAATTTGTGGTGTTGATAGCAATCTGAAGCCCAATTTGCAGCTGGCCTTGTTTGACTTTGTGGAATCCAATGTGCACGCTTGGACTGGAACCATGGTGGACACGCAGCCTTGGACTCTCAGATTTGGCCTTTAGGCCATCTGGCCATTGAATGGACGAGGGCGCATGGTATGTTGTAGCTAGGCATATGCACTGAATCACCTGAAGAATAAAAACATTGAGAAAGTGGGGGACCTAGGATTCGAACCCAGGTCCTGATGGATATTTGCACGCTTGCCTTGCCAACGCACCATGTTGTTCTGTTTGTTATATGAATACAAAACAATAATTATTGGTCAGAACAAAAAATATGCGCGCCATTTTTTAATGGCCCAATGAGTGAGTGCCAGCTCTTCGTCCCTGTCCTTCCACTACTGTAATTTTACCTGCGGATTTGAATCCGCAGCTAAAAACGCAGCTCATTCTAAAAATCGTTTGTAGGCAATAAGAATGACTTTCAAGGGCATGGTTTTGTTCGTCTCATCTCCCGGATGCAACCATGCCCATTACATGGACCAATTTCACCTGAAATAAGAATCCCTAAAAACAAAAACACAACCCTAGCTATGGTGTTTCGGGGTTACAACGCCTATAAATCCAATTGATTATTGCCAATGGTTTGAAAATAACATGAGGGTTATGAATATGCAATTATTTCATTCAAATGATGCCAGAATGGACCAAATCGAATCCAAGAACAGAGATAGGTAACATGGGACTTACAGCGTGTTTGGGCGTATGAACAAGCTTGCTTTGGATTGGTTTGGCTTGAGTGAATGCCCAAGAAGCGATTGGGACAGGTCTCAGCCCTTGAAAATGCCTCTAGCTATGGTTTTGATCTCAAGCTTTTTGATGAATTTTCCAACTTTTGTTTTGCCTATGCCTGCACTTTCCAACCCTTGTTTCGATTGCTTTTGCTTGCTTATGTCGTGTGTAGTGTATTAGGGTAACAAACTTGATTCAAATCTTGCTGCAATAATGATTGCCAATTTGATTTGATTCTCCATTACTAAACCTTCCAAATTTTCCAAATCTCAATCTTTTTGCACATGAATTGGTCTGATTCGATTTTGATGATGTTAATGATGGTGATCAAATCCTGAAATAGCCAAAAGATCTCATATTATCAAAGTTTTGGATTTTATGTGATTTTATTTGATTTAAAATGAATAAATTCAATAAAAAATCAAATTAAATAATAAAAATGAAATATGGGCTCATGGCCGAAGCTAGAACACGTGGACAATGATGTAAACTCAAATCAAGTGGAAAAGGATGGGCCCATTTGAAAAAAATTTGATGTTTTGAGGATAATTGACTTTTGGCAATTTTGCAAAAATTTCCAACTTCAACAATGCATAACTTCTTCAATTTTGAACTTTTAGAAGTGTTTTTGGACTTTTTAGAAATATTGAGATGTCCTCTAACCAACCCTTTTGGTATCATCTCATTTTGATATTCCATGCTCAAGTTATAAGCTTTGGAAAAAAAGGTGTTTTTGTTGACTTTCAAAAATGACCTATAATGTCCAACTTTGTAACTTCTTGTGAGTGCATTTTTTGATCTTGGGGTATGAAGATGGATTGTAGGAAATTTCATCCTAGTTAAAATGATCTTTGGATGGGTCATTTCTCATAAAATATGAGAAAGTTATGCTTGTTCAAAGTTGAGTTGACTTTTCCTGCAAAACCTTAATTTAGCAACTTTTGAGTCTTGATGAATTTTGAGAAATCCTTGATGAATCATGATCAACCCTTGATCAAATGATGAAATATCCTTCAAAATGAGAATGTTGACAAAAAATCTTGAAGTTTGACTGTATTTGGGTCACAGTTGACTTTTGCCCTAGCACAATCGATTTTTGGACCCTTTGAGCAATTGACTGGGCAAACTTCCTCTGCAAGGCTTGAAATTTGACATGGATGACCTTGAGAACATATTAGGACATTGGGGATCATTTAAGGTCATTTGTAAGCAAGGATATTGATGCAATGCAAAACCATAATTTGGGGTTAACTGCCTTAGGAGATAGCTTGTCTGACCAACACTTGAGCAAACTTGAGCCACTTGGAGATTTTTCTTGAAATGCTTTGAGAAATATGGGAGGGAAAATTTTGGGGTACAACAGCCGGCAAAGGAGCCTTTCTCGGGGTGATGGTCGATCACGAGGTTGGTTCTACTCTTTCTTCTGCCTTGGAGTCTCGTCACGGGGTTCTCCTCTTTCTTTAGCGTCTCTGGTTCTTTTTTCCATGTTACTTTCTTCCTTTACGTAACATTCTGCACGGGTGATGATCTCGTCCATGCTGGTGGCTGGTTTCTGGGCCAACGATTCGTTGAATTGACCGGCCCGGAGACCATGCTGAAAAGCCGCTACAAAGATCTCCTGATTGGGGTGAGAAACCTTTGTAGTTTCTTCGTTGAACCGTGCCATGTAATCCCTCAAGGGTTCCAATTGGAGTTGGCGGGCATTGAATAGTATCGTTGTGGACACCTTTCTGTGTCGGCTTGAAGAAAACTGTTGCACCATATTTTTGGTGAAATCTTGGTAACCGGTGACAAAGTGTCTCAGAAGGCCCATATACCACCTTAAAGATGATTCCTTGAATGTGTTGACCATGAGCTTGCACTTCAACGAATCATTAGCTCTGATGATTGCCATTATGTTGTTGATAGCAATGATATGTTCATGGGGATTAGATTTCTTGTCGTATGACGAGAACGTTAGGGGCTTGAAGTTTTCCAGAACCTGGTCGTCCCAGATATCCTGCAATAATGGATAAGGTTCCAGAAGCTCCATTCCTTAGTCGCCGTCGTCTTGGCTCTTTGTCTGCAGGATGTGGACACTGTCCTAAAGTGTATCGTTTTGTTGGTGAAGGTCGTCGATCATGGCCAGTAATTGAGTCATGTCTAGGTATGGATCTCCGTCAGAGGATATTATTTGCAAATGCTTGGATAGTGTGGCCCATGAATGTTTTATCGGGCCCACGGTGGGCGCCAAATGTTCTTGCTGAACACCAATGATGATTTCCCTACAACTCCAATGGCTTCAAGGATGGTCTCTAAAGAACATTGCTTTGTATATTATATTAAGGGATTCGGAGGCTTACACAAGTGTGCGTGAGCTCCAAGTGATGTGTCTTGCTTACCCCTCAGTAGAGAGCCTTATTTATATGGAGGTGCATGGACCTCATTGATCGTTGTTCATAATCGTTGTGACTCTTCATCGATCGTAATCGAGCTACTATCAAAGCTAGAAACGTCTCCCGTCACTAATGATGGTAGTCGTTATAACGTGTGTCGTCATATATTGATGAGCAGTTTTTTCTCTTAAATAGTCGGCCACTGCGTGACAGTCTCATCAATGTCGGGTTGTTTATAACGTCTAGGCCCAGTGACAGTATCCAATGTATGAGCTCGTCCAATGCCCTTCATCTTCTCGTATGACCAACCATAACTACCCCTGACCTCACTACTCGGTCCGGTCATGAAGCTTTTTGATCTGATGTCCTACTCGACCCAATATGCAATGCCCGATTCGTCTACCTTTATCTGGTCTTTCTTATCCTTCCTAATCCGGCCAACGGATCTATATATGAACTATATATATATATATATATATATATATATATATATATATATATATATATATATATATATATATATATATATATATATATATATATATATATATATATATATATATATATATATATATATATATATATATATATATTGTTTGTTTGCTTGGTAAATTTCTTGCTTAAAATTTTTAAAAGAGTTTGAGGTTTTAAAATTATGACATAATATTGTACAACAATCTGTTACCTATACAATTACACGGATCCTTACTAGTATAAAAATAAAAAATAATGTATGAAAAACATGCTTGTTATCTTTTTACCTCGTCAAGGTGGTTGTGTTGCCAAAAAAAAAAACCTAAAAATGCAACTAAAAATAAAACAATCAATCAAATTTGTTTTAGAAAAATTGTTTCTCTGTCTCAAAATAAGTATCATATTTGACGAAAATAAGTGTTATTTTTAGTTTCCAATGCAACTTTAATTTAAATTTTTTAATTATATCATTTAATTAATATTTTTAATTTATTATTCTTTCACTCTATATTTATTCACTCTATATTATGATAATTTGAATACACCTATAAGAAATAAGGATAATTCTATAAAAATAATATTCTCTCTTTTATTTATCATATTTTTTTAATCTGTATAAAATAATCGATTGTGACAATTATTTTGAGAAGGAAGGAGTGACATGTTTTAGATTGCTTAACATTACAAAACCCAAAAAACAACTTAAAACATAAGCATGTGAACATTGGAGGACTAGAAATTCTCTTAACAAGTAAACAATATTGATTGAGTCAACAATATTTTTTTAATAGTTTACTAGTAACATCTTGAAATGTATAATTAAAACACATCCAAATTCATTCAGATTATTATCTTATATATCTTTCAGCTTTAGCCCCTTTACTGCTAAGACTTCATCTACAAATTTTGCAGAGTTGTACTCTATTTTTCCCGTTCTTTCATGATACATGTTCATGTTATCGACGTTAAATGGGATTTATTAGAGTTTTTGTTGAAACCACTTGAACAAAATTTAACTCACACATTTTTTCTTCAAAGTTACTTCCAAGTTATTTACCAGTAACTAAATAACTAAATTTAAAGATAAACATCATTATTTATTACCTGTTTACCAATTCCATTTCTTATTAGCTTTCTACAAGTTATTATGTATTAAACAACAGAACTTTAGCAAGTTTTCTTTGTTTCCTGAATTTTTTTAACAATCTTACTTTGTTGTATTGTTGCGTTATTCTTAATTACTTGCTTATTGCTTCACTAATTTTTTTATTTCATAATTTAGTTGTTCATTTCAATACATAAAGCATTCGATCATATTTATATTAACCTTCCATGAGTACACTCTTTCATTCAAACATTCAAACTATGTCATGTTTCAATATAATGTCACATATATCTATATATTTTGACTTAGTGTTATCATCTTATTAAAAGTGTAGATTGAATTATTGAGTTAAACAATTTCAAACATATCAACATGTATTTAAACATTTGAATTGTTTTCACTTCATAATACATTTCACAATAATATATTTACATAGACTTGATGACATGTATTATAGATCAAAACTGTAAGCATAATTTTGATAGAAATATATACATGTTTGACAATCTTAACAGATATTTTATAAAATCATTATATCAGAATTACTAAATATTGTGCATTCATTTTCAACTAAGTAATTAACATTAAAACAAAGTTTACCAAACATTTAATGTTCTGTCATAGTCGCTTAACATAACCACTGGGAAACCACAACATCCCAAAATTACATTGAAAACAACTTCTAAACAAAATACTAAAACAAGAATTCCATACTACTTAAAAACTTTATTATATAGTCAACAGATAAAAATGGTGCTAATACCTTCCCTTTTCATAACTACCCCCGAACTCAAGAAATAATCTCGAAAAGTTTTTCCTGTTCTTTTCAACCTTTCCTTTTGGATAAAAGAAAAGTCGGTGGCGACTCTTTCTATCCGCAACAATTGCGATCAAACACAAAACACCCATGTCGGTTCTCCCACCGTATTACACCTACCATTTCCTTCATGATTCTAATTATTTTGGTCATATCTGGGAGATCTATAATTATTCATATGACCTCGTCCACATCCTCAACCACGAAAATGGTTTCGAACATGGAAAAGGTTTTGGCCATAGTATCTTCCTTGACTGTGACCATCAAACCGAGCACGACCTTTATTACCCTCAAAACGAGCATGTCCACCACGTCTCTTTATATGATTAAAGCCACCACACCCACGATTAAAGGTTGTGGCATTTATTTCGGGATATGCAATTATTCATGCGGGTCGTGTCTGGTGGTTTTTTATAAGGAGCTCGTTATTTTGTTCTGCCACTAGAAGAACTGCAACTAAATCAGAATACTCAGCAAATTCTCTCATTCTATATTGTTGTTGCAATAATACCTGAGATGCATGGAAACTTGAAAAAAATTTCCAACTTTTTTTTTCAAACATAATTTTGCCACAAAGTTCTAGTTGTGCTATAATCTGGTGCATGGAAGAGTTATATGCAACGATACTTTTGTAATCTTGGAACCTCAACTTATTCCATTGATCCATTAATGAGGGTAATAGGGCTTTCTTCTGATGTCCAAATCTTGCTTTAATTTTGTCCCACAAAATCTTGGAATCTTTAGCATTTGAATATTCAGTTTGCAATTCATCATCAAGATGGTGTTTGATTATTCTGTTCACTTTTGACTTTCATTTTTCCATTTCATCTGGGTCATCTATTGATTTTTCATAATTGTCTCCTTCAAGTATTTTGTTAAGTCCCTCACATGTAAGTTATTTAATTAAATTGTTGTTCCAGGTTATGAAGTTGTCCCCAGTTATGCTTAGAATTTTGAATTGATGCTTAAGATTTGACATGATTATATCTATAATTCAGATGAACATAAACAATATTAAATACATAAACTAAAAAAAAGAAAAACAATTTATTTAATTACAAAATTCATTACTACATACTATTTAAAAACCTCTACTAATAAACCAAGCTAAGACTAGTAATGGTAAGACGATAATTATTATCAAAGCTACAAAATCATTACCTAATTCTTCACGTTTGATAACACTGATAATAAACAAAATAATTACAAGTAAAGTGATGAACAAAAGAAGAATTTTAGCCATTTGAAAAATATGAGTAGTGTTATAAGAATAATAATAATAAACTATTATATTTACTATTTGAAATATATTGTGAATAGTGAATATCTATATACAAAATTTTGTCAACTTAGAATAGTTACATGTATTATTACATTAGATGAATAGTTATACTTCATGTAGTATAAACCGCATACCTTAGGTGTCTGAAAATGTACAACATTTCCTTCAAAGAAATAAATCACTTTCACACTCTCTTCTACATCTCTATTTACTTAGTTTGGTTCAGATATTCGCCTTATCTAAACACGTTATCAGCACGATCATTTCTATCGGAAATTTTTACTACACTAGATATAATCATGTCAAATCTTAAGCATAATTCAAAATTCAGCATAACTGGGGACAACTTCATAACCTGGAACATTAATTTAATTGAATACCTTACATGTGAGGGACTTAACAAAATACTTGAAGGAGACAATTCTGGAAAACCGATAGACGACCCAGATGAAATGGAAAAAAGAAAGTCAAAAGTGAGCAGAATAATCAAACACCATCTTGATGATGGATTGCAAACTGAATATTCAAATGCTAAAGATCCCAAGATTTTGTGGGGCAAAATTAAAGCAAGATTTGGACATCAGAAGAAAGTCTTATTACCCTCATTAATGGATTAGTGGAATAAGTTGAGGTTCCAAGATTACAAAAGTGTCGTTGCATATAACTCTGCCATGCACCAGATTATAGCACAACTAGAAGTTTGTGGCAAAATTATAACTGAAAAAGAAAAATTAGAAAAAAAAATTTGAACTTTTCATGCATCTCCTGTATTATTGCAACAACAATATAGAATGAAGGAATTTGCTGAGTATTCTGATTTAGTTACCGTCCTTCTAGTGGAAGAACAAAATAACGAGCTGCTTATAAAAAAACCAACAGACATGACCCACGAGAACAATTGCATATCTTGAAATAAATGCCACAACCTTTAATTGTGGGCATGGTGGCTTTAATCGTATTAAAAGACGTGGTGGACATGCTCTTTTTGATGGTCACAGTCAAGGAAGATACCATGGCCAAAACCTTTTCCACGATCGAAAGCATTTTCGTGGTAGAGGACTTGGACGAGGTCACATGAATAATTATAGATCTCCCAGATATGACCAAAATAATTGGAATCACCGAGGAAATGGTAGGTATATCTAAGAAGGTCCCTCGAGAAATTATGAAGATGTATGCTACAGATGTAGAAAGAAAGGTCACTGGTATAAGGTGTGTAGAACACCAGAACATTTGTGTAAAAGACAAATGGCATCTGTAGAGAAAAAGGGGAAAGAAGTGAATTTTAATGAAATTGAACCCAGAGATGATAGTACATATTTTGAGACTACTGATTTCGTTGAAGGACCAATGAATTAAATAATTATTTGAATAATGAGTAATGTGTTTGTATTAGTTTTACATTTAGACTATGTATGGTCTTAAGAATTTGTATGTGTATCTTATATTTGCATAATATAATAATGTTAAATATGTTGTTGATTTACTCTCTATTTAATATTATTTCTGTTTCGAAAGGGTTAGACATGGAATAAGTCAAATACATTTGCATTCCGGACAGCGGAACTACACATACAATCTGTAAAAGTAAGAAATATTTTACTAAAATAAATCCTACTAAAGATGTAATAAATACAATCTCAGGTCCTGCAGATTTGATAGAAGGAACACGTAATGCTACATTCATATTACTAAATGGGACAAAGTTTGTCATTAATAATGCTTTATACTCTCCAAAATCAAAAAGAAATTTGTTGAGTTTTAATTACATATATCTTCAAGGATATGATACCGAAACTGCAACTGAAGGTAACATGAAATACAATAATATCACTACTAATGTTTTGGGAAAGAAGAAAACTTTAGAAAAACTACCAAAATTGCCTTCTGGATTACATTATACATATATACACAAAATGGAATGCAATTTAGTAGTAAAAGGAGATCTCAAAATTGTGAATTTATGGCATGACCGTTTAGTTCACCCTGGTTCAACAATGATTCGAAAAATAGTTGAAAGTACACATGGTCTTCCATTGAAAAGTTTAAAACTTACTGTTTACTGTGGTTTTTGGTAAACAACCGCTGATCCTCCAAAAGGAAAGTTCTTTTGGTTACTCGCGGGATCGATTAGATTGATCCCAGAACATATGCTAATTTTTATGTAAGAAAAGCAATCAGGAAGAACGCACGTTCGACCAGAGAAAAGATACTTGAGGTTTTGGAAAATAAGAAAGTAAATAGAAATGTAGAAATGCAGGTAAAGATGCAAGAAAGGTAACTTTGCAAAATAAAATTAAATCAATGTAAAAGACTTTCATTAATGAAAAGAGGTGTTCCAACGTACATTTTTCAGTTTATCCTTTCTCACACAGCGAGTACTTGGACAATATTTGAGTAACTAGCACAATAGGTTTAACACCCCAAAAAACTACACAGATTTCCTGATTTATACTAAAAACTATGTAACCGTCGAGGGGTGGTTTTGCGTTAAGATGAAGACAAGTGTCCTCTGCATGTTCCTCGACCTCTAGCTTCCAACCACATTGCTTCTCTTTAGCCGCTAGCGAAACTGTCTTTCCCTCCAATAATTCAAATTCAAATGTCCCTCGCATTTTGTGTCGAAGAGAGGATATTCTCTCTTAGTCGAAGGTCATAAGACCTTCTCAGTCGAAATCTTGAAAGTGAGCCCTGGTCGAAGCTCAATTATAACTTAGATCTTTTTCTAAGTTATTTCACACGTCGAAACATTCTTCAACTTGGCTTGATTTATTCCAGTTTTTTGGTCTAAAAGACCAAATATAGTAAGTGTCGAAATCAGGAGCCAACAAATTACCCCCCAAGAATGTCTATTTCGACGCCCAAAGAAATAGCCATTGTTTGATCTTTTCGTTCGACACATGTCTTTCTTGTTATCCACAAAGGCTTGACGTGCGCTTTTCGTCTTCCAACAGCTGCTGCTTTCGGAAAAAAACATCATTACTCTTTCTCCAAGATGTCTTTTCTAACTGCTTTTACCACACTTCCATGATGACCATATTCCTAGAACCTAGGCAAGCATGTCAAAACGTTTCCCATCATCTGCACGGTAACCGCTTCATGCTTCGCCACGTGCCCCACTATCTTTACAGCATTAAATGGCCTTGACGAGACATATCCCTTTCTGAAGACTATAAATACCCTTGAGCCTTTTCATTTGGAACTTTCACAACTCCAAGCATTTCCAAGTCTTCTGCTTTTAAACACCTTGCATTGTCAACTTCGTTTCTTCCAAATCTGTAACAATGGCTTTCCTTTTCAATGCACCAAACAATCCCCAACCTAAAAATGCTGACGATATCCAAATCCAACCAGAGATATTTTCTACTAACCTTTCTCCTTCCTCGACTGATGGGCTTCAGTTCGTTTCTGAACCCATGACGAGGGAGAGGCGAGAAGCATATGATTCCCAGCTCCTCATTCCCATTAGGTACTCTGAATACATATACGCTATGTCTGGTCCTCTGTCCACATGCGTCGAGAATCCCATGAGGAACCGTGCCTTCTTCCCTACTCATCCATGACTCAAACCTATAGGCTGCGCAAAAAAGCCTAGGGATGATCCTGAAAACGCCACTCCGGCCAACCAGCAACATGTTCAGACTACGGAGGACATTAACCTTCAATTTATGAACAAAGGGACCAGGATCTTTCGATCATGCCCTAATATCTCCTCAGAGTATTTGGATTGGTTGAATAAGGTGGAGAAGGCACAAACCTCCGTCTGGAAGGAAATGGGAATTTACGATTTGGTGATGCTGTCGAAGACAGGATTGTCTTATTTTCCTCTCATGTTGGTATCTTCGCTATATTTATGGGATAGTGCACATTTTACCTTTCATCTTCCCTGTGGGATGGTGACCCCCACCCTCTTCGACATAGCAGCAATTATCGATCTTCGACCGACTGGCGATTATTTCGATCCTGAGGATTTATCTGAAGATGTTAGTGGGTTTGCAACTACAAAACCCACCTACACCACTTTTATCAACCACTTCCATGATAAATCCTTTAGTACTGTGTCGGAGGTGGAACATATAGCTTTTCTGGCTATGTGGTTATCCCGTTTCGTTTTCTGCACCAAGTCACTTCTGGTGACTAAGAAAATGCTCACGCTCGCGACACAGCTTCATCATGGCTATCCCCTCTGTCTGGCCGAATTGATTTTGGCCAATCTATATGAGTCCATCAGCAATGGTGTGACTCAACTCAAGGTTATAGGGGATAGGGAAAGCCTGCTGCTCTCTGGCCCTTTCTGGCTTCTCCAACTTTGGCTTAATGCCACCTTTGAATCTTTTCTTCCTCAGAAGAATAAGATCAATGAAGCGGCCCCAGAAATCCTGAACAGGAGGGTCGAAGGTACCAGGCTTGCAATGCTGACTCCTACTGATGAAGGCCAACAGTTTCAGAAGGCTTTCACAAGTTTCGTGATGATGTTTATGGAGCGCAAACATTTTGTTTCGACCATGGCTCCTTTTTCCAGTCGAAAAGTTGGCCCAGAATGGTTTACTAGACCATTTCCTTCGACTGAGGAGGAAGACTTGAATGATGAATATGTGGGTATGTGGGAATCGTTTCTTCGACCTAGAATTATGCCATTGAGATTCAAGAGCTCCAAAAACCAATTAAGCTTGATCACTTATCAACCAAATCTTGTCTCTCGATAATTTGGCATTGTCCAGTCACTTTCATCACCCATTTATCCTCGAGAAAAATTATTGTTATTTTACAACACAGACTACTCAGAAGATGCTGCTACCAAGCATATTGGTAGGTACGTTGCTCGAACCGTACTAACCATGTTCGACTTTAATCTCAACTTTTTGAATTTTGGCAATTTTGAGGGGTGGTGGAGACAGTATTATGATAGAGTTCTTCGATGAGAAGGACTTTGCCCACCACCTTCGTGAGGCGTTTAAGCTAGTCCTTGACAGGGTCAAGAAAGGTATTACTTCTTTTCTTTCTCTTTGCTTCAGATTTATCATTCGACGCTCGATTAACCTTAGTTTTTTTTTTGTAGCTGTCAAGAGAACCACATCGAAGAAGGCTGCTGAAAGCACAAAAGGGGGGAGATCCTTCTGTCAACCCTTCTCCCAAGGTATTTACTTTCTTCCATACCCTTATTTTCCACGATCGTCTGACATGGGTACTGATTTCCTTGACTTGTCTTTCTGGGTATTCAGAAAACTACCCCCAAAAAACGGAAGGTCCAGGAGATCAAAATCTCTAGTGACAAAGAAGAGGAATCTCTTCTTGTTCCTATGAAGAGACAAAGGTTAAAGAAACCAGTTCCTGCCGTTGAGCCTCGTCCCAAAATTAGAATTAAGACTACAACTACGAGGCCTCCTCCTGTAGTTGTCAAAGAGCCTACTGAACATGAAGCAGCTGCCAGGCTAAACAATCCTAGCGAGAGCGATAATTCCAGTCCAGGTGATGAAATCCCAATTCAGGTATTTGCTTCGACAGACCATCACTTACTTCTTGAACTACCCTTTTTCTTTATGAGAATTCTGAAAGAAACAAACTTCTTTTAATCTCCAGGACCCTGCTGGCACTTCCAACCAAGTCCCTACTCATGTCAAAGGCTCTGCCACTCTATTAAATAGTGAGGGAGAGCCTACTTATAAGCCTTCTTCAATGAAAGGCTCTTTCATGAGTTCAGCTGATGAAGTGAATCAAACTTCTGAACTTCAGCATGAAACCATAGAGGAAGTCAACGAAGAAGGCCCTATAGGAAATCATGAAGAAAATAGGGCTTTGTTGGTTGACGTACAAGAAACTGAAGAGGAAAGGACCCCTAATGCTGAGACTGTGATAGAGAGGGAAAGTGTACTGGAGGTGGGGAGTCAAGATGAAAGGATTCCAGAAGCTGATGGTAAAGAAGGCTCGGTTGAAGGGACCCAGAATCCTACAAACACTGAAGCAATTCTAGAACAGGTGGCCAACGTGGTTGCTGCTGTCAACGAAAGTGTCACTTCGACAGAGTCTAGAACTAATGAGGATTTGGCCTTGCTGAAACATCTAAATCCTTTAGGCTATTTAACTGCAATTCTAGAAGGTCGAGAGAGTTCCTCTGACCATAGTGTCTCAATTGCATCTGGAAAGTCTACTTCAACCTCTCCTCTCGATGAGGCCCTTCAGAAAGTTAAGGCACAAATCTTCAAAAGAGATTTAATGTTAACCTTGGAGGGGGAACTCACGGCTCCTTCTTTTCTGAATACTACTCTGAGGGTTGTCGATCTCCTCATTACTTCTTCGGACATGGCCAGCGTTATCTTGGATTTAATCTTCATTATTGACCAAGTATCAGCGGACTATAACCGTCAAAGGACTCTTAATTGTGAGATTGAAGAAACCAATGGTCATGTGGCTGCTTCCTGGCACGCTGCTATCGAATCATCTTCTAAGTTAAAAGGGTTGTCGAAGGCCCAGGAGGCTAGACAAAAAGAGGCTGAAGAGATAGATCGAGACACTGCTCAAATGAGGGTGCAGATTGCAGAGTTGGAAGCTAAGATTGCTGCAAATGATAAAAACAAGGAGGAGCTCCTCGCTGTTAACACTGAGTCAGAGAGCCAAGAGGAACTGGCTGAAGGGTTAAGACACGCTGATCGGGCCCAATCACTCGATGCTAAGCTTGAAACCCTTCATCAATCGAAGGCTTTATGTGATCGACGCCTAGAATTACTGAGAATTAAGTATCTTCAGATCAAGGCTAATCTCCCTTTTTGAATCCTGTTTCTTTCATCTATGTAATCACTCATTGTAATGACTTCAAAGCTATTTTGGCTATTTTAATGAAAATTTAAGTTTCCATTTTGGCATTCTCTATTCGACGTTGACTATATATTACTTAATTTTACCTCTTGAAGCATAGGTCTATAAGCTTTCAAGTATTTACCATTCACCCTCAAAAGTCTTTGATCTTCATTTAACTCTTCAATCTCATAGGCTCCACCAGAGAAAGCTTGGATAATCCTGAAAGGTCCTTCCCACTTAGGAGACCATTTTCCCAAATTTCTATCTTTTCGATCCATCGGAAGAATTACTTTCCATACTAGATCCTCAGGCAGAAATGTCTTAGGTTTTACTCTGTGATTATAGGATTTCTCAACCCGTTTCTTCTGCAGTCTCAAAAGATCCAAAGCTTTCAACCTTTCTTCTTCTAGGTCAACTAGTTCGTCTAACATCATATTCCAATAGACCTCAGAAGGGATATCATGATGTATCTGAATCCTCGTCACCTGTAGGTGGATTTCCACTGGCAACACTTCATCATGCCCTTAGGTTAGGCGAAATGGTGTTGTTCCCGTGGCCTCTTTCGGACAAGTTCGACATGCCCATAGAACTTGATCTAGCGTCTTGTGCCAGTTTCTAGGTTTCTTTCCCACGTGTTTCTTTATTAAGCTGATCACTACTTTATTTGCTGCTTCGACTTGGCCATTAGCTTGTGCATAATAAGGTGTAGATGTTAACAATTTAAACCCTATTTCCGCAGCAAAGTCTTGTATCTTTCGACCAGTAAAGACTGGTCCTTGGTCTGTTGTTATTGTTTCGGGAATTCCAAATCTATATATGATGTACTTTTGAATGAATTCAATGACATTATCTTGGTATACATTGACTAAAGGGATTGCTTCAATCCACTTAGTAAAATAATCAGTGCTCACCAATATATATTTCTGGCTTTTAGAAGATGTTGGTTGAATTTCTCCAATAAGATCTAAAGCCCATCCTCTAAAAGGCCAAGGTTTCACAATCGAGTGAAGTTCACTTGCCGGCACATGCGGAATACCTATATGTATTTGACATTCTTGGCATCCTTTTTCAAACTCAACACAATCTTTTAACATAGTGGGCCAATATAATCCTTGTCGAAACAATAACCATTTCATCTTTTAGCCTACTTGGTATGCTCCACACGCCCCGGCGTGTGTGAAAGAAAGAGCTATATATACTTCTGTTTCATTTAGGCATTTCAAAAGCACACCTTTAGGTGTTTTCTTGAATAATTCATTTCCCATCAGCACATAACTCAGTGCTCTATATTTTATTTTTTGTTCTGTCGAAGCCGTTGGATTTTGTAAATAATCCACTACAGGCTTTCTCCAATCTTGTTCTGTTAGATTGTCTATGAATGAAATTTCAAAATTTTCGTGATCAGTGCATCCCAATGTTGTGGTCCTTAAATCCAATGGAGACAACTTAGTGGATGTTACTCTCCCTCTAACTTTGATTGCTTGTTGTAGTTTATCTTTTGAAACTTTATACCCGGAAGCAATCTGCGCTAAGTAGTTAGCTACTTGATTTTCCAATCTGGGTATATGTCGAATGTTAACTACCTCGAAGTTTTTCAATAACTGTCTGGCTATTACGAAATACATGATAAGATTTTCTTTTATGCATTTGTATTCTTTTGTATTTTGTTATAGGACTAAATCTGAGGCTCCCATTATTTCGACCTGAGTTGCCCCCAATTCCAACAAGATTTCAAGGCCTGTGATTAACGCTTCGTATTCAGCCTCATTATTAGAGCAGTCCCCATCTATCTTGTACTTAAATGTTGTTAGAATTTTGCTTAGAGAAATAATGAGGACTCCGACTCCAGTTCCATCTTTATAACTAGAACCATCAAAGTACAGCTTCCAAGGTTCGATCTCCAAATAATTCAGTGATCCCTCTTGTATAGAGTGGTCGACTATAAAGTCTGCTACCACTTGACCTTTCATAGCCTTGAGAGGCATAAAGGTTAATGAATGCTCAGTTAATGCAAGTGCCCATTTGCCAATTCTACTGTGCAAAATGGGTTTCGACAACATATATTTCTAAACATCAAAGTGAGACGAAACCTAAACATCAACTGGCTTTATATATTGCTTGAGTTTTGTACATGAAAAATAAAGACATAAACATAGTTTTTCAACCTCGTTATATCTAGTTTCTGCATCATTTAAAACTCTACTGAGGTAATAGATGGGCCTTTCGACACCATGCTCATCCTCTTGAGCCAGCATGCTCCCTAAAGTTTTATCAGACGCAGCTATGTACAATCTCATACTTCTACTTCGATAAGGAGGTACCAAAATAGGTGGCTTAATGAGGTACTCTTTGATTTTGTTGAAGGCTTCTTGATGTTCTTGCCCCCACTCAAATCCTCCTTTGTTGAGTCGAAGTAGTGGCGAAAAGGCTTGCGTTTTCCCACTGAGGTTGAATATAAATCTCCTCAAGAAATTTATCTTCCCAAGTAAGGATTGCAATTCCTTCTTATTAGTTGGTGCTTTGGCTTGCAAGATATCTTTGGTTTTGTTTTGGTTTATCTCAATCCCCTTTTTATGGACCACAAAGCCTAAGAAATCTCCTGCTTTTACACCAAAAGCGCACTTAAGAGGGTTCATCTTCAGGCCGTAACGTCTCATCCTCTCGAAGGATTGTCGAAGATGATCCATGTGAGTCTTCCCAGAAAAATATTTGACAACAATATCATCAATATAAATCTGCATGAAAGTGTCAATAAAATCATGGAAGATCGAATTCATGGCTCTTTGATATGTTGCCCCTGCATTTTTCAGGCCAAAGGGAATCACTACTCATTCGTAAGTGCCTAAGGCCCCAGGGCAACAGAATGTCGTTTTCAACACATCCTCTTCAGCAATAAAGACTTGATTATATCCAGAGTAGCCATCAAGCATACTCATGTACTCAAAACCAGCGCAAGCATTTCCGCCACCGGCATAGGATATTCATCTTTGGGTGTTGCAGCATTCAGATCTCTAAAATCAATGCACACCATTAAGGTACCATTTTTCTTTATAACAGGCACGATATTTGCAATCCATTCGACATACCTGGTCATTCGGATGAACTTGCATCTCAGCAGTCTTTCGACTTTCGTTTTGATTTTTGACAAAATCTCTGGTGCAAAACGCCTTGGAGTTTGTTTGAAGGGTTTCTTTCCAGGCTTTATTGGCAATTGCAGTTCTACCAAACTTCTGTCGAGACCAGGCATCTCGTCATAATCCCATGCAAAACAATCCTTGAATTCTTTTAGCAATTGGATCATTTCAACCCTGAGTTCTGGATCTATTTTTGCGCTGATGTATGTTGGCCTTTCTTCAAGACATTCGTCTAGGTTTACCTCTTCCAGAGGGTCTTGCGCTAACATTCTAACATTGTTCGCCAATGGGTATTTTTCAAAACCTAGAGGTTCATCATCATAGATGACGTCTAACCTCTGATCTCGAAGGTCTTTCATTTCTAAGTCGAGAGGCTCTGGATCAATTTCTTTCCCAGTGCCTTTTTGAGAAGGGACCTGTTCATTGGCTTCGAGGGCCATATACTTAACTTCAGCCTCCAAGGCCGCTGTCAGTCTACTTTCGGCTACATATGCTGAAATCTTTCGTAAAGTTTGTGACTCAGTCATCGTCACCGAACTCACTTCCCCAGCCTGTTGGCCGTATATCACCAACTCCTCCATAGTCGATGTTTGATAAGTCTTCTTTATCCCACTGAAAGCCGTAGTCGGAGTGTAGGTATAGATAGCAGAAGGTGTTAGGTGTTGGAGTTAGATCGAACTCAGGTGGATTACATGGCCCTATATGAGCCAAATTTCTGTCGAAACTATTCTTTCCGACACTGTTGATTTCACCTAAGTAATAACTCTGATCTGCCTCAATGTTTTCCACAATACCATTGGGACGCCATATTGTGACCCTTTGGTGCATCGAGGATGGCACTGCACCGATGCCATGTATCCACTGTCGACCCAAGAGCAGATTGTAGTTTGGTTTTGCTGAGATCACCATGAACATGGTGGGTCGAAGGATTGATCCCACTTTGAGGTCTAGTTGTATGACACCCATTGTGGTGCCAATGCCTCCTTCATAATTAGACAAGACCATGTTATGGGGCTTGATGTTAGCATCTTCCTTTCCCAGCTTTTCCAGCATGAATTGTGGGATGATATTGATGGTCGCCCCACAATCGACCAGAATTTTATTTATAGTTATTTCTCCTATCTTTGCTCTAATGAACAGGGGTTTTAGATGATTCTTCATTGCCTCCGTTGGTAGCTCGAAGAAGGCATTTTGTTCCTCTACGCAGCCATTGTTCATTACATAGTAACATACTGGCCTATGTCTAGCCATTTCTTGCTCAACCATTAAGTCAGTTTCCTCAACCTCTACCTTACGGTTGTATTCTTTAGGTAACACTGATATGACATTCACCATGATGTCTAAAGTGTCATCGGAATCAGAGTTGTCCTTATCATTTGACCCACATTCTTCCGTCCATTCCATAGGATTCCTCTCTAGAGGATTCCTTTGTTTCCTTTGCACATTGGTGCTAACCTCTGGGTGAGGCCCAGCTGCCTCTTTTTCAGCTTTTCGCCGTCTTTGGAATCTTCTCCATTGTCAACAGGACATAGGGTTTTTTCCTTTGTAATTGCTCGATATATGAGCCATTTTATTTGACGTAGAAGCATGGTACTCCTTTCTGTAGTCTAAAGAGGAACCTATTGGCACATCGAACGCATGCCATCTCTCTTTATTTGGCCTCTTTCTTCCCATGGTGTTAAGCCAAGTATCTGTAGGTACATTAGTTGGAGACCGAAAAGTTGGTGGCCTCCTTACCTGACTCATGGATCCTTGTTGATGCCCCCTTCTGGGATCGAATCTGACTTCTAGACCCATTTTTTGTTGGGCATTGGTGCCCTGTTTCACTTTCATAATTCTCATACCTTGTATGTGTTCTGCGGCTTTCTTGTCAAAAATAGAGCTGCATTTAGGGCATAGCATCACTTCCGATTTTTTCTTCTGGAATCTGTGAAGAAAGTCTACCAGATCTTCGTTCTCCTTTGGAAATGCTGTTTTATTCACTACTTCCTGTTGAATAGCTTCTTTTGAGGCCTTGGCGCCAGAGACTTCGACCATGTTGACCTGCATGTTGCTTTTGGCAACGAGATTCATTTTCTGCATTTTGGCCTCTAAATTCTCTGTCGAACCCTTTACAACAGCCAAGTAAGAACTTGTGGTGGATCTTTTGTTGGAGCTCTCAGTAACTCATTTGCTTTTGTGTGGGTCTTCAGTAACCCTTTTATTCAGTTTCAGGCCTTCAGTGGCCTTCTTGTTTGAGCCTTGGTAACTTCCTTTTTCAGATTTAGGCCTTCAGTGGCCTTTCTCACTGTTTCGATAGTTTTCCTGGATATGTTTCCAGTAAAACTTCCAAAGATGGGTTTAGTAATAAAGTCTTCAAAAACTTCCACCATGTGAATGTCGGCTGGCTCAGCATAATGTGCCTCCATCTGCAGTGGGTTTGCGTCGATTTTCATCACTGGCTTATCAGCAAATTTCAGCCTTCCTTCCTTTAGCGCTTGTTGAACAAGATCCCTGAAAAGAAAACATTGTGAGGTTTTATGGCCCAAACAATTATGGTATTTACAAAAACCTCTTTTCTTTCTCTGTTCTAAAGGAGGCAATTTTCCCCTGGGGGCACTATCATCTGGCCATCTTTAACTAATAGATCAAATATTTCGTCACATTTGGATATATTGAAACTATAAATTTTCTTAGGAAATTTATCGCTATTTTTCTCAGACTCTACAGGATTTTTCCCATTCGATGGCACTAGCAATTTACAAGAATATGGTGGTCCTTGTTTTAATTTTGCTAAATCTATTTCGCCTTCTTCGACATCTATAGGATCACTAGATATCTATGGATCGTTATCATCCATTTTGACATAGGATACCCTTTCTTGTCGATGAGTTTTGGTAGCTTTAGCTTTCTCAGCTTTAAGGCGTTCTACTTGTCGAACTCTATCGGCCAGTTGGGCCATGTCTCTTAGGTATTAAGTATCTAACTTTTTCCTAATTGAATAATCCAGGCCCCCCGCTTCTATTTCGACCAATTCATGTTCAGGCACTTGGGTAAAGCATATGGATTTAAGTAATCGAAACCTATTTAAATATTCATCGATTGGCTCAGTGAATCTTCTCTTTACACTAGCCAATTCTTTTAGACTTATTTTGGTCTGTCCCATGTAAAATTGTTCGTGGAACAATCTTTCCAATTGGTTCCAGTTGTGGATCGAATTGGCTGGGAGGGTGGTGAACCAAGTGAAAACATTCTTTGTTAGGGAACTTGGGAAATATTTGATCCTAAGGTTTTCATTGTTTTCTATTTCTCCGGCCTCTATCAAATATCTAGCTACATGTTCGATAGTGGATTCTGTCGTATCCCCTGAAAATTTAGTAAACTTTGGAACCTTTCCCTTAGGTGGTAAGTCTGTTTGCAGAATATATTCTGAAAATGGGGATGTGAAGTTTGGTCTGTGAAAACCAATGTTCATCCCGTTTTGAATCATAATCCTTTCGATCATGGCAGTTAGATTATTGTTTGTTCCATAATTTTGGTGTCGAACTTGCTGTATCAATTCATCAGCATTTTGGTTTATATTTTCCATAATAACTCCTTGATCAATTTCTCTAGGGTTTGGTGGGGCATTTCGTGGTATTTCAACCCTTGGTTGTTCCATTTCCACTCTAGGAATCTGAGAGTTTGGATTAACGGTCAAATCCTCTTCCATGATTGCCCCTTGATTTGCTCTTATTGGTATCCTCTAGGGTTGTCGAATAATTTGGGGTACCCCAAAGAATTCAGCCATGCGCGTCATTTGCGTTGTCATTTGTTGGTTTGACTACGTAGCATTTTGAATGAGGGGATTTAGCATTGTACTTAGAGTTTATGCTAACATTTGCACCATATCATGATTACTCTCGTCCATCTGTTACCTCAAAATTGCTGTCGAAACATTTGTGAGGCTTGGTATTGTATAAGATGGTCCTCCTAAGAATTGGTTTCTACCCAAATTTTCCATACTGGCTCCAGATCCCTGTAATGGCAATGATGCATTCACCAAAGGTTCTGAAAAAGTGGAAGCAGCATTCATAAGGCTAGCCATTTCAGTGGTTGGCATGCCATATGGCTGCTCTCGACCCATCTAGGTTGTCGAAAATCCTGGGGGCACAAATGGTCGAGATCCTGGATTTGCCCTTGGTGGAGGCGTTCCTAATGGACCTCTTGGACCTACATACGAAATTAAGGGTCCAGTTTGATTTATGGTTAGCGTCGGTATTGATCCAACGGAAGTTGGGATACTTCCTTCGACGACGATGGTAACCACTGTTCCAGTAATTGGTGGAGGTATTTCTCCATGATTTGGCTCATTAGCCATACTACTCTCGCTATTTTTCTTCCTAACAGTATACTCGTAGGTTACTCTACAACTTCTTAATAACATGCAACGTTATAACTGTACAGAAGAAACGCAATAACAAGATATTTAATAAAAATTAGCAACGTCCCACCAGGTGTGCCAATTTGTTTACCGTGGTTTTTGGTAAACAATCGCTGATCCTCCAAAAGGAAAGTTCTTTTGGTTACTCGCGGGATTGATTAGATTGATCCCATAACATATGCTAATTTTTATGTAAGAAAAGCAATCAGGAAGAACGCACGTTCGACCAGAGAAAACATACTTGAGGTTTTGGAAAATAAGAAAGTAAATAGAAATGTAGAAATGCAGGTAAAGATGCAAGAAAGGTAACTTTGCAAAATAAAATTAAATCAATGTAAAATACTTTCATTAATGAAAAGATGTGTTTCTAATGTACATTTCTCAGTTTATCCTTTCTCACACAGCGGGTACTTGGACAATATTTGAGTAACTAGCACAATAGGTTTAACACCCCAAAAAACTACACAGATTTCCTAATTTATACTAAAAACTATGTAACCGTCGAGGGGTGGTTCTGCGCTAAGATGAAGACAAGTGTCCTCTGCATGTCCCTCGACCTCTAGCTTCCAGCCATGTTGCTTCTCTTTAGCCGCTAGCAAAACTATGTTTCCCTCCAATAATTCAAATTCAAATGTCCCTCGCATTTTGTGTCGAAGCGAGGATATTCTCTCTTAGTCGAAGGTCATAAGACCTTCTTAGTCGAAATCTTAAAAGTGAGCCTTGGTTGAAGCTCAAATATAACTTAGATCTTTTTCTAAGTTATTTCACACGTCGAAACATTCTTCAACTTGGCTTGATTTATTCCAGTTTTTTGGTCTAAAAGACCAAATATAGTAAGTGTCGAATTCAGGAGCCAACACTTACAAAAGAGGATAAAACATGTGAAGCTTGCTCTCTTGGCCAACTAATAACAAAGCATTCACCAGGAAAGATTCAGACAGAATCACCTACATTTCTTGAAAGAATTCATGGTGATATATGTGGACCTATTCATCCACCGTCGAGACCATTCAGGTACTTTATGGTGTTAATTGATGCATCTAGCATATGGTCATATGTATGTTTATTATCAAGTTGTGATATGGATTTTACAAAATTTCTTGCACAAATAATTAAACTAAGAGCTCAATTTCCTTATTATACCATAAAGAATATTAGACTTGACAATACTGGTGAATTTACATCTGAGTCATTTAATAATTATTGTGTGTCAATCGGAATTGTTGTTGAACATCTTGTTCCTCATGTGTATACACAAAATGGTTTATCTGAGTCCTTAATTAAACATCTTTAATATATTGCTAGACCATTGATAATGAGAACTAAACTACCAATTATTGTTTAGGGTCATGCAATTTTACATGTTGCAACACTCATATGTTTAAGGCCAAGTGCTAATCATAAACATACCCCTTATCAACTTGCAATTGCTAAAGAACCTAATATTTCACATTTAAAGGTTCATGGTTGTGCAGTATATGTCCTAATAGCTCCACCACAAAGAACAAAGATAGGACCTCAAAGGAGATTGGGAGTATACGTAGGGTATAAATCACCATCTATCATTAGATATCTTGAACCTTTAACGGGTGATGTTTTCAGGCAAGATTTGCTGATTGTCATTTTGAGGAAACAAAATTTCCAACATTAGGGGGAGAAAACAAACAATCAGAAAATGAAATATCATGGTATGTACCACATTTATTACATTTGGACCCATATAATAAATCATGGGAAGAAAATTATGCACTTATAAAATTTAGCAAATCAACTGCCAGATTCATTTACTGATTTGAAAAGAGTTACAAAGTCACATGTACCAGCTGTAAATGTCCTAGTTCGGCTTTAGATTTCAAAACTAAATGATGTAGCAAGTACATATAAGGCACACTTGAAGCGTGGCCGACCTATGGGATCCAAAGACAAAAATCCCTGAAAAAGAAAGAGAACAAACTTGATTGAAAGTAATCTTGAAAAGACACTAGATGATAATAAATCCCTGATTGAAAAATTTTTCTCAAAGAAGTACAAGATGATGTTAATAAGATAATTGATAATGAAGCTGAAAACAAGAATGATCTCGAGATTGCAATTAATTATGTTAATACAGGAAATTTATTAAACCGAAAAGGTATGAATATTGATGAGATATTTTCATTCTCGGTTGCATGCAAAGTTATCAATAAATATGATGATCCCGAACCCCAAACTATGAATGAATGTCAAAATAGACATGATTGGAAAAATTGGAAGGATGAGATAGATACTAAATTAGATTATCTTAATAACCGAAGAGTATTTGGCCCTATTCTGGCTATACCTAAAGGTGTAAAACCTATTTGGTATAAGTGGGTTTTTGTGAGAAAGCGAAATGAGAAAAATGAGATTGTCAAATACAAAGCTCATCTTGTTGCATAAGGTTTTCATGAAAGACCAGGGATCGATTATGAGGTAACATATTCTCCTGTTATGAATGCCATTACTTTTCGTTATTTAATTGGTTTATCAGTATTTAATAATCTTGATATGTACCTTATGGATGTTGTTACTTCTTAGTTGTATGGATCACTTGATAGTGATATATACATGAAAATCCCAGAAGGATTCAAAAGGCCTGATACATCAAAACCGAAAGAAATGTATGCAATTAAGTTGCAAAGATCATTGTATGGGTTAAAATAATCAGGACGCATGTGATATAATAGACTAAGTGAATATTTGATTAAAGAAGGATATGATAATAATCCCATCCGTCCTCGTGTTTTTATAAGAAAAACAATATCTGGATTTGTAATAATTATTGTTTATGTTGATGACTTAAATATTGTTGGGACTAATAAAGAAATCAAAGAAGAAAGAAATTATTTGAAGAAAGAATTTGAAATGAAAGATTTGGGAAAAACTAGATTCAGCCTTGGTTTATAGATTGAGTATACTAAAAATGATATATTGGTACATCAATATAATTATACAGAAAGGGTGTTGAAAAGGTTCAACATGGATAAGGTAAACCCTTTGAGTAGTCCAATGATGGGTAGGACACTTAATATTGAAAAAGACCTTTTAGGCCTACGAAAATTAATGAAGAGGATCTTGGCCCAGAAGTGTCATACCTCAAGGCCATTAGGGCACTCATGTACCTTGCCAACTATATAAGACCTGATATATCTTTTGCAGTGAATTTACTAGCAAGATTAAGTAAATATCCTACTAAGAGACATTGGAAAGGAATAAAACAAATATTTTGATATCTCAGGGGTACATTTGATCTTGGTTTATTTTATTCTAACAATACAAAACCACTTTTTCTTAGTTATACAGATGCAGGATATTTGTCAGATTTATATAATGCTAAATCACAGACTGAATATGTCTTCACATATGGAAGCACTGCAATATCATGGAGATCTCAAAAGAAAACACTTGTAGAAACTTCTTCAAATCATGCTGAAGTAATTTCCCTTCATGAAGCAAGCAAAGAGTGTAGATGGTTAAGATCAGTGAATCAACATATCCAAGGAGCATTTGGTTTAACAACAGATAAAAATTCAACAATTTTATATGAAGACAATATTGTATGTGTTACCTAGGTGAAAGAAGGTTACATTAAAACTGATAGAATCAAGAACATCCCTCCAAAGTTCTTCTCATTCACACAAGAACTTGTAAGAAACAAAGAGATTGATATTCAATACATTCGTTTAAGTGATAATATGGCGGATCTCTTTACAAAGGCACTTCCCACATCAATTTTCAGGAAGCACTTATAAAATAATCGAATGCGACACCTTTGAGATCTTTGAAGAAGAACTAATGTGTCCTATTGAGGGGAGCATAATGTTGTACTCTTTTTCCCTTATTAATGTTTTTATCCCAATGGGTTTTTCCTAATAAGGTTTTTAACGAGGCGACATATGTACCCATAACTATCCTCAACAAGACTTCAACAGAGCATCATGGCAAATATTTCAAAAGGGGGGAGTGTTATAATAATAATAAATTATTATATTTACTATTTGAAATATATTGTGAGTAGTGAATATCCACTATATACAAAAATTTGTAAACTTAGAATAGTTATAGGTATTATTACATTAGATGAATAGTTATACTTCATGTAGTATAAATAGCATATCTTAGGTGTATGAAAACATACAACATTTCCTTCAAAGAAATAAATCACTCTCACACTCTCTTTTACATCTCTATTTACTTAGTTTGGTTCAGATATTCGCCTTATCTCAACAATTCATTGTTTGTTGTGAAGGTTTGATTTTTTTTCTTCAAATTACTGTGGTTTTGTCATAATATTCTTCATTTATTTCATTTAATATGTAGTTGTACTTTGTATGTTAGTTTTTTTTTTCAAAAAATTAAAACTTTACCTTCTTTGTATGATGCAGATACTATCATTTAATGCCTTTTTTTTTAAAACACATTGCATAAATAGTGCATGCCTAATAGCAAAGTCTGAACAAAACATATAACAAAGCTAAACATAAACATGATATCATTCCCAGAACTAAACATAGAACATAACATTGTTTCCAACTTGGTACTAAATTCCTGATTTTTTGCAGCCCAAACAAACATAATATCCACTTCAGTCTTTTATCTGAATTTCACCTTTTCGGTACAACCTCACAAATAGGATTTCCTTATCTGAATTGTAAGTGCATGCAAGCGTATCTCTTACTTTCAGGTTTTCCCCTTAGCATATGAATATCACCCTTTTCCCAAGTACATTTTCATATATTGCATGTTAGATTTTATTATCTTGCATGAATGATACTCACCGGTGTGGAAATCCCTAACAAGGCACAATCTAATTTCGGGACGGAGGCAATTTTCTATCACGTTAGCTGGGAAGTGATGCATGTCATAACACATACAGTCAGTAATTAAAAATTTAAATACTACAAAATATAATAAATTGACTTATATAGTTAAGAATATTAATTACAAAAACTTGATTCCCCTTCTTTCCAGATTTGCTTATCTCTTTTAACCAAGACATCTCTTCTTTCAACTCTCCACCACTTCCATTCAGATTTAAAGGTTCTCCGATGATGCTCTCCTTTTTTACTTTGTTCCTTGAAGCATTGATTTTTGGAAACAACACATCAGCAGGAGCATTCTCAAGTAATATAGTCTCTGGGTCTTCCTTAATGTTGGATAGTATATCATAAAGTTGAGAGGTATTTAGTGGCACAAATTTGTCCAATAATAACAGTTCATGAATGACTATAATACTACTTCAAACCATTGCATGCAACCATATTAATAACACGTGAAAAATAGTTTGTAAGATCAGCTAGCGGATGCACTGGCTACGATGTCTTCAATGTTCAAGGTTAAATGGGACAATGAGGCAACTCGGATCATTATCTGGATGTTGGACGAACCGGCATACTGCTGCGACCTCGAGGCCGAGAAGGCAACTGAAAAACCCTGGTATCATGAGGTAAAAAGGTACTTGGAAGCTCAGGAATACCCTGAAGGTGCATCTGTCAATGACAAGAAGTTCATGAGGAGGTTTGCGGCAAAATTCTTCCTCAGCAACGGCATCCTCTACAAACGGAATCATGATTCAACTCTATTACGTTGTGTGGATAAGGCTGAAGCAGAGAAAATCATGATAGAACTGCATGAAGGTACATTCGGAACACATTCCAGTGGACACACCATGGCAAAGAAAATCCTTAGGGCAGGATATTTCTGGTCCACCATGGAAGCCGATTGTTACCAACACTCTCGAACCTGTCACAAATGCCAGATCTATGCTGACAAGGTGCACATCCCTCTGGTTCCTCTGAACGTCCTGACGGCACCTTGGCCTTTTGCAATGTGGGGCATTGATATGATCGGTGAGATCCGACCAACGGCATCCAACGGGCATCGCTTCATCTTGGTAGCGATCGATTACTTCACGAAGTGGGTTGAGGCAGCTTCCTACGCCACAGTAACCAAGAGCGTCGTGGCACGTTTCATCCGGCATAATCTGATCTATCGGTACGGCGTCCCGGAAAGAATCATTACGGACAATGGTACCAATCTCAATAACAAAATGATCACTGAACTCTGTGAACAATTCAAAATACAGCACCACAACTCTTCTCCCTACCGGCCGAAGATGAATGGGGCTGTAGAGGCAGCCAATAAGAATATCAAGAAAATTGTGCAGAAAATGACAGTGACCTATAAAGATTGGCACGAAATGTTACCATTTGCTCTTCATGGGTACCGTACCTCAGCAAGGACGTCAACTGGGGCAACTCCTTTCTCCTTGGTCTATGGCAAGGAGGCAGTCCTGCCAATTGAAGTCCAGATACCTTCTCTCCGGATAATGAAGGATGCAGACTTGAATGAAGATGACTGGGTCCAGACTCGACTTGATCAATTAAACCTGATTGACGAAAAGAGGCTCACCGCTATCTGTCATGGTCAGACGTATCAAAAACGAATGATCAGGGCATTTAACAAGAAGGTCAGACCACAAGAGTATCAGGTTGGGGACCTGGTAATCAAGCGCATCATCCTTCCTCAAAGTGATCCCCGGGGCAAATGGACCCCTACTTACGAAGGGCCATTTATGGTTAAACATGTGTTCTCAGCAGGAGCCATGATCCTAACCACCATGGATGGTGGCGACCTTCCTCACCCCGTCAATGCAGACATAGTGAAAAGATACTACGCATGAATAAAAGACCCGCTAGGTTGACATACCTAGGTGTTGTACCCCAAAATTTGCCCTCCCATATTCTCCAAGAAATTGCCAAGTCAAGCTGCAAAATTCCCAAGGGTTGTACAGTGCAAAGGCCTCCTATACAGTCAAAACTAGGGTTTGTGTCCTGATCAAGAAAATGAAGTTTTCAAAGGCCCAATCAAGTCTCACATGCCTACAAATATGGTCAAGTATCCTCATATCAAGTTTCAAGGCATTCAGCTCAAAATTGCACAGTCAAAACCCTAAATTGCATTACAGTCAACTGTAGGGGCAAAATGGTCATTTGACAGTCAAAAGTTCAAATTTTTGGTCAACATATCATTTTGAAGCCACAAACATCATTTGACCAATGCTTGATCATGATTCTCAAAATTTGGCTCAGAAATCATCAAGATGCAAAAGTTTCCTTATTTGGACAGCTGAAAAAGTCAACTGAAATTGACCAGGGCATAACTTTCACATGGATTATCAGAAAAATTCCATCCAAAGCTCATTTTGAAGAGAAAGACATTTCCTACAACTCATCTTCATACTTCAAGTCCAAGAAATGCTCTCACAAAAAGTTATCGATTTCAACATTATAGGTCATTTTCAAAAGTCAACAAAAAGGGACTTTAAGTCAAAGGCCATAACTTGAGATTGGTAAATCAAAATGACATGGGACCAAAGGCATTGGTTAGAGGACTCAAAGACCTTTCCAAAATGTCCAAGAACATGAGAAAAGCTTAAAAATTGAGCAAGTTATGCCTTGTGGAAGTTGGGAAATTTTTGGATATTTTGAAAAGTCAACATTGATTCAAATGACCTAAAATTGCTAATGGGCCCATTTTTCTTCCATGATTCATCATTCCAAGCATATGCACGACCACTTGGCCCAAAGGGAAGTATTTTCTCATTTTTTATTTATTTATTTGAATTTCTATTTATATTAATTCATTTAAATAATTTTAAATATATGAAAAATATTTAATTCACCCTAACCAATCTTTTTATACATGTTTTATGCTCAATATTTCGTGCCTAGCCAAATAAGGAAAGAATTGGAGCAATTGGATATGATTTGAATCAAATGCACATGGAAAATATATGAAAAAGATCCTTAAAATCAAATTTCCAAAAACCATCATTGCATTGGATTTGATTGAGTTTTGTTAACCTAATGGACTCACTACATATGCCTGATCATAAACCTAATCACAGGAGACAAAAAAGCTGCGCCCAAAAGCATTTGCAAAACTTGAATTTTTTGTTAAGAAAGTCAATACTGAAAACTGACTTGCAGGTGAATTCAAGACCTAATTTTCATTCCAATAGCTTCCTCAAGGATTACTGATCACATTCCAATCAGAAACATCCATTCAAACTCCAAGAATTGGTAACATGAACGCAAGCTGTATCAAGAAAATTCCACAATCGTGCATCATGATTCACGCATCCTTTGCATTTTTTATTCATTGATTCATGTTCATTATGATATTCTGATGCTAACCAACATACTCAATTGCATTTTTGTGCACTATATACGATTATGCCATGTTTGAGTTTTAGGGTTTTCAGAGGTTGGAATTGGGGATTTTCAAACGAGGAAAAATTGAGACTCCAAACCACCACCATTAGATTCAGCACGGTCAGACGAAGAAGATAGGACCATCGCGCCCAATTTATGAATGCCTGAGCTCTAGTCGCTATTTTCTTGAAAAGGGCCTAAGGGAACAAATCCAAAACCGTGGCTTAATGTTCTTGTTTCAGAAAAATAAAAAAACACACGAAGAAGATGGAGTCATGGCAAGGGGTGATAGGCCTGTTTGAAATTCGCGCGCTGGATCCACTAACGCGTTTGTTTTTCTTTTTATTATTTATTTGTTATAATATGTTAACATGCGTTGTTTGGTTCAGTTGGCAAGCGAGGAGGGTATTAACATCTAAGACCTGGGTTCGAGCCCCAGGTCTGTATTCCATACTATTTTTCATTAACAATTCCCATGCAGCGCCCAAGGTCAAGACGTACCATGCATCCTCAAGAATCAACAGCCACGCGTCCCATGGAATCAAACCAAAGGTTGAGATTGGGAGGGTACCATAAACCCTGGTCAAAGTGCTAACACGCTACTCAAAAAAGGTCAATGGACCTGAAGCTTGTTGGGCCAAATTACTGGATCCATACCTCCTAATTTGGGACTGAACCCCCCCTGGTTTGCAAATTCTATATATTTTCCTTATATTTTATTTTCAATTGTTATTTTATTTTCTTTATTGTTTTAATTTAATTAATTATTTTTTTTTACAAAATACAAAAACCTCATAAAAATCAGAAAAGATAAAAAAAATATAATAAGTATTTTATTTTAATTATTTTCATAAACAAATTGTATGTAAATAAATTTAGTTTAAATTAGGGTTTGCAATATTAATTCTTTTCATAAAAAATCTAAAAAATGTAGAATTAGGTTTAATAACGTTTTATTCCTTTTTAATTTTTCCTTCTATAATAATATTATTTATTTTATTTATTTTATTTATTTTCATATTTAAATTTGCATGTAAAAATTAGGTTTAATTTAGGTTAAAAACTTCCATATTTTTCTTAATAATTTAAAAATAATTAGAATTAGGTTTAGCATTTTATTTTAATTTTAATTGATTCCTTTTTTTCATCAAATCTTAAAATACATAAAAATACCAAAAAAAACAAAAACAAATTCTTGCTTTCTTTTAATTTTAATTTTAATTCCTCATTAATTTTAATTTTTTTTTGCAAAAGGGTCCAATGCCCATGTTCTTAATTCTCATTAATTCGCGTATTTATTTTATTGCTTAAGTAATTATGTACTTCTCCCGAAGCCTTGTAATTACTTCTCGCACTTTTTAATTTCTTTATTTTCTGTCAAATCGGGTCCGGTTTAATTTTGGCGATGTGGACCCGCGCCATTTGTAATAGCTTTAGATTTACTTTTCCTCGCAACTTTTAACTGTTAAACAAAGCATGCAAGAATGAATGGCCTTAAATAAAAATAAACGATAGATCACCATGTCATGATCAAAGATAATTTCTAAACATGAAAATAACACACAAATTCACACACCACGTCTAGGGTACGCCTCACCGTTGCCTTGCCTTCGAAACGTGGTCGTCAAGTATAGGACGTTTTAGCGGTCCTTATGTCCATGATCCAGTTGCCTCGAAACAAGTTGCCTCGAAACGGTTGCCTCGAATCAGTTGCCTCGAAATAGTTGCCTCGAAACGGTTGCCTCGGATTAAAAAAGGATCAAGGACATAAGGGTGGCTTCTAAGGTGTCCTACTGTTGCTTCGATGACCACACTGTCCCTACACTCGAATTGACCCGAACACCTCCAACGGTGGTGCTACCTACCTCTCAATGGTGGGATGGCACTACCTTAAGGACATTTACACAACCTAATTCCTTAGGGTAGGTAGATGACTCATAGATACTTGCTCTATTCAAAAACAAATCAAAACTCTTTTCACACCGACACTTTCAAAAGCTTTCAAAACAATTTTTCAAACACTCTTGAGGACTGATACAAGAGTTATTCAGAAAACTTTCAAAGAAACTTTTTCAAATCCACTCACACTTGAAAAGCAAACATATTTTGAAAACAAAATGAGCAAGTATCTAAGAGCCCATGGATAACCATGGATAGAAAGGGTGCTAACACCTTCCCTTTCTATAAATCTACCTCCCGAACCGAGAAACTATCTCATAAGGAATTTTGTTGTGCTTTTGTCCTGTCCATGTTGGAGAAAATAAAAGACGGTGGCGACTCTTGCTTCCGCGACATTTCGCGAACCAGCGTTAAACAGTCAGTTCCAGATCCACCGATCTCAGAACTGGCAACTCTGCTGGGGAATATTTTTAAAGTGAGGTGTACCTTAGGGCTAGTTCATAACTGTGTTTTCACTTGTATTGATTTGCTTGCTTTACTATTGTGGGTTGCATCGGAGATACATAGATCCTAACCCGGATCTGGGGATACCCTGTTTAGGTAGCATAAGCTGTGAGGGACCTGTCCGGCGTAGACCGACACAGGTGAAGCAGTGGCTACGTTGGTGTGGCACCTTAGTCTGTACCGATATCCCTTGTGTCGCAACGAGGAGAATATGGGTCTTCTAAGGAGCCATTAAGCACCAACATCCTTAGAACCTTAAATGACCCAACTTGGCCAATAGAACAGTAGCAGTATGCTACGCCCATTGAGGCTAAACTCTCGTGATGGTTCTGGCCGCAAGAAAAGATTGCGATGCTGGAGTTATGATCGATTGAGGGTAGTCAATGATATTGGGATCCTCTAAGAACCCGGTTACTTTTGATTAGGACAGGTATGAACCAACCAACTTCAAGAGGGTACTACCCAGACATCATGCTGGCCTAAACTTTAGGGGCTTGCCTTGTGTGACTTGTGTGCCTTACCATGTTTGCCTTTGTATCTGTATGTGGTGTGATTTATCATAACATCATAGCATCATGAGCATTGCATGCATCCTGCATAAGGACTGACCATTTCAAAGACAAGAGGGTTTCACCTTTGCTCTGTTTTGTAGGACATTATGATGCCTGTGCGAAGGAATACTATCCAGTTCAACTTTGTTCGTTCACCTGAGTTGCTTGATGAGTTGGTTAGCAGAATTCCAAATACCACTTCCTTCATTCAGAGGCATGGCTCCCTTCTCAGTTTAGTCACTGCAAAGCGGGATCATCAGTTGATGAGTGTTCTGACCCAGTTCTATGACCCTCTGTACCAGTGCTTCACCTTTCAAGACTTCCAGCTGGTCCCTACCCTGGAAGAGTTCTCTGATTTGCTTGGTATCCCTATCTTGGATCAGACTCCCTTTACTGGTTGGGAAAAGACCCTCAGGCTTGAGGAGGTGGCTGCAGCTCTTCCTTTGACCCATCAAGAGGTAACAGACAATTGGGTAACTAGAAGCGGAGTTAAGGGTTTCTTGGCCAAGTTTCTGATTGGTAAAGCCAACAATTTCTGGAATGACCTGGACTTTAGGGCATATGAAGACATCTTGGCTCTCCTAATCTATGGGTTAGTCCTGTTTCCTAATCCTGACAACTTCATCAATGTCACTTCCATAAGGATCTTTATGTCTCAGAATCATGTGCCCACTCTCTTGGGTGACATCTTGCAACAACTTCATGCCCGTACTACCCGAAGACGAGGAACCCTATGGTGTTGTATCCCTTTGTTGGTGAGGTGGTTTATTTCGCACCTCCCTAAGTTCGTACTGAAGAATCAAGAAGGAAGAGGTTGGGCTCATAGGTTGATGTCTCTCACCGATAAAGACATCATTTGGACTTGCAGAGGTTTGGATGAGATAGCTATTATTGATCGATGCGGGGAATACCCTAATGTTCCTCTGATTGGTACTCAAGGAGGGATCTATTACAACCCATGTCTAGCACTCCGTCAGTTTGGAAGAGCAAGAAGAGCAGGCCCCCATGAGATGTTGGTGCCTCACATCAGTTTCGAGTTTCAGGTGGATAGTGACGAGCTGCGTCGTAGGTTCATCAAGGCTTGGGATAAGGTTCATAAAGCTGACCCACAAGAGTTAGGGCCAAAGACTTCTTTACCTATGGAAGCCTACTACAAATGGGTCCGCATCCGTGCTCAGAAGTTAGGTATGCCGTATGAAGCTGTCAGACCCGTCATTCTTGAGTGTCCTGATAAAGATGGTGTTCCTCCAACTGTCCTTCCTCCTCAGATACCTACTGATTATGAGACATTGAAGAGATCTTGGTTGCAACTGCGAGAAGAGCGGGATTCTTACCGGGAAAAGTTCAACGAGCAGGAATCAAAGATCCAGAAGCTGACCAAGTAGTTGGAGAATGAGAGAGCTCTCAATGCCTACATCCGTACTGAGAAGAGGAGACCATGGGATCAATAAGGAGCTCCAGATGTGCTTTTACAGTTTTATTTCCTTTCCAGTATTTCCTTTCATGTAACGGCTAAGGGCAGCTTGTTGAATAATTTCAGTTGCAAAGTTGAATCTAATGAAGTGTGTTCTTTTCTTGTTTACAAGGTTGATTCCCGATTGTCTTTGAAAACATAAATCATACGCATTTCATACATCATATGCATAGCAGGTTTTTCCCCTTTTCAGGTTGCTTACAGTTCTTCGCTGTTTATTTCAGCATCATGAATCACGAATCTTCATCAACTGAGACATCAATCAAGGCTCTTCAGGTGCAGAATGCACAATTCCAGGAATTAATCAAGGGTCTGGCTCAAGGCCAAGAAGAACTGAAGGCTATGCTCCTGAAGAAGGAGAAGAAGAAGAAGAGAAGAACTGTTTTGTTCAACTCGGGCCGAAGGTTTAACAATACTCTGCAACAGGAAGAGGCTGGTTCTTCTGTTGACAAGAGTTCTCCTCAGGCAGAAGCAAGGGTTCCTAGTCTGGTAGTCTCCGACAACGAGACAGATTTTGATGAAGAGCAGTACCCTCCTGCAGACGACAGATATAAGCAATTGGAGGACAGGTTGAAGGCTATGGAGGTTCAACAGGTACCGGGGCTGGATTTCGGAGATTTGGGTTTGTCGACTGGTGTGATCATCCCTCACAAGTTCAAAGCACCATCCTTATCTAATTATGACGGGGCGTCTTGTCCCAATCTGCATCTAAGGTCCTATGTTCGGAAAATTCAGCCGTACTCTGCGGATAAGAATTTATGGATCCACTTCTTCCAGGAGAGTCTTTCAGGGACTCATCTCGAATGGTTCTATCAGCTGGATGGGACCAAGGTTCGTAACTGGGAGGAGTTGGCTACTGCTTTCTACAAGCATTATCAATATAATGCCGACCTTGCCCCCACACGTACCCAACTCCAGGGTATGTCGTTAGGTGCAAGCGAAGGTTTTAAGGAGTACGCTCAGAAGTGGAGAGACCTGGCTGGTAGGGTGCAGCCACCATTGACTGATCGAGAGTTAGTAGACATGTTCCTGGGGACCCTATCTGGGCCATTTTTCAACCATCTCATTGGGAATTCTTCTGCTGGGTTCACTGATTTGATTCTGACTGGAGAGAGAATTGAAGCTGGGTTAAAGTCTGGAAAAATTCCGAAGGGTGCATCATCTAGTTCTGAGAAGAAACCCTTCAAGAAGGAGTCTAGTGCCGTATATGGTTCCAGGAAATCAGAGAGACATGAGCACCGCCAATCTGTCAGTGCGGTAATGATTGCTAAGCCTGCCGCCGCTCCTCGGCCAACTAATCCTCAGAAGGTTGAAAGACCCCGGAGAGAATTCACCCGCTTAAGCATGACTTTGTCGCAGATCCTGCCACAGTTACTCTCAACCAATTTAGTGACTGTCAGGGAGGCGCCGAAGTTCCCAAACACTGCATCCCCCAAGTACAACCCGAATGCTCGTTGTGCCTACCACTCAGATAGCCCGGGGCACTCTACCGATGACTGTTGGGCACTAAAGAACAAGCTGCAGGACCTTATTGACGCCAAAGAGGTGCAGTTTGAGGCATCTGAGAAGCCTAATGTGGTGACGGCTCCCCTACCTGCTCATGGAGTGAATGCTATTGGAGACGAGGATGAAGTTGATGAAGCTGAGTTTGATAGCTGGATCTACCCGGCAACCGACAGTGGACTCAACAATTGGAGTGCAAAGGACAACTTATCTGTTTCTCTTGTTACTAAGTAATGAATTCCTATGTTTTTGGTATCTGTAATAAACAATGATAAACTCTATGGCCCGGTGTCTTACCCGAGGCATCGTGGTTCTATTTGTGAGGGCATACAAACTGTCATTTCATATATCATGAATGAAAATCTTGGACGTATTTTTCGCATTGCAAATATTGTGCTCCTTTTCTGTCTTTCCTTTCCTTTACATAATTTTCAAAACAGCTGTATTTACACACACACTCACTCATACAGGTTTCAATCCACTCTGGATCTTACTGATAACAGCTCTGCTACTGCCAATTATGACTTCGAAAATTCGATCAACTTAGCCGAAGACGAAGGTGAAGATGATTGCGAAGTGCCTGGCGAGCTTGCAAGACTGTTGCTTCAGGAAGAGAGGGCAATTCAACCCCATGAAGAGCCAGTGGAAACAATAAACTTGGGTACTGAGGCAGACAGGAAAGAGGTAAAGATTGGTGCCAACCTAGAGCTCAGCGTGAAGCAACGGTTAACCAAAATGCTGCATGATTATATGGAGATATTTGCCTGGTCCTACGAAGACATGCCCGGGTTGGATACCGACATTGTGGTCCATCACTTGCCAACTAAGGAAGAGTGCCCTCCAGTTAAGCAAAAGGTCCGTCGGATGCGTCCAGAGATGTCTGAAAAGATTAAGGCCGAGGTTATGAAACAGTTTGATGCTGGGTTCCTTGCAGTGACTTCTTACCCTCAGTGGGTTGCTAACGTGGTGCCGGTACCTAAGAAGGACGGTAAGGTCAGAATGTGTGTCGATTACAGGGATCTGAACAGGGCCAACCCCAAAGATGACTTCCCCTTACCTCACATTGATGTCCTTGTTGATAATACAACTCAGCACAAAGTATTCTCTTTTATGGATGGTTTCTCAGGTTACAATCAGATCAAAATGGCACCTGAAGACATGGAAAAGACTACATTTGTTACTCAGTGGGGCACCTTCTGCTACAAGGTCATGCCTTTTGGACTAAAGAACGCTGGGGCAACCTACCAACGTGCCATGGTTGCTTTATTTCATGACATGATCCATCATGAGATAGAAGTGTATGTGGATGACATGATCGCGAGGTCCCAGACTGAGGAAGAGCATCTAGATCATCTGCAAAAGTTGTTTGACCGATTGAAACTATACAAGCTGAGATTGAACCCGAACAAGTGCACCTTCGGGGTAAGATCTGGGAAGTTGCTAGGCTTCGTGGTAAGTGACAAGGGTATTCAAGTAGACCCTGCTAAGGTCAAAGCTATTCAAGAGATGCCAGTTCCTAAGACAGAGAAGGAAGTCAGAGGCTTTTTAGGACGCTTGAATTACATTGCTCGCTTCATCTCACATCTGACTGCTACCTGTGAGCCAATCTTCAAGCTGCTGAAGAAAGATCAGGTAGTACGTTGGAACGATGAATGTCAGGCTGCCTTCGACAGAATCAAAGAGTATCTCCAAGAACCACCTATCCTTATGCCACCGGTTGAAGGGAGACCTCTGATACTATACCTAACAGTGCTTGATAACTCAATGGGGTGTGTGTTGGGGCAGCATGACGAGTCTGGCCGAAAAGAGCATGCCATTTATTACCTTAGCAAAAAGTTTACCGACTGTGAGACCCGATACTCACTGCTTGAGAAAACTTGCTGCGCTTTGGTATGGGCTGCTCGCCGGCTGAGACAGTATATGCTGACTCACACTACCGTGTTGATCTCAAAGATGGATCCTATAAAGTACATATTCGAAAAGCCTGCTCTGTCTGGGAGAATTGCAAGATGGCAAATGATTTTGACGGAATACGACATTCAGTACACGACCCAGAAAGCCATCAAGGGAAGTGTATTGGCAGACCACCTGGCACATCAAGCTGTAGATGACTATCAATCAATGAACTTCGAATTTCCGGATGAAAGCATTATGATAGTGACTGATTGTGAAGTACCTGGACCGGATGAAGGACCTGAACCAGGATCCCGATGGTCTATGCACTTTGACGGAGCCTCCAATTCTTTGGGAAATGGTATCGGCGCCATAATCATATCCCCTCAAGGTACTCATACTCCACTCACTGCCCGGCTGTGTTTCAACTGTACCAACAATATGGCGGAGTATGAGGCGTGCATCATGGGTCTTCAGGCTGCGATTGACCTAAGGATCAAGTTTCTGAGTGTTTTCGGAGATTCCGCTCTTGTGATCAATCAGATCAAAGGAGAGTGGGATACGAAACATCCAAACCTGATTCCTTACAGAGAATGTGTGTTGACCCTAATCCCCCATTTCACAGAGATAACCTTTGAACACTTTCCAAGAGAAGAGAATCAGTTAGCGGACGCGTTAGCTACAATGTCTTCAATGTTCAAGGTCAAATGGGATAATGAGGCTCCCCGGATCATCATGTGGAAACTGGACGAACCGGCATACTGTTGTGATCTCGAAACTGAATTGGTGACTGAGAAGCCTTGGTACCATGAGGTGAAGAGATATCTGGAAACTCAGGAATACCCTGAAGGCGCATCTGTCAACGATAAGAAATTCCTGAGGAGGTTCGCAGCCAAGTTCTTCCTTAGCAACGGCATCTTGTACAAGCGAAACCATGATTCAACCTTACTACGTTGTGTGGATAAGACTGAAGCAGAAAGAATCATGGAAGAGCTACATGAAGGGACCTTTGGTACGCATTCCAGTGGGCACACTATGGCTAAGAAAATCCTACGGGCAGGATATTACTGGTCCACAATGGAAGCTGACTGCTACCAACATTCCAGGACATGCCACAAGTGCCAGATTTATGCAGACAAGGTGCATGTTCCTCCGGTTCCCCTGAATGTTCTGACGGCGCCTTGGCCGTTTGCAATGTGGGGCATAGACATGATCGGCGAGATTAAACCTACGGCATCCAATTGGCATCGCTTCATCCTAGTGGCGATTGATTACTTCACGAAGTGGGTTGAGGCAGCATCCTATGCTACGGTAACCAAGACTGTTGTGGCACGGTTCATTCGGCACAACCTGATCTGTCGGTATGGCGTCCCTGAGCGGATTATTACAGACAACGGTACCAATCTGAATAATAAGATGATCGCTGAGCTTTGCGAACAGTTCAAGATACAGCACCACAATTCTTCTCCTTACAGACCGAAGATGAATGGGGCTGTAGAAGCAGCAAATAAGAACATCAAGAAAATCGTGCAGAAGATGACAGTGACCTATAAAGATTGGCACGAGATGTTACCATTCGCTCTGCATGGGTATCGTACCTCAGCTAGGACGTCAACCGGGGCAACTCCTTTCTCTCTGGTTTATGGTATGGAGGCAGTCTTACCGATCGAAGTACAAATTCCCTCTCTCCGGATAATGAAGGATGCAAATCTGAGCGAAGATGATTGGATCCAGACACGACTTGATCAACTCAACCTCATTTACGAAAAGAGACTTGCTGCTATCTGTCATGGTCAGACGTATCAGAAATGGATGATCAGGGCATTTAACAAAAAAGTCAGACCACAGGAATATCAAGTTGGGGATCTGGTAATCAAGAGAATCATCCTTCCTCAGAGTGATCCAAGGGGAAAATGGACCCCTACGTACGAAGGGCCATTTGTGGTTAAGCATGTGTTCTCAGGAGGAGCAATGATATTAACCAATATTGATGGTGACGACCTTCCTCACCCCGCCAATGCAGACATAGTAAAAAGATACTACGCATAAAAAAGACCCGCTAGGCTGACATGCCTAGGCAAAAATTAGGGCTTCCCGTCGAACCAAAAGGGTTCGGGCAAAATGAAGGGATGAAAATGAAAAAAATCTGTACACCCGGCAAGTCGAAAACCTGAAAAGGCGGCTTGGGCAAAAATGGGTATCCCGGTGGACCGAAAACCCGAAAGGGCGGTCCAGGCAAAAATTAGGGATAAAAGCGTAATACTATGTCTCATTGGATCACTTTGCATCCAGAATCCGGTATCTACATCAAGTTCAGACGGCATCGATCAGTCAGCTTCACCTTCAACCAAGGTCATCAAGTGATGAGACGCTCGGAGTTATAAAGGCAATAGCAGAGTTGAAACCCAGTGGGATCATTCACTTCACACAGCTGTTTTATTTTCTTTTGTACAAAACTTGTATAAACTCTTTTGCTCGGCGGCGTTCTCTTACTAGGACGTCAGCCTCTTGTATACAAAACGCCTATTCACAGGCCATTCAAAAATCAATACAAATATATTTTCAGTTAAACGTGCCAAGTGTTTTTCTTTTTCTGTTTTGTTTTGCGAAGAACGTCCAAGGTTCAATTTGTGATATATGCATTGACAATAATTTGCTAACTCATAAATATTTGCATACGAAACAAAGGGATTAATTACAGGTGACACTAGAAACAGGGGCAATAAAAGAGTTGTCTGAGCAGTCTAATTGTTCTATCCTCCAAGGTACCAAGGTAGGTTCAGCTAAAGAACACGACCAAGTACATATTAAATCCCCAGAGAGTGGTTCAGCAAAACAGTACATTCCTCTCCAAGCAAAATTATAAATCTCAAGGAAATTGAGTATCCTCCCGTAGATCTCAATACTTCCCCAGCAGCATGTATTCAATACAAGCATCCCCGGCAGTCTTGATCTAAAGATTGTTCCCCGGCGGCATATCCACATTCAAAGGAATCACTTCCCCAGCATATCAAAACTTCCCAGAAGAGTCCAATCCAGTTTCCCCAGGAAAGTTGGAATTCATATCCCCAAACAGTAAGCTTATCCCTAGTAAATTCTGGAAGCTTATCCTTCGCAGAGCACGAACACGTCGTCCGGCTTGATTTAAAGAGTTATTTCCTCAACAGGATATAACTGGGTTATCCTCAGCCAAAAGCCACGGAAAAAGCGTCGTCGACAAAGTCTTCCTATCCCCAGCAAACTATTATCAACACTCAGCAAGGCATCCCTCTTCCCACAGAGTATTACTTCCCAGCATGGTCGCTAGAGTATCTCTTCTCCCCGCAGAATCTTCCATTTGCCAAGTTTATTCCGCAACGGAGTCATCTTCTCCTACCAGTATTCTTGCGATTATCATCCCCAGCGGAAGCAAAATCTATTCTCCAACAGCAGCCCAGGAGTGGCTTCCCGGCACCCGTCAAGGATTCACTTTCCTAGACAAAAACATACATAAAACATCACATACATCATTATAACATGCATAGACACATCATATCATACGAGTCTCATTTATATTGAGAACATCATTGCTTGATCCATATCATGCATTGCATATGAATGACCTTTACCTTTCAGGAAAGATCCAGTTAAATTCTCAATCATCTTTCAAGACCTTGTCCGGTTCAGTTAAATCGACCCTAAGATTTTCCTGATGCTTATCCAGTCAAAGGCCTTCTCTGGTTCAGTCAGATCGACCCTAAGATCTCCCTGATGCTTATCCAGTTGAAGATAGTCCAAGACCTTGTCCGGTTCAGTTAAATCGACCCTAAGATTTTCCTGATGCTTATCCAGTCAAAGGCATTCTCTGGTTCAGTCAGATCGACCCTAAGATCTCCCTGATGCCTATCCAGTTGAAGATATTCCAAGACCTTGTCCGGTTCAGTTAAATCGACCCTAAGATTTTCCTGATGCTTATCCAGTCAAAGGCCTTCTCTGGTTCATTCAGATCGACCCTAAGATCTCCCTGATGCTTATCCAGTTGAAGATAGTCCAAGACCTTGTCCGGTTCAGTTAAATCGACCCTAAGATTTTCCTGATGCTTATCCAGTCAAAGGCATTCTCTGGTTCAGTCAGATCGACCCTAAGATCTCCCTGATGCCTATCCAGTTGAAGATATTCCAAGACCTTGTCCGGTTCAGTTAAATCGACCCTAAGATTTTCCTGATGCTTATCCAGTCAAAGGCCTTCTCTGGTTCAGTCAGATCGACCCTAAGATCTCCCTGATGCTTATCCAGTTGAAGATAGTCCAAGACCTTGTCCGGTTCAGTTAAATCGACCCTAATATTTTCCTGATGCTTATCCAGTCAAAGGCATTCTCTGGTTCAGTCAGATCGACCCTAAGATCTCCCTGATGCCTATCCAGTTGAAGATATTCCAAGACCTTGTCCGGTTCAGTTAAATCGACCCTAAGATTTTCCTGATGCTTATCCAGTCAAAGGCCTTCTCTGGTTCAGTCAGATCGACCCTAAGATCTCCTCGATGCTTATCCAGTTGAAGATATTTCAAGGCCTCCTCTGGTTCAGTCAGATCGACCCTAAGATCTCCCTGATTCTTATCCCAGTAGAAGACACCCAAGATTTTTCTCAACGAGCGTTGTTGAAGTTAAAGTCGCCCAAGATTATATTACCATTCATGCTAAGGCAGTAACTATCCCTGGTTCATTCATCGCCGTTTGAAGCTCCAGACTCAGCTCCTGTAACCAGTCAGGACACATCTCACCAAGCATCTGAAAATCAGCTCCTGCAACGTGTCAGGTAATCATTTTTCTTTTGCAGATATGCAGGTTCTCGCTAAGGAATCTCTTACGCGATCAACATCCAGATGGCATCTATAAGCCCATCATCCTATCCAACAATCTCCAAATGACATCTATAAGCCCATTCCCCCATCACACTGCTAACATGTGAGCACAAATTTCTGGGCACTCTAGTGTTCAATCATCTTCCACCTTCGGATTACGAAAGGCACGTCAGCCAATCTGCATCCTCAGGTCTAAGAAGATTGAACAGGGGCAACTGTTGTACCCCAAAATTTTCCCTCCCATATTCTCCAAGAAATTGCCAAGTCAAGCTGCAAAATTCCCAAGGGTTGTACAGTGCAAAGGCCTCCTATACAGTCAAAACTAGGGTTTGTGTCCTGATCAAGAAAATGAAGTTTTCAAAGGCCCAATCAAGTCTCACATGCCTACAAATATGGTCAAGTATCCTCATATCAAGTTTCAAGGCATTCAGCTCAAAATTGCACAGTCAAAACCCTAAATTGCACTACAGTCAACTGTAGGGGCAAAATGGTCATTTGACAGTCAAAAGTTCAAATTTTTGGTCAACATATCATTTTGAAGCCACAAACATCATTTGACCAATGCTTGATCATGATTCTCAAAATTTGGCTCAGAAATCATCAAGATGCAAAAGTTTCCTTATTTGGACAGTTGAAAAAGTCAACTGAAATTGACCAGGGCATAACTTTCACATGGATTATCAGAAAAATTCCATCCAAAGCTCATTTTGAAGAGAAAGACATTTCCTACAACTCATTTTCATACTTCAAGTCCAAGAAATGCTCTCACAAAAAGTTATCGATTTCAACATTATAGGTCATTTTCAAAAGTCAACAAAAAGGGACTTTAAGTCAAAGGCCATAACTTGAGATTGGTAAATCAAAATGACATGGGACCAAAGGCATTGGTTAGAGGACTCAAAGACCTTTCCAAAATGTCCAAGAACATGAGAAAAGCTTAAAAATTGAGCAAGTTATGCCTTGTGGAAGTTGGGAAATTTTTGGATATTTTGAAAAGTCAACATTGATTCAAATGACCTAAAATTGCTAATGGGCCCATTTTTCTTCCATGATTCATCATTCCAAGCATATGCACGACCACTTGGCCCAAAGGGAAGTATTTTCTCATTTTTTATTTATTTATTTGAATTTCTATTTATATTAATTCATTTAAATCATTTAAATATATGAAAAATATTTAATTCACCCTAACCAATCTTTTTATACATGTTTTATGCTCAATATTTCGTGCCTAGCCAAATAAGGAAAGAATTTGAGCAATTGGATATGATTTGAATCAAATGCACATGGAAAAGATATGAAAAAGATCCTTAAAATCAAATTTCCAAAAACCATCATTGCATTGGATTTGATTGAGTTTTGTTAACCTAATGGACTCACTACATATGCCTGATCATAAACCTAATCACAGGAGACAAAAAAGCTGCGCCCAAAAGCATTTGCAAAACTTGAATTTTTTGTTAAGAAAGTCAATACTGAAAACTGACTTGCAGGTGAATTCAAGACCTAATTTTCATTCCAATAGCTTCCTCAAGGATTACTGATCACATTCCAATCAGAAACATCCATTCAAACTCCAAGAATTGGTAACATGAACGCAAGCTGTATCAAGAAAATTCCACAATCGTGCATCATGATTCATGCATCCTTTGCATTTTTTATTCATTGATTCATGTTCATTATGATATTCTGATGCTAACCAACATATTCAATTGCATTTTTGTGCGCTATATACGATTATGCCATGTTTGAGTTTTAGGGTTTTCAGAGGTTGGAATTGGGGATTTTCAAACGAGGAAAAATTGAGACTCCAAACCACCACCATTAGATTCAGCACGGTCAGACGAAGAAGATAGGACCATCGCGCCCAATTTATGAATGCCTGAGCTCTAGTCGCTATTTTCTTGAAAAGGGCCTAAGGGAACAAATCCAAAACCGTGGATTAATGTTCTTGTTTCAGAAAAATAAAAAAACACACGAAGAAGATGGAGTCGTGGCAAGGGGTGATAGGCCTGTTTGAAATTCGCGCGCTGGATCCACTAACGCGTTTGTTTTTCTTTTTATTATTTATTTGTTATAATATGTTAACATGCGTTGTTTGGTTCAGTTGGCAAGCGAGGAGGGTATTAACATCTAAGACCTGGGTTCGAGCCCCAGGTCTGTATAATTTCCATACTATTTTTCATTAACAATTCCCATGCAGCGCCCAAGGTCAAGACGTACCATGCATCCTCAAGAATCAACAGCCACGCGTCCCATGGAATCAAACCAAAGGTTGAGATTGGGAGGGTACCATAAACCCTGGTCAAAGTGCTAACACGCTACTCAAAAAAGGTCAATGGACCTGAAGCTTGTTGGGCCAAATTACTGGATCCATACCTCCTAATTTGGGACTGAACCCCCCCTGGTTTGCAAATTCTATATATTTTCCTTATATTTTATTTTCAATTGTTATTTTATTTTCTTTATTGTTTTAATTTAATTAATTATTTTTTTTTACAAAATACAAAAACCTCATAAAAATCAGAAAAGATAAAAAAATATAATAAGTATTTTATTTTAATTATTTTCATAAACAAATTGTATGTAAATAAATTTAGTTTAAATTAGGGTTTGCAATATTAATTCTTTTCATAAAAAATCTAAAAAATGTAGAATTAGGTTTAATAACGTTTTATTCCTTTTTAATTTTTCCTTCTATAATAATATTATTTATTTTATTTATTTTCATATTTAAATTTGCATGTAAAAATTAGGTTTAATTTAGGTTAAAAACTTCCATATTTTTCTTAATAATTTAAAAATAATTAGAATTAGGTTTAGTATTTTATTTTAATTTTAATTGATTCCTTTTTTTCATCAAATCTTAAAATACATAAAAATACCAAAAAAAACAAAAACAAATTCTTGCTTTCTTTTAATTTTAATTTTAATTCCTCATTAATTTTAATTTTTTTTTGCAAAAGGGTCCAATGCCCATGTTCTTAATTCTCATTAATTCGCGTATTTATTTTATTGCTTAAGTAATTATGTACTTCTCCCGAAGCCTTGTAATTACTTCTCGCACTTTTTAATTTCTTTATTTTCTGTCAAATCGGGTCCGGTTTAATTTTGGCGATGTGGACCCGCGCCATTTGTAATAGCTTTAGATTTACTTTTCCTCGCAACTTTTAACTGTTAAACAAAGCATGCAAGAATTAATGGCCTTAAATAAAAATAAACGATAGATCACCATGTCATGATCAAAGATAATTTCTAAACATGAAAATAACACACAAATTCACACACCACGTCTAGGGTACGCCTCACCGTTGCCTTGCCTTCGAAACGTGGTCGTCAAGTATAGGACGTTTTAGCGGTCCTTATGTCCATGATCCAGTTTCCTCGAAACAAGTTGCCTCGAAACGGTTGCCTCGAATCAGTTGCCTCGAAATAGTTGCCTCGAAACGGTTGCCCCGGATTAAAAAAGGATCAAGGACATAAGGGTAGCTTCTAAGGTGTCCTACTGTTGCTTCGGTGACCACACTGTCCCTACACTCGAATTGACCCGAACACCTCCAACGGTGGTGCTACCTACCTCTCAATAGTGGGATGGCACTACCTTAAGGACATTTACACAGCCTAATTCCTTAGGGTAGGTAGATGACTCATAGATACTTGCTCTATTAAAAAACAAATCAAAACTCTTTTCACACCGACACTTTCAAAAGCTTTCAAAACAATTTTTCAAACACTCTTGAGGACTGATACAAGAGTTATTCAGAAAACTTTCAAAGAAACTTTTTCAAATCCACTCACACTTGAAAAGCAAACATATTTTGAAAACAAAATGAGCAAGTATCTAAGAGCCCATGGATAACCATGGATAGAAAGGGTGCTAACACCTTCCCTTTCTATAAATCTACCTCCCGAACCGAGAAACTATCTCATAAGGAATTTTGCTGTGCTTTTGTCCTGTCCATGTTGGAGAAAATAAAAGACGGTGGCGACTCTTGCTTCCGCGACATTTCGCGAACCAGCGTTAAACAGTCAGTTCTAAATCCACCGATCACACTAGGCAAAAATAAGGGCTTCCCGGCGAACCAAAAGGGTTCGGGAAAAAATAAGGGATGAAATGAAAAAAAATTGTACACCCGGCAAGTCGAAAACCTGAAAAGGCGGCTTGGGCAAAAATGGGTATCCCGATGGACTGAAAACCCGGAAGGGCGGTCCAGGCAAAAGTTAGGGATAAAGCATAACACTATGTCTCATTGGATCACTTCGCATCCGGAATTCGGCATCAACCGTCTGGCTCAGATCTCGGCATCGATCAATCAGCTTCATCTTCAATCAAGCAGCAAAGTGATGAGAGGCTTGAAGACATAAAGGCGATATCAGAGTTAGAACCCAGTGGGATTGTTCATATAGCTGTTTTGTTTCCTTTTCAAAATTGTAAATTCTATGGTATTCGGCGGCATTCTCTTACTAGGATGTCAGCCTCTTGTACAAAAAAGCCTATTCACAGGAAAAATTCAAATCAATACAAATTCACAAATTGCCATTGTTTTTCCTTTTCTATTTTGTCTTACGAAGAACGTCCAATGTTCATTTTTTATATATGCATTTGACATTAAATTGCTGATTCATAAATATTTGCATATGAAACAAAAGATTAATTACAGGTGACATCAGAAATAGGGGCAATGTGAAGATGTCTGATGCAGTCTGGTTGCTTTGTCCGCCAAGGTACCAAGGTAGATTCGACTGAAGAATGTGACCAAATCATCCCCCTCCCCGCAGATTAAGACAAGATTCCGCAATGCTTTCCCCAAGCGAAGTTGACTCCCCGTCAATCCTGAAAAGGCACAACTTTCCCCGGCAGGTCTTAAAGCTTATCCCCAGTAGATTCTGGAAGCTTGTTCCCTGCAGAATACGGACGTCTCTCCTGAGCTTTATTCAGAGTTATTCCTCACAAGGGCTTATAACTGGGTTATCCTCAGCTAATTGCCACGGAAGATTGCCCTCAACAAAGTTCTTTCAATCCCCAGAGGAGTTTATCATCATTATCCCCAGCGGAATTCATCATTGAAGTCCTCAGCAGGCCTCTCATCAAAACCTTCAGCAAAGTATCTCTTCCACAGAACAATTCCCCGGCCGATCGTCAAGGATTTATTTTCCTAAGACGAAAATACATTCATAAACATTTCACGTTTTCATACATCCTGCTTACATACATGATAAAGTGCATACAACACTGTCTCATGTTAAAACGTCATGCATATCATACATCATGACATTGCATACAACTTATGTTTTGCCTTTTCAGGGAAAAAGACAATCCCAAAGACAACTACCTTCAACTGTCACAATTCCAGATTCGATACCTGTATCTAGCCAGGGCATATCTGAGAGTGATCAGTTTCCAGACTCGATTCCTGTATCTAGCCAGGGCACGTCTGAAGAGTTCGAAGATTCGATTCCTGTATCCAGCCAGGGCACATCTATCAACTACAACATTTCCAAATTCGACTCCTATATCCAGCCAGGGCATATCTGTTGACCATATTTCCAGACTCGATTCTTGTATCTAGCCAGGGCACGTCTGAAGAGTTCAAAGATTCGATTCCTGTATCCAGCCAGGGCATATCTATTGACGACTATTTCCAGATTCGACTCCTGTATCCAGCCAGGGCACATCTGTGAGCAACCGATTGTAGATTCGATACCTGTATCCAGCCAGGGCATATCTGCATAAGGAGATTGTAGATCAAACACTTGTAACAAGCCAGGAAAACATCTGCCTTTCTCAAATACATAAAGTTCTCGCTAAGGAATCTCTTGTGCGATCATCACTTCCAAATGGCATCTGTAAGCCCATTCCCGATAAGGTTCTGTCACATCTCCAGATGGCATCTATAAGCCCAACTCCCTATCCACCACCTATCCAAATGGAATCTATAAGCCCATTCCCGACATCACATTGTTGATACTCCAACATGCGAGTGCAAATTTCTGGGCACTCTAGTGTCCAATCTCCTTTTACCCTCGAGTCACGAAAGGCAAACTTGCCAATCTAACTCTTCAGGTTCAAGAAGATTGAACAGGGGCAACTGTTGTACCCCAAAATTTGCCCTCCCATTTCCTCAACATTTTCTCATCACAAAAACCTTGGAGCTCAAGATCCAGTAAGGGTTTCCTCTGCTCAAGACTTCTCCTTGCACTGTTGACCCAAATTAGGGTTTGTGTTTTCACAAAGATGTTTTGACCTAAAAATCCTAAGATGACTTTCATGCTTCATGTTGGACTCCCAAGTTTATCCATACAAAGTTTCAAGTCTTGATTCCAAGTTTTGCCCAGTCAATTGGACAGTTGACCTAGAAATCAACTGTATTGGGGAAAAAGTCAACTGTGGCCAATTGACAGTCAAATCTCATGAAAATTGACCCACATCAACATTATGAACTCATATAGACCATTTGATCAAGTTTGGATCACAATTCCACAAGAAATTTGATCAGATCACCAAAAGGGCAAAATGGTCATTTTTAGGGTTTTGACTGCACAAAGGTAATTTTTTACTGTTTGACCTAGCCAATGGCAAACCAAGCTCACATATGGACTCAAGGACCCAATGGAATTATCTTGACATGCTCAACAAATTCAAAAGATCCCAAGTACACAGGATTGACAGTTGAATTTCCCAGTCAATTGATCAATTTTGACTGTATACTGAAAAGTCAAACTTTGACTTTTTGGTCAAAATCAAGGGTCAAGATTCATTTTTCATCAAAACATGCCAAATCATGAAACTTGTTCACCAAGAAATCAAAAAAATGCACATTAGGGTTAGAAATGAGAATTTTTCATAACTTAGAATTTTTCTAAGTTATGAAAAACCCTAATTTTTTCCCAACTTTGCCCCACTTTCTCACCAAGATTCATTTGGATTAAAACAAAAGTCAAAACATGAAAGTTGTATCTTGTTGCATAATCTATAATTTTGATTCACAAAGTTTTCCCAAATGAAGCTTGTATCTCAAGTTACAATTTTTGGAATAGGGGTACTAAACCATTCTTAACTTAGTGAAATTTTAACCTATTTTGGCAAGGTTTTCTACCTAACTTCAAGGCCATTTTCCATACACTTCCACTTGGAATTTCAATTTTCATTTCAAAGATGGATTGTAGTACACATTCCAAGATTTACAAAATGTCCAAGAACTTCTCAAACAACCTCATAACTTGAGAGAATCGAATTTCACAATATGGCAAAAACTCACTTTTGAATTGGCTATTTTCCATGTTCATAATTTGTGCAAACTTCTCAAACCAGCATGCCCCTTGATTACAGGTCCTTAAACCATCCAACACTCAATAATTTAATGCATGTTCATTGTGCTAAGGCCTTGTTTCATGAGTTCAAGCATTGCCTAAAGGATTAATCCCAAATTGGAAAAAGCATTATATCCATTTTTGCAAAAGTTTCACTTTATGTCATAATACAAATCCACAAGTACAGATGAAATCTAATTGGCACAAGATTATGAGCAAAACACTCTGATCAAGGAGAGATTATGCAGCACATTAGGGGGCCTCTACCTGCCTAGAACACAACTTGGGCATTTGTTGCTTAAAGTGTAAGTAACATTGCATTTAGTACAACAACTTGGAGATCAACTTACAAACCCTTAAGCAAACTTTTGAAACACATTCAAGACATCCCAACTGAGCTAACACACGATCCTAAGACCTCCAGTATCTCTCCATTGCCATAATCACTCTCAAACTGCAAAAACAGGGCAAGGCCTGCAGTTTGAGTGCCATCTCTCATTCCTCTCATGCTCTCTTGCCCAAACCTGTTCAAACTCATTCCCTACCATCAATGCAAGCTAACCAAAACCTAAAACACGACCTGTAACTCCTCTAACCAGTTCCACCATTTTTGCTTTCTTGCTTTGCATTTGAAGGTCCATAGCTCGATTCAAGGTCTTTCAAAACAAAGTAAGCATTGGAATAGCATCACCACACCTCAAGGAAGCTATACTAATCATCACCTTGCACTGAAAGCTCCTCCATTGCCAGATAGAACTTCAACTGAACAGGTATTTTCTTGAACTTCTAACTCTTAGTACAAGCATCATTAGCTCTAGGTTTGTGAATAAGAAATGTTCTACTCATGCCACTGAACTTGTACATGTTTTTACTTTTCATTTCTTTTGCTTGAGCTGTGAGAATTTAAGGTTTGAATATGGCAGAAAAGTTAGGTCATGATTTGGGATTGTCCAAATTCTCTCTCATTTCTGAGAGTTAGGATGAGTTCTTTATATATTTGAAATCGTGATTCAATGCTTAACATTTCTTATGTTGAAAGTTTGTGCAAAAGATCAAGGAATCAGGATATTTGAATGGGAGTTCTTGCGCGCGTTTTCTGAATAATTTTGTGCAGAGGTTGAAGAAGAAGCCTCATGGGCTGGGCCAGCTTCTGTATTATTTTTTACACCATATTTTTGATTCATACCCCCCTGAGCCCATTTGTTTGATTTTTATGATTTTTTGATCTTTCTTTTTATTTCTGACTCATTTATTTTTGCTAATAATGTTTAAAACTTGAAAAATCATTTTTACACCATTTTTGCATTTTTTTAAGTATTTATTTGTTTATATGGGCATTTATACATATATATATATATATATATATATATATATATATATATATATATATATATATATATATATATATATATATATATATATATCTATTATTTAGAAAAGAACTAGAAAAAATATTGTAAATATATCTCACTTCTGATTTTATTTTATTTTTCCTTTTTGAAAATATTTTATGCAAAATATACTTTTTTATAAATAGTAAAATATTATTATTTTTATATATATAACTTATATTTAGAAATTAATATATATATATATATATATATATATATATATATATATATATATATAATATATATATATATATATATATATATATATATATATATATATATATATATATATATATATATATATATATATATATATATATATATATATATATATATATATATATATATATATATATATATATATATATATATATATATATATATATATATATATATATATATATATATATATATATATATATATATATATATATATATATATATATATATATATATATATATATATATATATATATATATATATATATACATTTATTAATATATTTAGGCTAAAATACTAGAAATATATATACATTTTTATTTTATTAATATTTAATGTGGAAAATACTTTTTTATGAATATACTCCATTTTATTTTATTTTTTATGTAATTATTAAATATTATACATATTAAATAGTTAATATATTTTATTTAATGAAATTAGAGTTTTACACTTAGAATAAAATACCAAAAATATACATATTTTTATTTTATCAATATTTAACACTAAAAATACATTTTTACAAATATACTTCATTTTTATTTCTATTTTTAGTAAATATTGTATATATTGAATAAATATTGCATTTTATTTAATAAATTAGGGTTTTGCCCTAAATATGAAATACTCCAAAAATAATCTTTTTATCTTTTATTTATTTAATATAAATAATACTTTTTTTTCATACATATAAAAACCCTTTTTACATTTTTTGCATCTTTATTTTATTTCCATTTAATTTATACAATCAATTACTTGTAAATATGCCAAAAATGATGTAATAGCTAGGTTTAATTTCTTTGTCTAAATATCCCCCCATTTGAACATTTGTACCACCCTTCCCATATGGTGTTGTAATAGTGTAGGAATTTTAATTTTCGCACTTTATCGCTTTCTAAATACACCATGCTAGAAATAGGGTTTGTATGCAAATAAAAAGAACAAAATAGTTTGACCTAATCTCAAGATAATCAAAGCATGAAAATGGACAACACATCTCACACTTGCACCCCTAGGGTATTCCACTTTGTTGCCTTCAAATAAATGGGCCATATTGCATGTTAGGTCTCTTTGGGAAAAACAAACAAATTAAATGATCATAGTCCCTCGATGACGCTTTCCAAATGTGTCCTAAACAAATGATCAAGTCCCTTAAAGAAAAATGCCCAAAGATACTTGACACCCGTTGCAATTATGGCCTAAACGATGACCCGCGCCCGTCCCTTTCACATCCTAACATGAGATTGTCCACCAAATACAATGGTGGAACAAACTTATTAAAAGGGTTAAAATATAGCAATAAACTTTGAGAAATTTAGGAGTAGATAACCTCTTAGTTACTTGAATCAAAAACAAAACACTTGCCTATTTTTCTAAAACCACACCTCACAACACTTTCAAAACAACTTTCAAAAACAAATGAAAACCTTTTTCAAAAGACATACATCTTTGTATACATCCCCACATGGATCATTACAAAGATTGCCACCACATTGGCTTCTTTTCAAAACATTTTCAAACACACACACACAAGCACCATTTCAAACAATTGAAAACAAAAGACAAGTGATCTAAGCAAGTAACTAAGAGCCCATGGATAACCATGGATAGAAAGGGTGCTAATACCTTCCCTTTCTATAATTTACTCCCCGAACCCAAGAAAAATCTCAAAGGTTTTTGCTGTGCTTTTTAAACCCTTTCCTTAGGATAAAATAAAAAGTCGGTGGTGATTCTTGCTCAACCGAAACATTTGTGAAAACAAACGCAAAACCATAGTCAGTTCTCCCACCGTATCACAGAACTAGCGACTCTGCTGGGGAAAATTTTAAAAATGGAGTAACCTTAGGGCTTAGATCACCCTCTTGCATGACTAATTGTTTGAAATGATTGCTTTATATTTTGGCTCTATTGTTTGGGGTTTGCAATCCTCCACCTGGATTTTTGGGAAACATTCATAGATAGCAATACGTTGTGGAAACTGTGCGGGGTATACCGACATGGTCGAAGCAATAGCTATATTAGTGCGACATATTTGTGAGTACCGGTAACCCTTGAGTTCAATCAAGGAGAGTACGGGGCTGCTGAGTGATGTCACTAAGCACTAATGACCTAGAACCTTACTTGACCATCTTGGCCTTTTATTAGGGGTAGTGAGATGACCGGCTTTGGTGCAGTCCGAAGTTGGTAGATACTCGATACTACACTCATTGAGGGTTGTTTTCTTGGAATATTTTGGTCGCTAGTTAAGTGGCTAAACCAAAACGATGAACAATGAAAACAATCCCGTGATATTGAGCTCCTTAGAACCCGGTTACTATTTATAGGACAGGATTTTTAAGCCAACTACACTCAAGAGGGTACTTACCTATGAAACCTCATGCAAGCCTGAAACTAGGATTTGGTGTGATTTGCTTGCACATATGTTTTATGCATACATCATAGACATCATAAAACATCATATGCATTCACTAACCATTTCAAGAATTTTGGATCTTCATCTTTGTTCTTGTTTTGTAGGTCATGGAAATTCCTCGCAGAAAAACCATTCAAGTCAACCTTGTGAGAATCTCTCCTCAACTCAAGGAGCTCACCTCAAGAATTCCGGAAAGCTCATCCTTCAGTGAAAGACATGGTAGACTGCTCAGCCTAGTCAACACCAACATTGAAGAAGACATGATGAAAGTGCTATTCCAGTTCTTTGACCCTCTTCACCACTGTTTCACTTTCCCTGATTACCAGTTGGTGCCCACTTTGGAGGAGTTTTCTCAACTCCTAAGAATTCCTATCCTTAATCAACTACCCTTCAACGATACAGAAAAGGAACCAAAGCCGGAAGATGTTGCTCGAGTATTACATCTACAACCATCCGACATCAAGGAGCATTGGGAAACCAGAAGCGGCGTCAAGGGATTCTTAGCAAAATTCTTGTTTGAGAAGGCACAAGAATGTTGGAACTCATTGGACCTACAAGCCTTTGAAGAAATTGTGGCACTCCTTATCTATGGGTTGGTCTTGTTCCCAAATCCTGACCAATTGGTAGATGTCAATGCCGTCAAAATCTTCTTGTCCAGAAATCCAATACCAACATTGCTTGGGGACATCCTTCACTCATTTTACACACGAACAATGAGAAAGAGGGGTGTTCTCATGTGCTGTACTCCTATCCTTGCAAGGTGGTTTATTTCGCACCTTCCACAATCTGTCCTGAAGAATGACCAAGGCTCGAGGTGGTCCCAACGGTTGATGACTCTTACTCATTCTGATGTACATTGGTGTTCTCGGTCCAGAGAAAATGTCATCATCGACGATCGTTGTGGAGAATTCCCTAATGTTCCTTTACTTGGAATTAGAGGAGGTATCACCTATAACCCTTGCCTAGCTTTGAGGCAATTTGGATATGCCCGGAGGGATGGCCCTCATGACATGTTGATTCCCGACCTAGTTTTTGACTTCGACAACGATGCGCAAGGACTTCGCCAAAGATTCATTAGAGCTTGGGGAAAACTCAACAAGGTTGATAGCAAGACTCTGGGACACAAGAACTCCATCCCTCTTGAGCCTTATCTCAAGTGGGTACGATCCCGAGCCCAAAGTCTGATGATGCCTTATCCTCATGTTCTCCCTGTGATTAAAGAGCCCGTCAAGGAAGGAGAGGTTCCCTACACCATCCTACATCCAGACATGCCTACATCGTGGGAGGAAATGCAGAAAAGTTGGATTCAGCTCAAGGAAGAACGAAATACTTTTGAAGCTAGCTTCTACGCCAGTGAGAAGAAGGTTCTAGAGCTTACCCGCCGACTCCATGAGCAAGAGGCCCTCAATACCTACATCGCACCAAAAAGGATGCGCAATGTCTTTTTTCCTTAAGAAGTTTATTTTGTAATATTTGGCCCATGGGGCATTTATGTACTAACAAATTTCTTCTTATTAATATGACGTGCGTTCTTCTTTGTCTGAAACAATTTTGAATGTCCTAAATCCTTGAATGCATTGCATACATAAGCATACCATTCATCATGTGCATAAGCATGTCTCATTCCAGGTTTCCTTATCTGTCTGCTGTTTATTTTAGTAGGATGGATCTCGAGCAAACAGTCAAAGACCTACAAGCTCAAAATGCACAGTTCCAGCAACTCTTGATGACCTTGGCTAAGGGTCAGGAGGATATCAAGACTCAATTGGGGAACAAAGACCCAGTGAAAAAGAAGAAAAAGAGACTCGGGGTGGCTACTTTGGGGAGAAGATTTGATGGAGAAGCTCGGAGAGTGCTTGAATTTCCTCCTACTTCTGATGAAGGAACCAGCAAAGGAGGTGGAGCTGCAGTACCTTCCGAGTCTGATGCGGAAGAAGAAGAGGTCGAAGAGGATGAAGATTATACTGATCAAGAATACCCTCCAGCTGATGATAAATACAAAGGGCTAGAAGACAGGTTGGCCACCATGGAGCTACAAAGGGTAGCGGGTTTGGATTTTGAAGACTTGGGTTTGGTTGCCGGGATTGTGATTCCCCCAAAATTCAAAGTGCCAGTGTTTGTGAGGTATGATGGGCTGTCCTGTCCCAAAATGCATCTCAGGTCCTACGTGAGAAAAATTCAACCCTATACGGCAGATAAAAACCTTTGGATTCATTTCTTTCAAGACAGTCTTTCTGGAGCTCAGTTGGAGTGGTTTTATCAGCTAGAGGGAACCAGCGTTCGAAATTGGGAAGATTTGGCCACCGCTTTCTACAAACAATACCAATACAATTCTGACCTTTCCCCTACTCATACCCAACTTCAGGGTATGTCGCTAGGAACAAGTGAGGGATTCAAAGAGTACGCAAAACAATGGAGGGATTTGGCTGGCAGGGTGCAGCCTCCTTTAACCGATCGTGAACTTGTTGATATGTTTCTAGGGACCCTATCTGGGCCATTTTTCAATCATCTGATTGGTAACTCTTCCGCGGGGTTTACCGATTTGATCTTAATGGGCGAAAGAATAGAAGTTGGCATCAAGTCAGGAAAGATTCAGAAGGGTGTTGCTGCAAGTACTGAGAAGAGGCCTTTTAAGAAAGAAGCAAGTGCTGTCTATGGTCCTAGAAGACAAGTCAAGCCAGAAAGTCCCCAAGCCGTCTGTGATACGGTGGGAGAACTGACTATGGTCTTGCGTTTGTTTTCGCAAATGTTTCGGTTGAGCAAGAGTCGCCACCGACTTTTTATTTTATCCTAAGGAAAGGTTAAAAAGCACAGCAAAAACCTTTTGAGATGTTTTCTTGGGTTCGGGGAGTAGATTATAGAAAGGGAAGGTATTAGCACCCTTTCTATCCACGGTTATCCATGGGCTCTTAGTTACTTGCTTAGATCACTTGCCTTGTGTTTTCAATTATTTTAAATGGTGCTTGAGTGTGTGGGTTTGAAAATGTTTTGAAAAGAGGCCAATGTGGTGGCAACCTTTGTAATGATCCATGTTGGGATGTATACAAAGGTGTATGTCTTTTGAAAAGGTTTTCATTTGTTTTTGAAAGGTTGTTTTTGAAAGTGTAGTGATGTGTGGTTTTTGAAATAGGCAAGTGTTTTGTTTTGCAAATTCGATTCAAGTAACTAAGAGGTTATCTACTCCTAAATTTCTCAAAAGATTATTGCTATGTTTTAACCCTTTTAACAAGTTTGTTCCACCATTGAATTTGGTGGACAACCTTATGTTAGGATGTGAAAGGGACAGGCGCGGGTCATCGTTTAGACCATAATTGCAACGGCGTTAAATGTCTTTGGGCAATTTTCTTTAAGGGACTTGATCATTTGTTTTTGTTTGTTTTGAAAAGTTTTATCGAGGGACTATGATCATTCAAATTGTTTGCTTTGCCCAAAGAAGTTCAACATACAATATGGCCCATTTTTTTGAAAGGCAACAAGTGGAATACCCTAGGGGGTGCAAGTGTGATTTGTGTGTCCATTTTCATGCTTGTTTATCTTGAGATTAGGTCATAACTATTTTTTATCGTTTTTCGCATACAAACCCTAATTCTAACATGTTATCATTAGAAAGCAATAAAGTGCGAAAATAAATTTACTAAGCTATTACAAAACCAAATATGGGAAGGGGGGTACAAATGTTCAAATGGGGATATTGACAAGTAATTTAAACCTAAATTATTACATCATTTTGAATATTTGCAATTTAATCAATGTACAAAAATTAAATAAGAATGCAAGATGCACAAAAAAAATGTTTTGTATATGTATGAAAAAAATATTATTTATGTAAAAGAGAAAAGAAAATAAAAATATATTATTTTTTTTGGAGTATTTTGAATTTAGGGCAAAAACCCTAATTTTATTAAGAAAAATGTATTATTGTTTAATTTAATACAAACATTTATTTATTATGTGCAAAAAATAAAAATAATGAAGTATATTATGAAAAAGTATTTTTTTGTATCAAATATTAAAAAAATGAAAAATTCAAGTATTTTTATATTTTAACTTAAATATATTAATAAACATATATATATTATATTAAGTTTTTAATATACATTATGTGCAAAATATTTAATATTTAATAAAATAAATAAAAAGGGTATTTTTTATGTGAAATATTTTCAGAAGGTTATATAACATAAAAATAAAAATAGAAGTATTTTTTTTTTACATCTTTTTTCTATTTTTATTCTAAATAAATATATATATATATATATATATATATATATATATATATATATATATATATATATATATATATATATATATATATATATATATATATATATATATATATATATATATATATATATATATATATATATATATATATATATCTATTCATATACAAATCAAAAGAAAAATCAAATAAAAACCAAATAAAATCAAAAAATGATGAGAAAAATATTTTCAAAATTTTAATATGCTGAGAAAAAATAAACAAGTCAAATAAAAAAAGAAAAAGTCAAAAAGAATTAAAAATAAGACAAATGGGCTTGGGGGGTTCATGAGTAATTATGGGGTGTGAAAAGAAAAGCACAAGACAAGCCCAGCCCAAAGCCCCTGTCTTCAACCTCCAGCACAAATGTTTGAAAAAAACGCGCGCCATGTTCATCAATGTCCAACTCTCGATTCCTGGCTTTTTAGCAAAAACTCATAACACAACAAATGTTCAGCATGAAGAGACGATTCTAACCATGTATGGAACTTGACCTGACTCTCTAAGATGAGGGAGAATTTCTCCTCCCCCAAATCCTAACCTAGTTTTTCTGCCATTTTTAAACTCCAAATTCTCTCTACTCAGGCAAAAGAAATGAAATGTAAAGATATGTACATGTTCAGGGCTATGAGTAGAACCTTGTTTCTTCACAAACTTAAGACTAAAGATGCATGATAAGAGAGATACGAGTTCAAAGTTTTACCTGTGCAGTTGAACTTCTATCTGGAGAATGAGGAACTTCTGGTGCAAGGTAGTGATTGGGAAAGCTTCCTTGAGGTCCAAGGATGCTGTTTCAATGCTTACTTTGTCTTGAAACTTCTTGTATCGAGCTGTGGAACTTCAACTGCAAGAGGAAAAAATGAAAATGGTGGAAACTGTTAGAGGGATTACAGGCCAGGTTTTAGGTCATGGTCAGCTTGCATACATGCTAGGGAATGTGTATGGATTGATTTTGGTGAGAATGCTCGAGGGAGATGGGAGTTGGCACTCAAACTGCAGAGGCAACCCTGTTTTTGCAGTTTGAGGATGATTCTGAGATGGAGGGTGCTTGAGAGGTCAAGGACTCGTGCAAAAGCTTGGATATGTTCTTTGGAATGTGTTTGATAACTTTGTTCTTGTGTTTCTATGCTGAGAAAAGAGTTGTCACAAGTTATCCTATGTTTCTTCTATGTGAAGCAAAGAAATGCAAGTTGTGTTTTTTGACTGATGCAGGCCCCCATAACAAGCTGCAAAAACTTGTCTTGATCAGTGAAATTAGCTCCTAAACTTGTGCCAATGAGATCCTAACTGTACTTGCTTGGATTTCAATTTGACATAAAGCTAGCTTTTTACAAAAATGGATAAAGCACTTTATCTACTTTGAGATCAATCCACTATGCAATGTTAGAACACAAAGAACATGGCCTTGGCACAATGAATAAGCATTAAATTATTGAGTATGGAATGGTTCAAGGACCTGTAATCAAGCATAAAGCAAGCTGAGTTCAAATTTGCAAGGTTATGAACATGTCTTGGTTAAGAACAAAAGTGAATTTTTGCCAACTTGTGAAATTCGAATCTCTCAAGTTATGAGGTTGTTTGAGAATTTCTTGGACATTTTGGAAAGCTTGGAATGTGTACTACAATCCATCTTTGAAATGCAAATTTAAATTCCAAGTGGAAGGGTATGAAAAATGGCCTTGAAGTGGGGTAGAAAACCTTGTCAAAATAGGTTAAAATTTCACTAAGTTAAAAATGGTTTAGTGCCCTTATTCAAAAACTTGTAACTTGAGATACAAGCTTCAAATGAGAAAACTTTGTGAATCAAAGTTGTAGATTATGCAACAATCTACAACTTTCATGTTTTGACTTTTGCTTGAATCCAAATGGATCTTGGTGAAAAGATGGGGCAAAGTTGGGGAAAAATTAGGGTTTTTCATAACTTAGAAAAATTCGAAGTTATGAAAAATTCCATTTTCAAACCCTAATTTGCATTTTGTGATTTCTTGGTGAACAAGTTTCATGATTTGGCATGTTTTGATGAAAAATGAATCTTGACTCTTGATTTTGACCAAAAAGTCAAAGTTTGACTTTTCAGTATACAGTCAAAATTGATCAATTGACTGGGAAATTCAACTGTCAATCTTGTGTACTTGGGATCTTTTGAGTTTGTTGAGCATGTCAAGATAATTCCATGGGGTCCTTGAGTCCATATGTGAGCTTGGTTTGCCATTGGCTAGGTCAAACAGTCAAAAATTACCTTTGTGCAGTCAAAACCCTAAAAATGACCATTTTGCCCTTTTGATGATCTGATCAAATTTCTTGTGGAATTGTGATCCAAACTTGATCAAATGGTCCATATGAGTTCATAATGTTGATGTGGGTCAAATATCATGAGGTTTGACTGTCAATTGACCACAGTTGACTTTTTCCCCAATACAGCTGATTTCTAGGTCAACTGTCCAATTGACTGGGCAAAACTTGGAATCAAGACTTGAAACTTGGCATGGGTAAACTTGGGAGTCCAATATGAAGCATGAAAGTCATCTTAGGCATTTTAGGTCAAAACATCCTTGGGCAAACACAAACCCTAATTTGAGTCCATAGTGCAAAGGAGAAGTCTTGAGTAGAGGAAACCCTAACTGGATCTTGATCTTCAAAGGTCTTGTGATGAGAAAATGTTGAGGAAATGGGAGGGCAAATTTTGGGGTACAACACCGTCAATGCTCTGGTCATTTCAAAACCTGTTGCTGCTCCTCAGCAGTACAATCAACAAAGAGGTGAAAGGCCCAAGAGGCAGTATACTCGGTTGAGTATGACCTTATCACAAATTTTACCCCAACTGTTATCAACCAACTTGGTGACCATCAAAGAAGCTCCTAAAGTCGTGAATACTGCATCTCCTAAGTATAACCCAAATGCCCGTTGTGCTTATCATTCTGATAGCCCCGGGCATACTACTGATGATTGCTGGGCCTTGAGAAACAAAGTGCAAGATCTTATTGACGCGAAGGAAATTCAGTTTGAAGCGCCTGAGAGGCCGAATGTTGTAACTGCTCCTATGCCCCAGCATAGAGTAAATGCCATTGAAGAAGAGTTGTATGTTGTTTCAGTGAATGATGTTGCTACCCCTCTGTTGACTGTTAAGAGGAACTTACTACTAGCCGGTTTATTTCCGGGTTGTAGTAAGGGTTGCCTCCTGTATGCTGTTATCCCTACCGGTTGTCCACTGCTGAAATCAGGCATCCAAAGCCTGATGGATAGCAAGGAAATTCTGTTCAAGAAAACTGCTGTTCCGTTTGTTTCCGTTGAAGAAATATCTGTTGTCACAATTTACAATCCTGCCAAAGCTCCCATGAAGAAACCAGTCCAAATTATGTCTGTTGCACCCATTACTATTATTGTTCCGGGGCCTCTCCCCTATGAGTCTGATAAAGCGGTCCCATGGCATTATGGGACCGACGTGTATGTGCTTGGGGTGAAGCAGGAGTTCAACACCAATACCAGTATCAGTAACATCACTGGTCCCGCCAAGATTACCCGCAGTGGTAGGCTCTTCTCGCCTGACATTGCACCGCCAGTTATCCGGAAACCTCTCACCATCACACCCGCAAGTGTGAATGTTCCAATTCAAGTTTCTGTGTCTACTACTGCCACCGAGTCCTCTGATACTCGGGGCAAAGAAGTTGCTACCGATTTGCCTGCCAGGACGGAGGCACCAAAAAAGACTGCTGTAGAAGCCTCCCAACAAGAAATGGAGGAAATTCTTAAAATCATCAAAAAGAGTGACTTTAACGTTGTTGAACAGTTGGGGCATACTCCCTCCAAAATCTCTATGCTATCATTACTGCTATGCTCAGAGGCCCATGCAAAAGCCCTGATTTCATTTCTGAAAACGGCCCATGTGCCGCAAGAGACCTCCGCGGATCAATTCACTGACTGTGTGGCTAATTTGACGGCTGACAATGGCTTGGGGTTCTCAGATGCTGACCTTACCGCCAAAGGGAAAAATCACAATGATGCCCTGCATGTTTCCATAGAATGCAGGGGCACTACTCTCGCACACGTGTTAGTGGATACCGGCTCTTCCCTGAATGTTTTGCCCAAGAAGGCATTGGATCGCTTGGATTGTGAGGGTCTGGAATTGAAACCTAGTAACATCATTGTTAGAGCCTTCGACGGTTCTAAGAGGATGGTGCACGGTGAAGTAGACATTCCTATTCGTGTGGGTTCCCAAGTTTTCGACTCAACGTTCTATGTAATGGACATTCGTCCATCTTACTCCTGCTTGTTGGGTCGCCCCTGGATTCACAAGGCTGGGGCAGTAACATCCACTCTACACCAAAAGCTCAAATACCCTGTCAAAGGGAAGATTGTTACTGTGTAAGGTGAGGAGGAATACATGGTTAGTCACTTAAATTCATTCGGGTATATCGAGATGGACGGGGAGTTTATTGAAACCCCCTTTCAGCATTTTGAGGAGGTACCTCCAACGTTGGCATCGGCTGAGGCAGTGAGTGAAGAAGACTTTCAGTTGAAGATGGCGTCCTTGAAGGATGCCCGGGCTGTAATCGAGAAAGGCAGTTGTGCAAACTGGGGTCAGCTTCCTGACTTCACTCAAAAGAACGACAAGTTTGGGCTGGGCTTTACTACGGAGGCTCAGAGGGCTGTGCGTAAGGACAAGATCAGAAAGGCTCCGGTGTTTATCTCCAACCCAAGGGTGAATGCTATCGAGGAGGATGTAGAGGAAGTAGAGTTTGACAGTTGGATCTATCCAACTACCAGCAACGGACCAAGCAACTGGACGGCAAAGGATTTTACACCGATCACATTTGTCACGCAGTAATTATTTCTTTTGATTTCCAATTTGTAACAAACAATATGTTAAAACTTTATTGGCTCGGTGTCCTACTCGGGGCATCGTAGCTCCATTTGTGAGGGCTTTTTGTATGACATTTCCATATATCATCAATCAAAACATTGGACGTTTGTTGCATTTCAAATCTTGTGCTCTTTTTCTCTCTGTGTTATATATTGCAAAACAGCTATATTTACACACACTCACTTATACAGGTTTCAATCCACTCTGGATCTCACTGGTAACAGCTCTGCTACCGTCAGTTATGACTTCGAGAATCCGATCAACTTGGCCGAAGACGAAGGTGAAGATGATTGCGAAGTGCCTGGTGAACTCGCAAGACTGCTACTCCAGGAAGAGAGGGCTATTCAACCACATGAAGAGCCGGTGGAAACAATTAACCTGGGTATGGAGACAGATAGGAAAGAGGTCAAGATTGGGGCTAATCTAGAGCTCAACGTGAAGCAACGATTGATTCAGATGCTACATAATTACATGGAGATATTTGCTTGGTCCTACGAAGATATGCCTGGTTTGGATTCCGACATTGTAGTTCATCACCTGCCAACTAAGGAGGACTTCCCTCCGGTAAAGCAAAAGGTTCGCCGCATGCGCCCAGAGATGTCTGAAAAGATCAAGGCTGAGGTTATGAAGCAATTCGATGCCGGATTTCTAGCAGTAACTTCTTACCCTCAGTGGGTTGCCAATGTAGTGCCAGTGCCGAAGAAGGACGGTAAAGTCAGAATGTGTGTTGACTACAGGGATTTAAACAGGGCAAGCCCCAAGGATGATTTTCCTATACCTCACATCGACGTCCTTGTTGACAATACTGCTCAACACAAGGTTTTCTCCTTCATGGATGGTTTTTCAGGGTATAATCAGATCAAGATGGCTCCGGAGGATATGGAGAAGACTACCTTTGTGACTCAGTGGGGAACCTTCTGTTACAAGGTCACGCCATTCAGATTGAAAAATGCTAGGGCAACCTATCAACGTGCCATGGTTGCTTTATTTCATGATATGATCCATCATAAGATTGAGGTATACGTTGATGACATGATTGCAAGGTCTCAAACTGAGGAGGAGCACCTTGATCATCTGAGGAAGCTATTTGACCGCCTGAAGTTATATAAGCTGAGGTTGAATCCCAACAAATGCACCTTTGGGGTGAGGTCCGGAAAATTGCTGGGTTTCATTGTAAGTGATAAAGGTATTCAGGTGCACCCTGCCAAGGTAAAAGCCATACAAGAGATGCCAACTCCAAAGACAGAGAAAGAAGTCAGAGGCTTTCTGGGACGACTGAATTACATTGCCCGATTCATCTCACATCTGACTGCTACTTGTGAGCCAATCTTCAAATTACTGAAGAAAGATCAAGTAGTACGCTGGAACGATGAATGTCAGGCTGCCTTTGAAAAGATAAAGGAATATCTCCAAGAGCCACCCATTCTTATGCCACCAGTGGAAGGAAGACCTCTGATACTATATTTAACAGTACTTGATAATTCAATGGGGTGTGTGCTGGGACAGCATGACGAGTCCGGCCGAAAAGAGCACGCCATTTATTACTTGAGCAAAAAGTTTACCGACTGTGAGTCTCGTTACTCACTGCTTGAGAAAACTTGTTGCGCTCTAGTATGGGCTTCTCGCCGGCTGAGACAGTATATGCTGACTCACACTACTCTATTGATTTCAAAGATGGATCCCATCAAGTATATATTTGAAAAGCCTGCTCTGTCTGGGAGAATAGCAAGATGGCAAATGATCTTAACAGAATATGATATCCAGTATACAACTCAGAAAGCAATTAAAGGAAGTGTACTGGCAGATCATTTGGCACACCAACCTGTGGACGATTACCAATCATTGAACTTTGATTTTCCGGACGAAGACATTATGGTGATAACTGACTGTGAAGTACCTGGACCGGATGAAGGACCTGAGGAAGGATCCCGTTGGTCTATGCATTTTGACGGAGCCTCCAATGATTTGGGTAACAGCGTCGGCGCTGTAATCATATCTCCCAAAGGAACTCATACTCCACTCACCGCCCGATTATGTTTCAACTGCACCAACAACATGGCAGAATATGAGGCATGTATCATGGGTCTACAAGCTGCAATCGACTTAAGGATCAAATTTCTGTGTGTCTTCGGAGATTCCGCTCTCGTGATCAATCAGATCAAAGGCGAGTGGGATACGAAACACCCAAATCTTATTCCTTACAAGGAGTATGTGTTGACCTTGCTTCCCCACTTTGAAGAAATAACTTTTGAGCACTTCCCAAGAGAGGAGAATCAGCTAGCGGACGCACTGGCTACGATGTCTTCAATGTTCAAGGTTAAATGGGACAATGAGGCTCCCCGGATCAATATCTGGAAGTTGGACGAACCGGCATACTGCTACGACCTCGAGGCCGAGAAGGCAACTGAAAAACCCTGGTATCATGAGGTAAAGAGGTACTTGGAAGCTCAGGAATACCCTGAAGGTGCATCTGTCAATGACAAGAAGTTCATGAGGAGGTTTGCGGAAAAATTCTTCCTCAGCAACGGCATCCTCTACAAATGGAATCATGATTCAACTCTATTACGTTGTGTGGATAAGGCTGAAGCACAGAAAATCATGATAGAACTGCATGAAGGTACATTCGGAACATATTCCAGTGGATACACCATGGCAAAGAAAATCCTAAGGGCAGGATATTTCTGGTCCACCATGGAAGCCGATTGTTACCAACACTCTCGAACCTGTCACAAATGCCAGATCTATGCTGACAAGGTGCACATCCCTCCGGTTCCTCTGAACGTCCTGACGGCACCTTGGCCTTTTGCAATGTGGGGCATTGATATGATCGGCGAGATCCGACCAACGGCATCCAACGGGCATCGCTTCATCTTGGTAGCGATCGATTACTTCACGAAGTGGGTTGAGGCAGCTTCCTACGCCACAGTAACCAAGAGCGTCGTGGCACGTTTCATCCGGAATAATCTAATATGTCGGTACGGCGTCCCGGAAAGAAACATTACGGACAATGGTACCAATCTCAATAACAAAATGATCACTGAACTCTGCGAACAATTCAAAATACAGCACCATAACTCTTCTCCCTACCGGCCGAAGATGAATGGGGCTGTAGAGGCAGCCAATAAGAATATCAAGAAAATTGTGCAGAAAATGACAGTGACCTATAAAGATTGGCACGAAATGTTACCATTTGCTCTTCATGGGTACCGTACCTCAGCAAGGACGTCAAGTGGGGCAACTCCTTTCTCCTTGGTCTATGGCATGGAGGCAGTCCTGCCAATTGAAGTCCAGATACCTTCTCTCCGGATAATGAAGGATGCAGACTTGAATGAAAATGACTGGGTCCAGACTCGACTTGATCAATTAAACCTGATTAACGAAAAGAGGCTCACCGCTATCTGTCATGGTCAGACGTATCAAAAACGAATGATTAGGGCATTTAACAAGAAGGTCAGACCACAAGAGTATCAGGTTGGGGACCTGGTAATCAAGCGCATCATCCTTCCTCAAAGTGATCCCCGGGGCAAATGGACCCCTACTTACGAAGGGCCATTTGTGGTTAAACATGTGTTCTCAGGAGGAGCCATGATCCTAACCACCATGGATGGTGGCGACCTTCCTCACCCCGCCAATGCAGACATAGTGAAAAGATACTACGCATGAATAAAAGACCCGCTAGGTTGACATACCTAGGCAAAAATAAGGGCTTCCCGGCGAACCAAAAGTGTTCGGGCAAAAATAAGGGATGAAATGAAAAAAAATTGTACACCCGACAAGTCGAAAACCTGAAAAGGCGGCTTGGGCAAAAATGGGTATCCCGGTGGACTGAAAACCCGAAAGGACGGTCTAGGCAAAAGTTAGGGATAAAGCGTAACACTATGTCTCATTGGATCACTTCGCATCCGGAATTCGGCATCAACCGTCTGGCTCAGATCTCGGCATCGATCAATCAGCTTCATCTTCAATCAAGCAGCAAAGTGATGAGAGGCTTGAAGACATAAAGGCGATAGTAGAGTTGGAACCCAGTGGGATTGTTCACATAGCTGTTTTGTTTCCTTTTCAAAATTATAAATTCTATGGTATTCGGCGGCATTCTCTTACTAGGATGTCAGCCTCTTGTAAAAAAAAGCCTATTCACAGGAAAAATTCAAATCAATACAAATTCACAAATTGCCATTGTTTTTCCTTTTCTGTTTTGTCTTACGAAGAACGTCCAATGTTCATTTTTGATATATGCATTTGACATTAAATTGCTGATTCATAAATATTTGCATATGAAACAAAAGATTAATTACAGGTGACATCAGAAACAGGGGCAATGTGAAGATGTCTGATGCAGTCTGGTTGCTTTGTCCGCCAAGGTACCAAGGTAGATTCGACTGAAGAATGTGACCAAATCATCCCCCTCCCCGCAGATTAAGACAAGATTCCGCAATGCTTTCCCAAAGCGGAGTTGACTCCCCGTCAATCCTGAAAAGGCACAACTTTCCCCGGCAGGTCTTAAAGCTTATCCCCAGTAGATTCTGGAAGCTTGTTCCCTGCAGAATACGGACGTCTCTCCTGAGCTTTATTCAGAGTTATTCCTTACAAGGGCTTATAACTGGGTTATCCTCAGCTAATTGCCACGAAAGATCGCCCTCAACAAAGTTCTTTCAATCCCCAGCGGAGTTTATCATCATTATCCCCAGCGGAATTCATCATTGAAGTCCTCAGCATGCCTCTCATCAAAAACTTCAGCAAAGTATCTCTTCCACAGAACAATTCCCCGGCCGATCGTCAAGGATTTATTTTCCTAAGACGAAAATACATTCATAAACATTTCACGTTTTCATACATCCTGCTTACATACATGATAAAGTGCATACAACACTGTCTCATGTTAAAACTTCATGCATATCATACATCATGACATTGCGTACAACTTATATTTTGCCTTTTCAGGGAAAAAGACAATCCCAAAGACAACTACCTTCAACTGTCACAATTCCAGATTCGATACCTGTATCTAGCCAGGGCATATTTGAGAGTGATCAGTTTCCAGACTCGATTCCTGTATCTAGCCAGGGCACGTCTGAAGAGTTCGAAGATTCGATTCCTGTATCCAGCCAGGGCACATCTATCAACTACAACATTTCCAAATTCGACTCCTGTATCCAGCCAGGGCATATCTGTTGACCATATTTCCAGACTCGATTCCTGTATCTAGCCAGGGCACGTCTGAAGAGTTCAAAGATTCGATTCCTGTATCCAGCCAGGGCATATCTATTGACGACTATTTCCAGATTCGACTCCTGTATCCAGCCAGGGCACATCTGTGAGCAACCGATTGTAGATTCGATACCTGTATCCAGCCAGGGCATATCTGCATAAGGAGATTGTAGATCAAACACCTGTAACAAGCCAGGAAAACATCTGCCTTTCTCAAATACATAAAGTTCTCGCTAAGGAATCTCTTGTGCGATCATCACTTCCAAATGGCATCTGTAAGCCCATTCCCGACAAGGTTCTGTCACATCTCCAGATGGCATCTATAAGCCCATCTCCCTATCCACCACCTATCCAAATGGCATCTATAAGCCCATTCCCGACATCACATTGTTGATACTCCAACATGCGAGTGCAAATTTCTGGGCACTCTAGTGTCCAATCTCGTTTTACCCTCGAGTCACGAAAGGCAAACTTGCCAATCTAACTCTTCAGGTTCAAGAAGATTGAACAGGGGCAACTGTTGTACCCCAAAAATTTCCCTCCCATTTCCTCAACATTTTCTCATCACAAAAACCTTGCAGCTCAAGATCCAGTTAGGGTTTCCTCTGCTCAAGACTTCTCCTTGCACTGTTGACCCAAATTAGGGTTTATGTTTGCACAAAGATGATTTGACCTAAAAAGCCTAAGATGACTTTCATGCTTCATGTTGGACTCCCAAGTTTATCCATACAAAGTTTCAAGTCTTGATTCCAAGTTTTGCCCAGTCAATTGGACAGTTGACCTAGAAATCAACTGTATTGGGGAAAAAGTCAACTGTGGCCAATTGACAGTCAAATCTCATGAAAATTGACCCACATCAACATTATGAACTCATATAGACCATTTGATCAAGTTTGGATCACAATTCCACAAGAAATTTGATCAGATCACCAAAAGGGCAAAATGGTCATTTTTAGGGTTTTGACTGCACAAAGGTAATTTTTGACTGTTTAACCTAGCCAATGGCAAACCAAGCTCACATATGGACTCAAGGACCCCATGGAATTATCTTGACATGCTCAACAAATTCAAAAGATCCCAAGTACACAGGATTGACAGTTGAATTTCCCAGTCAATTGATCAATTTTGACTGTATACTGAAAAGTCAAACTTTGACTTTTTGGTCAAAATCAAGGGTCAAGATTCATTTTTCATCAAAACATGCCAAATCATGAAACTTGTTCACCAAGAAATCAAAAAATGCACATTAGGGTTAGAAATGAGAATTTTTCATAACTTAGAATTTTTCTAAGTTATGAAAAACCCTAATTTTTTCCCAACTTTGCCCCACTTTCTCACCAAGATTCATTTGGATTCAAACAAAAGTCAAAACATGAAAGTTGTATCTTGTTGCATAATCTACAACTTTTATTCACAAAGTTTTCCCAAATGAAGCTTGTATCTCAAGTTACAATTTTTGGAATAGGGGTACTAAACCATTCTTAACTTAGTGAAATTTTAACTTATTTTGGCAAGGTTTTCTACCTAACTTCAAGGCCATTTTCCATACACTTCCACTTGGAATTTCAATTTTCATTTCAAAGATGGATTGTAGTACACATTCCAAGATTTACAAAATGTCCAAGAACTTCTCAAACAACCTCATAACTTGAGAGAATCGAATTTCACAATATGGCAAAAACTCACTTTTGAATTGGCTATTTTCCATGTTCATAATTTGTGCAAACTTCTCAAACCAGCATGCCCCTTGATTACAGGTCCTTAAAACATCCAACACTCAATAATTTAATGCATGTTCATTGTGCTAAGGCCTTGTTTCATGAGTTCAAGCATTGCCTAAAGGATTAATCCCAAATTGGAAAAAGCATTATATCCATTTTTGCAAAAGTTTCACTTTATGTCATAATACAAATCCACAAGTACAGATGAAATCTAATTGGCACAAGATTATGAGCAAAACACTCTGATCAAGGAGAGATTATGCAGCACATTAGGGGGCCTCTACCTGCCTAGAACACAACTTGGGCATTTGTTGCTTAAAGTGTAAGTAACATTGCATTTTGTACAACAACTTGGAGATCAGCTTACAAACCCTTAAGCAAACTTTTGAAACACATTCAAGACATCCCAACTGAGCTAACACACGACCCTAAGACCTCCAGTATCTCTCCATTGCCATAATCACTCTCAAACTGCAAAAACAGGGCAGGGCCTGCAGTTTGAGTGCCATCTCTCATTCCTCTCATGCTCTCTTGCCCAAACCTGTTCAAACTCATTCCCTACCATCAATGCAAGCTAACCAAAACCTAAAACACGACCTGTAACTCCTCTAACCAGTTCCACCATTTTTGCTTTCTTGCTTTGCAGTTGAAGGTTCATAGCTCGATTCAAGGTCTTTCAAAACAAAGTAAGCATTGGAATAGCATCACCACACCTCAAGGAAGCTATACCAATCATCACCTTGCACTGAAAGCTCCTCCATTGCCAGATAGAACTTCAACTGAACAGGTATTTTCTTGAACTTCTAACTCTTAGTACAAGCATCATTAGCTCTAGGTTTGTGAATAAGAAATGTTCTACTCATGCCACTGAACCTGTACATGTTTTTACTTTTCATTTCTTTTGCTTGAGCTGTGAGAATTTAAGGTTTGAATATGGCAGAAAAGTTAGGTCATGATTTGGGATTGTCCAAATTCTCTCTCATTTCTGAGAGTTAGGATGAGTTCTTTATATATTTAAAATCGTGATTCAATGCTTAACATTTCTTATGTTGGAAGTTTGTGCAAAAGATCAAGGAATCAGGATATTTGAATGGGAGTTCTTGCGCGCGTTTTCTGAATAATTTTGTGCAGAGGTTGAAGAAGAAGCCTCATGGGCTGGGCCAGCTTCTATATTGTTTTTTACACCATATTTTTGATTCATACCCCCCTGAGCCCATTTGTTTGATTTTTATGATTTTTTGATCTTTCTTTTTTATTTCTGACTCATTTATTTTTGCTAATAATGTTTAAAACTTGAAAAATCATTTTTACACCATTTTTGCATTTTTTAAGTATTTATTTGTTTATATGGGCATTTATACATAAATATATATCTATTATTTAGAAAAGAACTAGAAAAAATATTGTAAGTATATCTCACTTCTAATTTTATTTTATTTTTCCTTTTTGAAAATATTTTATGCAAAATATACTTTTTTATAAATAGTAAAATATTATTATTTTTATATATATAACTTATATTTAGAAATTAGTACATATATATATATATATATTTATTAATATATTTAGGCTAAAATACAAAAAATATATATACATTTTTATTTTATTAATATTTAATGTGGAAAATACTTTTTATGAATATACTCCATTTTATTTTATTTTTTATGTAATTATTAAATATTATACATATTAAATAGTTAATATATTTTATTTAATGAAATTAGGGTTTTACACTTAGAATAAAATACCAAAAATATACATATTTTTATTTTATCAATATTTAACACTAAAAATACATTTTTACAAATATACTTCATTTTTATTTCTATTTTTAGTAAATATTGTATATATTGAATAAATATTGCATTTTATTTAATAAATTAGGGTTTTGCCCTAAATATGAAATACTCCAAAAATAATCTTTTTATCTTTTATTTATTTAATATAAATAATACTTTTTTTCATACATATAAAAACCCTTTTTACATTTTTTGCATCTTTATTTTATTTTTCATTTAATTTATACAATCAATTACTTGTAAATATGCCAAAAATGATGTAATAGCTAGGTTTAATTTCTTTGTTTAAATATCCCCCCATTTGAACATTTGTACCCCCCTTCCCATATGGTGTTGTAATAGTGTAGGAATTTTAATTTTCGCACTTTATCGCTTTCTAAATACACCATGCTAGAATTAGGGTTTGTATGCAAATAAAAAGAACAAAATAGTTTGACCTAATCTCAAGATAATCAAAGCATGAAAATGGACAACACATCTCACACTTGCACCCCTAGGGTATTCCACTTTGTTGCCTTCAAATAAATGGGCCATATTGCATGTTAGGTCTCTTTGGGCAAAACAAACAAATTAAATGATCATAGTCCCTCGATGACGCTTTCCAAATGTTGCCTAAACAAATGATCAAGTCCCTTAAAGAAAAATTGCCCAAAGATACTTGACACCGTTGCAATTATGGCCTAAACGATGACCCGCGCCCGTCCCTTTCACATCCTAACATGAGATTGTCCACCAAATACAATGGTGGAACAAACTTATTAAAAGGGTTAAAATATAGCAATAAACTTTGAGAAATTTAGGAGTAGATAACCTCTTAGTTACTTGAATCAAAAACAAAACACTTGCCTATTTTTCTAAAACCACACCTCACAACACTTTCAAAACAACTTTCAAAAACAAATGAAAACCTTTTTCAAAAGACATACATCTTTGTATACATCCCCACATGGATCATTACAAAGGTTGCCACCACATTGGCTTCTTTTCAAAACATTTTCAAACACACACACACAAGCACCATTTCAAACAATTGAAAACAAAAGGCAAGTGATCTAAGCAAGTAACTAAGAGCCCATGGATAACCATGGATAGAAAGGGTGCTAATACCTTCCCTTTCTATAATTTACTCCCCGAACCCAAGAAAAATCTCAAAGGTTTTTGCTGTGCTTTTTAAACCTTTCCTTAGGATAAAATAAAAAGTCGGTGGCGACTCTTGCTCAACCGAAACATTTGCGAAAACAAACGCAAAACCATAGTCAGTTCTCCCACCGTATCACACGTGTCATGTATTGTAACCCGCAAACATTATTTTTTACTACATCAGCATTCCCTTTTCATTTAAGATTCTAACATTTGCATTATTACATTTTGGTAACTACTATTAACTCCAACTTTTCTCATTTTCTTAAAACTAATAAAGTTTAGAATCTATTATAACGATTGAAACAAATCATAACTAATATATTTAAGTCTGCCATATTTATAATGATGATGGTAGTATCTCAATGTGTACCAGATGCATGTATTTAACTCTTATTTTTTTAATATTAAAGTCTATTCAGTTTCCAACATGCAGCATATGATAATGTTTAACTTTATTTGTATGTAAACAACCTTACATTTTACAAATCCATGCTAAATTTTTTTCAATACTATCGTTAATCTATAGAAAAAAATTAATTTATTAATTAAAATCATGAGAGAGAATTGTTTACATATACATAGAACCAATAACAAACATATTAGTTCACTTTTGTTCATATCAGTCAAAACTAAGTAGACAAAATGAGTTTGCAAACTATATTTGTTAAGGAATATTTCATTTCCTGATTTTAGATGCTCAATTTGTGGTTAGTCTGTGTTTTTCAACTATTATGGATTCACATATTATCGACAGGAAAAAATTAGCAGCCTTGGCAAGATGCAAAAGGAAGCATATTAAAAGGAACATAGTTGATGAAAACAATATGAACTAAAACTTATCTTTTTATTAACATCAGTAGTCCTGCCAAAAATCCTTTCAGAACACCTTTATCCAATATGAGTTCTTCAGATTTGAATGCGAGGAAGAAGAATTGCAATGCAAATCCAATTGGAATTGTTCTGTCAAATGCACATAGAATGAACGTGGGTGTGAATCATGTTGTGTTGTCCAATCTCCTTAAGCATTTTGGTTTGGAGAATCGATATTCTGCCTCTTCATCAATACTATGACAACATTTCTACACTAGTTAATTGTCCCAATTCTAGTACGTGTCAGTATATTAATTTTTTATTATTCGTTACACGATGCTTAAATTTCAAAAACACCAATTTAAGATGCTTATACTTCCTGTTTATTTACATGCTATGTTCTGTTATATTTAATTTATTTAGGTTATTCAGATATTGGTGATCTTGAAATAGAATGCACCCATTACGGAGCACTTATGTGGTATCAATAAAAGATAGACAAACGGAAATATAGTGCAGTTCTCAAGTTCCAATTATGTTGTGTAAATGGGAAAGTTGTGTTACCACTTTTGAAAACACCACCATCGTTACTCAAACATCTTTTGTTTGATAACAATGATGTAGATTGTCGAAATTACCAGCAGCATTGCAAATTATACAACATTATGTTTGCCTTTACTTCTCTTGGAATGAAGTTTGACAATAGATTCCAAAATGGTAGAGGACCACCTAACATAAGAATACATAGACAATCTTGCCATAGAATTGGGATCATGATACCTTTGCCTGGAATATCACCAAAGTTTGCACAACTTTATATTTCCGACACTGACAGTGATATTCAACATAGAATTTAAGGGATAGGGTATTGCTTTCTGTTCTTACCGAGCATGATGACATTAATTTTTTCATTGCTTTTTTATGCATGTTAACTATTATTTCTATTTTGCAGTAACAATCCCAATATTGTTACAGGAACTGTCAACAAATTGAAAGTCATGCTGGATGAGTTCAACACACACGCTAAATCATTTAGAATGGTTGTAGATAAATTAAAGGATACTCCCGTGCCTGATCTAAAGCTGAAGTTAATAGCTGATAGATAAAATAATGGAAGAACCTACAACCAACTAATTGTTTCTGAGGTAGCTGCACTTATCGTTGGTGATGTTGATACAGGTTCTAAAAGGGATATCATTATTGAAAAACAGAGTGAAAAGCTGAAAAGAATAAGTGAGTTTCCTCCAAGTTATCTTGTGTTACAATATCTGCTTCTGTTTCCATACGGGGGAGATGGTTTTAGACTGGTGTTCTACACAAAGAAACAAATGCAAGAAAAAAAAGGTAAGTAAAATAAGCTTACCATTAGAGAATGGATTTCTTTTAGGACTCAAAGCCGTAAACATGAAGCACATACTCTTTTGAGGTCAAGGCGGTTGTTTCAGCAATTTTTGGTCGATGAATTTACTATGATGGAGTCCTAAAGATTAAATTATATTCGCAAGCATAAAAAAACTTAGAGTGTCTAATTACTCCAATCTGACTGGTCCCGAACAAAGGGAAAACATTCAAGGGGAAAACAAAAGTAAAAGAGTAGTTTTACCGTCAACCTATGTTGGAAGTCGGAGATACATGGAACAACTGTATTTTGATGGGATTGCAATATGCAGCCATATTAGTTTTCCATACCTTTTTATCACTTTTACTTGTAATCCAAATTGGCCAGAAGTTCAAAGGTTACTTAACAAAATTAATCTGCAAACTCGTGATTGTCCAGACATTATATCAAGAGTGTTTAAAATTAAGTTAGATGAGTTATTGTGTGATCTAACAAAGAAGCATGTCTTAGGGAGAGTGGTTATATGTAAGTTGTATTTACTAAATAATCTCCAAGTTCTCATTATGTGACTCTCTATTTAAAAGGAATATCTTTTATATACACCTTTTGTTACTATATCAATATTTTCATATATATATATATATATATATATATATATATATATATATATATATATATATATATATATATATATATATATATATATATATATATATATATATATATATATATATATATATATATATATATATATATATATATATATATATATATATATATATATATATATATATATATATATATATATATATATATATATATATATATATATATATACAATTGAGTTCCCAAAGCGGGGATTACCACATGCACATATTCTCCTATTCATGCATCCCTCAAGCAAGTATCCCACTCCAGATGACATAAACAATATCATTTCAGCAAATATACCATCTGAAAATGATGATAAACAATTGTGTCATTTGGTCAAGACACATATGATTCATGGGCCATGTGGTTTAGCAAATCGTTCTTCACCTTACATGAAAAATGGGAAGTGCTCTAAATTATTTCCCAAACAATATCAGCCTCAAATTATTGTTGATCACGATGGATATCCTATGTACAGAAGAAGAGAAACTGCAATTACAGTGATGAAGAAGAATGTAGTTCTTCATAACAGACATGTTGTTCCTTATAACCCATTTTTGTTGAAGAAATTTAAGGGACACATCAATATGGAGTGGTGTAATCAGGGTACTTCAGTTAAGTACTTATTCAAGTTTATTAACAAGGGGTGTGACAGAACTACCACAGTTGTTGTCAATAATGATACAAACATAAGTCTCTTATTAGAAATATCGATGAAATCAAGCAATATCTTAATTGTAGATATGTCTCACCAAGTGAAGCATGTTGGAGGATTTTTTTAATTTCTCATTCATGGGAGATCTCATGTAGTTGAAAGGTTGTATTTTCCTCTTGAGGGTGACAATCCAGTTTACTATACTGATTATGAACTGATAGATGAAGTCCTTAAAAGACCGGGTGTGAAAGAATCAATGTTTGCCGCTTGGATGGAAGCAAACAAGACATATGCAGAGGTAAGAATCTGACATACTCTAATTTTCTGACCAAGTTTTTTTAAGATAAAACATATCAATGATGGAGACCATGTAAGAGAGGCCATATAATTGGAAGACTAATTTGGATTCCTCCAAGTACCGGTTAGTTGTATTACCTAAGAATGATGCGTACAATTGTCAAGGGGCCAACATGTTATGATGATATTAAAAAAGTGTGTGGAATAATTCGGAATAGTTTTCAGGATGCATGCTTCGAAATGGAATTTCTTAACGACGACAAGGAGTATGTTGCAGCCATAAATGAGGCGGATGATTGGGGTTCTTGACATTTTTTAAGAAAGTTATTTGTTACTATACTATTGTCCGAAATAATTAATAGACCACGACATGTTTGGGAAAAACATTGGAGGACATTATCTGATGGTATTCTTTATCAACAAGGACAAGCAACAAATATAAGAGGCACTTTCCAATTTTTTAATTATGTATAGTACATTAATATATATTTTAATAGATGACCGATCAGTGTTACTGTTACATTTATATATCAGCAAGATATTGGATACAAATTATTTATAAATATTATAATAGGTATTATTTAAAAATGATGCACACAATTGTTTATTTTAATAGACTTCCCATCTAATTGAACAATTCTGCTACGAAAAAAATCTACATATGGCTGATATTGATGTATATTTTAATGCAGCCGTGTAAACATTCATATTGATGTACACGTTGCTGCTATTGATACAGTTAATTTGTTGCTGTCATTTTGTATTTTATGCTGCTGTTGTAATTTCATTGTAATGCAACATTTTCAAAGATATAGTCAATGTTGTCATAAATTTTACTTTGTCGTTAATTTCTATAATTTGAACATTTATGTGATTATTGTCATAAATTTGTATGTGAGTTGTTGTTTGTATATTTTTTATAGATATGTCGTTGTCAATAACAGAGTTGAAGAATTTGACACTCACTGAGATTAAGAATATGTTGCAATTAAATTGAAGAAGTTTGCATTAATTTAAAGATATGCTTTATCCATATTCATATGTCATACGTGGGAAATAGACTTATTTGGGATGAAAGTAATTACAATTCCCAAACTAAACGACAAAATTTCCAAACTCTTTATCACACACTTACAAGTTATTCTTTTAATTTGTATTCACAACCTGTGATATTAAAATCAGTTTTTTTAGTTATACACATAGTAATGTTTATATTTTAATTCACAGATGAACAACGTATAATATTTGATATGGTTATGGAAGTTGTAGACAAGCAAATAGGAGGGTTGTTTTTTCTACATGGTTATGGAGGGACCGGTAAAACTTTCATGTGGAGAACATTAACAAGTGCACTTCGTTCGCAGCAAAAAAATGTATTACCGTTGCTTCGTTATTATTTCCAGGTGGAAGAACTGCTCACTCAAAGTTCAAAATACTAGTGTCAACACTTGACAACTCTACTTGCAATGTTGACAAAAATGACGTTCTCAATTATTTGAAGCAACCGATGTTATAATATGGGACAAAAAACCTATGTCTCATAAGAACTTTTTTGAGGGATTGGATAAGACACTCAAAGATGTCATGAGCAAACATGGTCTTGCAAATACAATCTTTGGTGGGAAAGTTGTTGTTTTTGGAGGAGATTTCAGACAAATACTTCCAGTTGTTCTAAGAGCGTGGCACTCTAATATTGTCCATGCATCAATATGCTCATCATATGTATGAGACTATTGTCAAGTTTTAATACTAACAAAAAATATGAGGTCGCAACATGGGAAGAGATAATACAAGTTCGAATGAACTAGTTGAGTTTTTAAAATGAATCTTAAATGTTGGGGATGGTAAGATATGAGAACCAAATGATAGATTGGTTAAGATAGAGATTCCTCAAGATTTATTGATATCCAATTTTGATGATCCTATAAAAGCTATTTTTGATAGTACATATCCCAATTTGCATGACAAATTTCAGGATGTTGGATACTTATAAAGAAAAGCTATTATTGCATCAATTATTGAAGTTATGGACAAAATCAACCACTATATATATATATATATATATATATATATATATATATATATATATATATATATATATATATATATATATATATATATATATATATATATATATATATATATATATATATATATATATATATATATATACGCACACAACTTCCAACAACAAATTTATATCATGTTGGTTTTATTAATGTATTAATATTTTCACTTCATGGTGTTTTTTAGGAGAAGAGAAAGAGTATCTAAGTTTCGATTCAATTGATAGAACCGATACAAGTTATACTGAAGCTTATGAAGTTCTAACCCCATAATTCCTAAGTAAACTAAGAACATCGAGGCTTCCAAATTATATGATCAAATTAAAGGTAGGTACCCCTATCATGCTAATGAGAAATTTGAATCAAACTGATGGATTATGCAATAGAACAAGATTAATTGTTTCAAGATTAGCAAATCACGCCATTGAGGCTAAAATTATGTCAGAAAAGAAAATATGTAACATTTTTTACATTCCTTGAATATCTATGTCACCTTCTGAGTCATCTTGGCCATTCAAGTTGATTAGGAGACAATTTCCGGTCATTGTCTCATATACAATGACAATTAATAAATTCCAAAGTCAATCTCTTGATAATGTCGGATTAAATTTGCCTACACCTGTTTTTAGTCATGGACAATTGTATATTTCAATTTTGAGAGTTACAACCAAAAGTGGCTTTAAAATCTTAATACATGACAAGCGGAATGCACAGTGTTCGACCACTATCAATGTTGTATACATATAAGTCTTCTAAGTACTTTGTCAGTTGGTAATCATTTTCACCTATTCCTCTGTGATACAAATTAAATCCCCATGTTTAATTTATGTGTTTAAAAATCACATGTTTACATTAGTTTTTAAAAAATACATAATAATTAATATCTAATTTGATATATTTTCCCATACAGATGTATGATGTGAATCGTTGTTGTTGGTTGGTTCATTCACTGACAAGTTCAACTATGGAATATAAAATATTGAGAAGTTTACATTCGGACTTATAATGATGAAAAATTTATGTGTTATTAGTGCAAGTCATATTAATATAGTTGTTTAATATACTATTTTGTTCAAAATTGATTGCATTTTGATTATTTTTTATTAGTTTAATTTTGACACAAGATAGAACTTTGTAAATCAATAATAGATCATGCGATATGAAAACCATAAGGAAGCTGTGTGATAGCATGGGTTTCTTACTAGTATAGAAATACAAAAATAATGTATGACAAGCAATATGCCATATAAGGGAATAGACATCATTTTTTTTCCATAGACAATGCTTAAAAGCGCTGCTGTAAGTAAAGACAGTGCTTTTTGCCTATGTGAAAGCGTTGCTTTCTAAAGTGTGCCTATAGCAGCGCTTTCACTTTAGAAACACTTTTAAAAGCGTTGTGTAATGGATTTTTTTATTCATTTTTTTATGTTTTAGGCAACGCTTTCTTTAAAAGCGCTTTTTATAGTTCCTTTTAGGCAGCACTTTGTACTTTACAAGCGCTTTTGTATGCACCTCTTTATGCAGCGCTTCCTTTAAAAGCACGTTCTATTCCCCAATATAGGCAGCGCTTTTTTGTTTTAAGTGCTGTCTAATATTCACGGATTTTTTAATATATTCAACTTATATTGTAAGCGCCCTGTACAAATAATCACTTAAAATTTAAGCGATGTCTTTCAAATTGGCATTAGATTTCATAAATTTGCAGCTTCAATTCACCAAATTTACATATTTATATATACATCTTTAACCCAATAATTTATATATACATAAATGAGATACAACTTGAAGAATTCAATAATTTATGTATACATAAATTTACATATTTATATATACAGCTTTATAATTCAATAATTATGCACCAAGTATACATATTACTATCTTCTAGAGTTGCTATTTTCTCTACTATCTTCTCTACAAACAACAACAATGAACAATCCTAAATAAACTTGTTATCTCTATATCTTCTACATATGCACCTACCCGAAACAAAACCAACAAAGACATATCAGAACCAAGCTATATAACACTTAAATCTTATACCTTTTATAATTTAACACAAATCAATGTAACAATATTGCAACACAGTTTACCACACTAATAACGACATAATATCTCATCAAAACTCAAACTTGTATATACTCAAAATTCTCATCAATGAAAGTGTCACAATACTTTATAAAATTATGATCTCAATAATATATTGACACCAATCCTCCTTAATTTCGTCCAATTGATCTTTCGAGTAAGTAGAAGACTTGTATTCATCAAAGTACTACATAATATAACATAATATGATTTTGTTAAAACTAATTAATTAGATGAAATGTGTTAAATATTTTAAAATAAATTATAAGCTAGAAAATCATACCATGGTTGGAATCTCTATTTGATTCAAAAGAATAATTTCTTTCATAAACCTCAACATGAAATAATCGTAATCTATACCATTACGCTGACGAGGACACTACACATGGAAAAAAATACGAATATATATCAGAATATATAGTTTGACTTGTTTTATCAAGTAGCATCACTAATATAATCAAAATTGTGAAAATATACCTCCACTCCGATCCATGTAATCTTATTTGCTTTACTCTTCGGTACTTGAGTATCTTTTTGTGATCGAAAAATTTGTATAACTCTAACAAAATATAAACGAATATTTGGAAAAATCTCACATAAATAAATAAATAAGTATATAAACGAAGATTTAGTACAATCTAACTTCCATATCAACAATTTCCTTCATATTTGGGTATTTTTTCCAATCACCTTCTAACGAATCCAAATAATATACAATTTCTCTTATTGGATTAATCGCAACCAATAATCAGTATCCACTGTAAGATTAACAAAGGTTAGATGGAAACTTTCTACACAACATCAAAACACAAAAAATTATAATAGATGAAGTTTGAATAAAAATCTTACTCATTGCCAATATTAAATGAAAAAAAAACAATTTTTCGGTATCTTTGTTGACCATAAATGTACGGACAAAGTACTATTTGACTTCATCTGGTCTTTGTTCGATTAATAGTAAGTTGATATTGTTTGGAGATAAGAAACAGAATCTTTGGTTCCAATTGATGCGGGTGCATCAAGTTGGCATACATAAAACTTATAGAAAAATATCAGTAACATTAAGACATTAAGTGAAATGAGTAGATAAATTGATCAATTAATTAAATAAAGTTGATCAGAGTATACCCGATATAAGTATTGGTAATCCCGAGGCCTAATTCACAATGTCTAAGAATCTGATCCATATTCTCTTTACTTATTATTTCGTAAAGGAAAAACCAAAAATACTTCCTCCATAGGTATATTACAAGCACCTATGTCATCCAAATCTGATATTCCCATTATTGTCTGAAGGCACGACTTATATCGAGAAGTAGGCTTTTTTCTACCCGCGGACTTTGCAACATCCTTTTTTTGTGTGGACATGTTGCCAATTTCAGACTTCTTACTCATATTGACTTGTTGCATCTCTTTAGAATGAATCTAAAGATCAAATGCATATAAGTTATGTGAATTATAAGATCGTGAATCAAATTTTTCTATGTATAATATATATCTATTTACCTCTTTTTTGGATGCAACTGACTCGCACTATGCCAAACAAGCACATAAACAACGCTTTTTTGGCCATAGACAACACTTTAAAGCGCTGCCTAAACCAAGTTGTTATAAGTAAATGCAGCGGTTTGGATTAATGTAAAAGCGCTGCTATATGTCCCCTTTAGGCAACACTTTTACTTTAAAAGCGCTTTCTTATGCACCCCTTTAGCAGCACTTTCTCTTTAAAGAGCGCTTTGGTAAGTACTCCTTTAACAACCCTTTCTCTTTAGACAGCGCTTTTGGTTATCTTTTAGGCATCGCTTTAGACAGCACTTTTCTTTAAAAGTATTGTCTGTTCCCTATTTTAGGCAGCGCTTTTCCCCATTTTAGGAAGCACTTTTCACCCACTTTAGACATCGCTTTTCTCATTAATCGCAATCTAATGTTCACAAACTTTTTAAAATATTAGACTTATTTTCACTTACAGAAAGCGCTGTCTAATATCTACAATAAATTTTCACCAGATTTTCACCATATTTTGCACCAGATTTTCATCATATTTTGCACCAGATTTTCACCATATTTTACACCATATTTGGTAGCTTCAATCCAATAAATATGCACCAAATTTGCATATACAAAAAATCTACATATATATAATTGATGATATATACAACAACAACTTGAAAATTGATGATACAACTTGAAAATTCTAAAATTTTAAATTGATGTTTAATCTACATATTACTATCTTCGAGAATTTCTAAAAAACAACAACAATGAGCTTGTTAGCTCTATCTTCTACATATGCACCTATAACCTGAAACAAAACCAAAAGATCGAAATTCATATCATGATAAATCAAAACATTATTCGAATTTATACTCAAAACTCGAAAGTTATACTCAAAATTCTCATCAATGAAAGAAAGACAATATACCTTATAAAATTCTCATCAATGAAAGAAAGACAATATACCTTATAAAATTCTCAACTCCATAATGAATTGACACCATTCCTCTATAAGTTCATCAAATTGATCTTTTGAGTAATGAGCACAATTGAATTTGTCAAAGTACTACATAATAATATAACATAGTGTGTGATTTAGTTAAAACACTATGCCATTTTATGAGAAATATTAAAATAATTCTTAAATTAGAAATTCATACCGTGGATGGAATCTCTATTCGGTCCAAAAGAAATGTTTCTTTCATAAACCTCAAGATGAAATAATCGCAATTTATACCATTACATTGACGAGGACACTACACATGGAAAGAAAATAAAGATATATATATCAGGATATACCCCTTAACTTGTTTTATCAAGTATCATCACTAATATAATCAAAATTGTGAAAATATATCTGCACTCTGATCCACGTATTGTTGTTGGCTCTACTCTTTGGTACTTGAATAGCTCTTTGTGATTGAAAATCTTGTAGAACGCTATAATAAAATATAAACGACTATTTAGAACAATCTCACATAGATAAATAAATATACACACGAATATTTAGAACAATCTCACTTACGTATCAATCATCTTCTTTAAATCTGGGTATTTTGTCCAATCATTGTATAACGAATCTAGATAGTATACAATTTCTCTTACAGGATTAATCGCAACCAACAACCAATGTCCACTGTAAAATCAAACAAATGTTAGATGGAATGTTTCTACACAACGCCAAAAAACGAAAAATTATAATAGATGAAGTTATGATGAAAATCTAACCCGTTGTCAGTATTATATGGTAAAAAGAACAACTTTTCTGTATCTTTGTTGGTCACAAATAAACCGAGTACATACGATATGACATCATCTGGTTTTGTTACGATTAACTCTGTGTTGACGATGTTGAGAGCTAAGAAAGTGAATCTTTCTTCCAATCTACATGGGCGCATCACGTTGTCATACAGAAAACATCATTAAAATTAGACTATATTCATTGAAATGAGTAAGTAAATTATTCATTTAATTAAACAAAGTTGATCGGAGTATACCTGATGTATGTATTGATAACAACGAGGCCTAAAATAAAATGTTGAAAAACTTGATCCATATCTTCTCTACCAATTGCTTCCATGTATTCATAACCAAAAATGTATGTCTTCATGGGTATAAGACGAGTACCACCAATTAGAATATTTGTTATTCCTATATCACTAGTGCAGAAATGACTTTTTACATCGGGCGAAACTTACTTTTTACATCGGTTCTGGGTCCGATGTAAAGTCAGGTGATATAGTAAATCAGGGACTTTTTACATCGGTTCTGGGTCCAATGTAAAAAAAACAGTTAACACATCGGTTATAAGCTAAGCCTGATTTAAAAAACAATTATAACATTATTTTTTTAAAAATTGACACAATATTTTACATCGGTGGACCGATGTAAAATATATCATTTTTACATCAGTTGTGCTTTATGCCTGATGTAATAGATACAGTTTTGACAGTTTTTACACCGATTGGAAGTAATGACTGATGTAAAATGTAAGCAATTTTTTTTTAATAAATTATTTATTTTCTAGATGATTCCCTATAAAAAAAATTGGTACCCATTTTTTCATATTTTTCCAATATCACAGAGACTATATTTAGGTCGCTATATATATGTCATAGCTTTCCAACATCAAATAGACCTTATATAGGTCGATATTTTCATATTTTTCACAACAAACTTACAAAATGAACAATTGTATTGTAAACTTGAATTGTATCACAACAAACAAACTCACAACAAACTTACAAATATATATTCTTCACAAAACATACAAAAATATTCAACTATTTATAAGTCTTTTTCTAAACTTTAATTACCAATATAAAATCCACAAGTAGATGAGTTATAGCTTCGGTAGACAACACCAAAATCACATTGCCTGACAATAAATAATAACAATTAACATCATCAAAAATATCAAGAAACTCAATACATGTACAAAAACCACATGTAATTTGCAAAAACTCAATAATAACAATTGTGTGCAAAAACCACAACTTAGACAATTCTATAAAACTCACCAGATAAAGCTTAATTTTTATATAACTCAAAAAAACATTTTTCCAACGGAGTCGCAAATCATACAAATCATCTTGTGTTAATTCCGTTGGGTCATCAAATACATATAATACATAAGTATAACAATATAGAATTATTCTTTAACAATTTATATTAAGTTGCAAAACAAAAAGTAAATAACAACGTAAAGTTATTTTTATTACTTGCATTCAATTCTTGGTTATATTGGCAGAGACAATATCCAACATATTTTTCATCACATAGTACCCACAATCATTAGAGTTATGTTGTTGCCTTGTCTACAATTGAATGAAATAATTAGTGAATATTTATCATAAATTTAACTATAGAATTGCAATTTACATCACACTTACATTAGGATGAAGCCATGTGGCCTTTTTCTATTTCCATTTGCCATTTGATGAATCTCAAAAGAACTAATATAGAAAGATAAACATCACATAACTAAATTTACTCGCCAATGAAAAATCACATAACTATTAATCGCCAATGAAAGTCACATGAAAGATAAACTTACTTTGTAATAATTTTCTTCGTGTTCTGGTCAATTTTCCGATGAAGCGAACAAAATACGACAACTAAATTGTCTCTTGGACACATGACTATTAATTGCCAATGTCTCCTGTACATGTGTGTGGAAACAGCAAAGTCACATAAAATATATATGTTATCAAAATTAAATAATATAAAATACAATTTCATAAAAATTCTTACTCATGAATTAATGGTAGTAAGTGGCACACTCTGTTTTCATCATGTAACTTTTCTAGTACATATTTTTAACATCCTCTTGAGATTTCGCTCCATTATCATTATAAATACACCTAGCAGGATCCATAAATCCATATAATTCTGAAATGAAATTCTCAAGACATACATGACGAATATACCTGAATAATTTTAAAATAAACATTAGAATCAAAGTGATGAGAGATATAACATATTAATAGAGATTGACTTTAATAAAACAATAAAATATACTTACGTGCACCAAATTTGCAGAATAGACATGTCAAGCCAATGACCTAAACCCACCAATAACTCTCTGATACACTTAGCTGAAATATAAAAATCAGAGACACTCGCACAATGACTTAATTGTATTTTCAAATGGCTGTCATCCATTTTCAAAACCATGAGTAACAATCTCTGAACATCATCAACTTCCACGTCTTTTGTGCTTCCTTTTGCAGCTGAACAACTTCCTTTTCCGCTTCCATCGACAATTTACATTTTTTCAATGCATTTAATATTATTTTTGCTTTGTGATAAACCCATAGACTTAAGTGTCTTCAATAATGATTGTTGAAACATCTTACGCTCTTCAACCAAATTTTCTTCAAGTTCAGCTCTAAGTTTTATTTCCAATGTTGCAAGTTGTTCATTTACGTCAATATGTTCACGTGACCTTTCAAAGTAAGTGTTTTGTTTATGGCGTTTTCCAACACCATGAACACGACCTCCATGCTCATATGTTCCAATGGCTAATGTTAAGATATTGTTACCTCCAACCGGAACAATTACACCTTTTTCAGCTTCTTGAACTAGAGAATCCTACAAAATGCAAAAACCACAATTAATCAATCACAAATATAATGATACTTGAAGTATTTTTCATTGTTTACTTACAATTTTTTCAGCAACCTCTTGTGTAGATTTTGATGTGTATTATCCTCTTTTCTTTTGTCGTGCTCTCTTCCATAACTCATGGCGTGATGGTGGAAATGGACTACCATTATCATCTAATGTGGAATTATCTCTCCATGATGACTTTTCTTTCATAATTTTCTCCTCAAACAAGCGATACCCTCCACGAGACAATAAGTGTGGATATACATTCTTAGCCACATTATCCTTACCCTTTTGACTTTTTTCCTATTATAAACTCAAAAATTTATTAATCACTAAATATAATAAAAATGTTATACACACAAAAACATATAACTCCTACTAACCTTAAATTCAGGGGTATCTCGAATCTTGAGAAACTCTTTCCATGCGTCTTCTGTAATAAAGTTATACTTGACATATGGAGGAGGATCATTTTCTATGGGATGATTAATATATCTGTCAGTGAGTTGTGTCTTAAAACTTCTCCATCGCTCTTCCGCATATTTAATCCATTCTTTCTTCAACCTATCCTTCTTTGGATCTTTACATTCTGGAATAGTGAAATGAGCCTACAAATATAATATATGTCCTATGTTGTTAATTAGTATATGATTGTAAAATATAATAAATTATTGTATTTAAAATACTTGAATATCAGGCCAAATAGCATCTTTTACGCCTTCATCTACTTCTTTCCAATCATTTTTCACAATACTACAATACTACCGAGCAAGACATGCTATATAACTCTTAAAATGTGTAGCATTTTTACCAACACCAATACATTCATAGGTTCTTGGATTAAACTCGACCTTTATCTTTTCACCCGTTTGATGAACTTTGTCAATTTGTGTCATGAAAGTGGGACCTCTAACTATTCTTTTATTGGGGTTACTAGATGAAGAAGGGTTGTCGTTTGAATCACCCATGTATCTGTTTACACAAAATAAAAATAATTAGAAATAAAATTAAGCACAAAATAAAAACAATTAGAAATAAAATTAAGCACAAAATAAAAACAATTAGAAAATAAAGTAACGTGGAATTAACTTATAAAAAAAAATCGTACTAGTCCTCTCATATCCCTTCTTCATGGTCTATGCGAATAGCATGCACATCACCCCCTTCATTTTCTTCAATGAATGTAGTCACATTTGTTGAGAAAGGATGAGTTTCGGAAATATCAAGATTCTCATCATGATTTTCATCACTATCATGGACTTTTCCTTGTAAAACCACTGACCACTTTTTATTATAAGGATCTGTGACATAAAACACTTGTTTTGCTTGAGATTCCATGATGAAAGGTTCGTTCGCATAAGCTAACTTGCTAAGATCAACCAGTGTAACTCCAAATTCATCGATTCTTACACCACTGTTGATATCAATCCATTTGCATTTAAATACAGGAACTTTAAACACAACATAATTAACTTCCCAAATCTCTTCAATCACCCCAAAATACGGCGTAGATGCCATAACCGGTTTTTATCTTTAGCACTAGAAAAGTGCATGGACTCGGCCACAATCATTACCCCACTATTTTGCGTGGTACTACGGTCATCCTTTGACTTTGTATAAAAATAGGTTTTATTAATATCATATCAACTCCAAGTTATTATGTTACATTTAGACCCATAAGACAACCACTTAATTGTATTAGAATCACTATCTTCATTAGCAATTCTTTCTTTAAACCACTCAGAGAAACTCTTATTATGATCTTTTAACAACCCTCTTTCATTCATCTTGGGGTACTTTTTCTTTATGATGCTTTTGTGAGCAGATAATTAAGGTTGAACATTGTTGTGCCCTAAAATTTTCCCTCCCATTTCATCAACATTTTCTCATCACAAGACTCTTGGAACTGAAGATCAAGCTAGGGTTTGCTCTGCTCAAGACACTTACTTGCACTGTTGACCTAAATTAGGGTTTGAGTTTGCACAAGGATGTTTTGACTCACAATGCCCAAATTTACTTTCATACTTCATGTTGGACTCACAAGTTTATCCCTACCAAGTTTCAAGCCTTGATTCAAATTTTTGCCCAGTCAATTGGAGAGTTGACCTAAAATCAACTGTATTGGGGAAAAAGTCAACTATGGCCAATTGATAGTCAAACCTCATGAAATTTGACCCACATCAACATTATGAACTCATATGAATCATTTTATCAAGTTTGGGTCACAATTCTACAAGAAAATTGATCAGATCACCAAAAGGGTAAAATGGTCATTTTTAGGGTTTTGACTGTACAAAGGCAATTTTTGATTGTTTGACCTAACCAATGGCAAATCAAGCTCAACCATGGACACAAGGACTCAATGACATTGTCTTGACCCATTCAACAAGTTCAGAAGATCTCAATTGCATAGGGTTGACAGATGAATTTTTCAGTCAACTGATCAAAATTTGACTGTACACTGAAAAGTCAAACCTTGACTTTTTGGTCAAAATCAAGTGCCAATAGTTATTTTTCATCAAGACATGTCAAATTATGAAACTTGTTCATCAAGAAACCCAAAAATGCAAATTAGGGTTTAAAATGGAAAATTTTCATAACTTAGAAATTTTCTAAGTTATGAAATTTTCTTATTTTTTCCTAACTTTGTCCCACTTTTTCACCAAGATGCAAATGGATTCAAACAAAACTTGAAACATGAAAGTTATATTCCATCATAAATTCTACAACTTTGATTCACAAAGTTTTCTCAAAAGAAGATTGTATCTCAAGTTATGATTTTTGGAACAAGGGTACCTAAAACTTTTAACTTAGAGAAAATTTGCCCTAATCTAGGCAGGATTTTGACCCATCTTCTTGGCCACTTTTCACATAGTTCCACTTGGAATTTCAAGTTGCATTGTAAAGATGGATTATAGTACATGTTCCAAGCTTTCCAAATTGTCCAATAACTCCTCAAACACCCTTGTGGTTAGAGAGAATCGAATGCTTGAAGTTGGCAAAAACTCACTTTTGTCCATGGCTAATACATGTTCATAACAACTTGCAATTCTGATCTAGCTAGCTTGGTTCAACATTACAGGCCTCAAAACCAATTTGTACTCCTTAATTTAATGCATATCCATTGTATTAAGGTATTGTCTTGGTCATTAGGGCATTATACACTAGTTTAAGCCTTAAAAGGAAAAAGCAACAATGCCATTTTTGCCTAAACTTCACTTTATGTCAAAACCAAATCCTTGAGGCATGGGGCCAGATCTTTGAGGCAAGATCAAGTCCACTAATTCCAGTAACCAAGAACAAAAGATGCAGCATGATTTAGGGCTTGTGCAGGCCTGCATTGGGAGGACACACACTCTTGCTTGAAAAAGAAGAAAATTTGCAAAACATAGACAATCTCTCATATCTGTTAACACAAGCTTAGACAAACATTGTAGACAAGTTCCATACCTCCCAACAAGCCTGAAACATGACCCTTTCATCACTCAAACCCCCTCATACTCAGAATCACTGTTTTTCTGCAAAACAGGGCAAGTTCTGCATTTTGCAAGCCACAACCAAATTCCATCGTGCGTTTTGTCTAAAGATAGTTCAAACATCTTCCAATCAACTCACCTGAACTATCCCAGGCCCCCATTGCAAGCTGTAACACCTCTAACACACTTTGCCATTTTCATTTCAAAGCTCTGCAAGTTGAGTTCTACAGCACGATTCAAGTTGTTTCAAAGCAAGCCAAGCATTGCAGAAGCTTCCTTGGACTTCAGGCAAGCTCAAAAGAAGCTCAAACACCATTGAAGGTTGCTGCATTGTCCAGCTCGAAGTCAACTGAAACAGGTATTTCATGGACTTCTATCTCCCTATTTAGGAATGGTTAGGCTTAGGTTTGTGAATGAAATATGTTGTACTCATGGCCCTAAAGCCATACATATGCTTAGTTTTCATTTACATTAATCGTGCTGAGAGAATTTCACTCATGAACTTTCTGAAAAAACTAGGTTAGAAATTAGGGCCAGAGAAATTCTCTCTGGTCTTTGAGAGTTAATCCAAGTTTTTTATATTGTTGAATTCGTTGTTTAATTCTCTATAATATTCATGTTATGAGTTTTGTCAAAAAATCAAAGAATCAGGAGTTAGCCATTGATGCACAGAAGCGCGTGTTTTGTGAACAAGAGGAAGAAGAAGAAGTCTGGATGGGTTGGGCCTCTTTGTTTTCACTTCTAACACCCCCCCATTTTCTGTTTACACCCCCCTGGCCCATTTATTTAAATATTTATCAATTTGACATTTTTATTTTTTATTCTGACTTTATTATTTTTTGTCTAAATATAAAAAATGCCAAAAAAAAATTCTATATTTTTTCATATTTATTTGATATTTATTTTATTTTATTAAGTATACATATGTAAATAAACTATTTTCTTTTTAAAACAAAACTCAAAAATAATACAAAAAATATACTTATTTTCATTTATTATTTTTATTTATATTTGAAAACATTTTCTTGAAAGTATTCATTTTTTGTAAATAATTAATTTTTATTTTATATATATATATATATATATATATATATATATATATATATATATATATATATATATATATATATATATATATATATATATATATATATATATATATATATATATATATATTTTTTATTAGATAATTATGTAAAAAATACCACATTTTCATTTTTATTAATATTGTGTACTAAAAATATCATTTTTTATAATATATTTTTATTTTTTTGTATAAATTAGTATATTATTGTATATAACTAATAAATAATGTTATTTATTAAGAATTAGGGTTTCTTGTCCTAAATAGAAAAATAATTAAAATTAATCCTTTTTATTTTATTTACATTTCACATTGAAAAAATACTTTTTTGCATACATAAAAATCATTTTGTGCATAATACCTTTTATTTGACATTTATTTATCGTATTATATTCAATTATTGTACGTTTAAATATTACCTATACATTCGATATGGTTGTAATAACTTAGAATTTATTTTCTTGTCAAATACTCCCAATTTAAATTTGTACCCCCTCCCTATATCATGTTGTAATAGTGTAGCATTTAAATTCTCGCACATTTAAAAGCTTTCAATTATGCCATGCTTAGACCTAGGGTTTGTATGCAAATAAAATCAATAACTAGCTTGACCTAATCCAAGATAAACATGCATGAAAAACAAACACAATGCACACTTGCACCCCTATGGTTTCAATCCACTTGTTGCCTTCAAAAATGGGTAATGATTGCATGTTGAGTACTTTGGCAAAACAAAAAATAATCAAAAAGATCATAGTCCCTCGATGACGTTGTCTGAGTTGCCTAAACAAAATGATCAAGTCCCTTAAGAAAATTGCCAAAAATACTTGACACCATTGTTATCATGGTTTATACGATGACCTGCGCCTGTCCCGTTAACATCCTAACATAAGGTTGTTCACCAAATACAATGGTGAAGCAACACTGTTAAAAGGGTTAAAAACGTAAGAAAGATCTTTGAGTAAAATAGGGTAGATAGCTCTTAGTTACTTGATCAAGCTTACAAAAACATCCTTGCTATTTTCAAAAACACATTTCACAACTTCAAAACCCTACTTTCAAACATTGAAAACTTTTCAAAAGACAAAAACACCTTTGTATACATTCAAACAAGAATCATTACCAAGGTTGCCACAACGATGGCCTCTTTTCAAAACATCTTTCAAAATCACACACAAAGCACCATTTCAAACAATTGAAAAGCACCATTTCAAACAATAGAAATGCAAAGCAAGTGATCTAAGCAAGTAACTAAGAGCCTATGGATAACCATGGATATAAAGGATGCTAATATCTTCCCTTTCTATAATCTACTCCCCGAACCCAAGAAAACATCTCAAAGGTTTTTCCTGTGCTTTTTGACCTTTCCTTAGGATAAAATAAAAAGTCGGTGGCGACTCTTGCTAAACCGAAACATTTGCGAACACAAACGCAAAATCCCAAGTCAGTTCTCCCACCATCACAGAACTGGCGACTCTGCTGGGGACTTCTTTAAAGGTGGAGTAACCTTAGGGCTTGGATCACCCTTTGTATGATTATTGTTTGCTTTGATTGCTTTACATTTTGGTTCTCTTGTTTGGGCTTGAAATCCTCCACCCAGATTTGGGAAACATTCATAGATAGCAATACGTTGTGGAAACTATGCAGGGTATACCGACACGGTTGAAGCAATAGCTATATTAGTGCGACATATTTGTGAGTACCGGTAGCCTTTGAGTCAATCAAAGAGAATACGGGGTCGCTGAGTGATGTCATAAAGCACTAATGAACTAGAACCTTACTTGACCATCTTGGCCTTTCATTAGGGGTAGTGAGATGACCAGCTTTGGTGCAGTCTGAAGTTGGTAGATACTCGATACTACACTCATTGAGGGTTGTTTTCTTGGAATATTTTGGTTGCTAGTTAAGTGGCTAAACCAAAACAATGAACATAGAAAACAATCCAATGATATTGAGCTCCTTAGAACCCGGTTACTATTTATAGGACAAGATTTAAGCCAACTAAACTCAAGAGGGTACTTACCTATGAAGCCTCATGCAAGCCTGAAACTAGGGTTTTGTGTGACTTGCTTATACATGTGCTTGTGCATACATCATGAACATCATAAAGCATCATATGCATCCACTAACCATTTCAAGGGTTTTGATCTTCATCTTTGTTTTTGTTTTGTAGGTTATGGAATCTCTTCGCAGGAAAATAATTCAAGTCAACCTTGTGAGAATCCCTCCTCAACTCAAAGAGCTTACTTCCAGGATCCCATAGAATTCTTTCTTCAGTGAAAGACATGGTAGACTCCTCAACTTAGTCAACTCCAGCATTGAAGAAGACATGGTGAAAGTACTTTTCCAGTTCTTTGACCCCCTCCACCACTGTTTCACATTCCCTGATTACCAGTTGGTACCTACTTTGGAGGAATTTTCTCAACTCCTGAGGATTCCTATTCTTCATCAACTACCCTACAACGGTACAGAAAAAGAACCAAAGCCTGAAGATGTTGCTCAAGCATTACACTTGCAACCATCTGACATCAAGAGGCATTGGGAAACCAGAATTGGTGTCAATGGATTCTTGGCAAAATTTATGTTTGAGAAGGCACAAGACTGTTGGAATTCTCTTGACCTACAAGCCTTTGAAGAGATTGTGGCACTCCTCATCTATGGGTTGGTCTTGTTCCCAAACCCTGATCAACTTATAGATGTGAATGCTGTGAAGATTTTCATGTCCAAAAATCCCATACCGACATTGCTTGGGGACATCCTACACTCATTTTACACACGAACAATGAGGAAAAGAGGTGTTCTCATGTGTTGTACTCCTCTCTTAGCAAGGTGGTTTATTTCTCACCTTCCACAAGCAGTCTTAAAGAATGAGCAGGGTTTGAGGTGGTCACAATGATTGATGACCCTCACACATTCTGATGTACATTGGTGTTCTCGGTCCAGAGAAAATGTCATCATCATTGATCGTTGTGGGGAATTCCTTAATGTCCCATTACTTGGCATTACCTACAATCCCTGTCTAGCTTTGAGACAATTTGGATATGCTCGGAGGGATGGCCCTCATGACATGCTGATTCCTGACCTAGTTTTTGACTTCAACAACAATGCACAAGGACTTCGATAAAGGTTCATCAGAGCTTGGAGGATGCCTAACAAAGTGGATAGTAAGACACTGGGGCACAAGAATTCCATCCCCCTTGAGCCTTACCTCAAGTGGGTACGCACCCGCTCCCAGAATCTTATGATGCCATATCCTCACATTCTCCTCTTGATCAAAGAGCCTGTTATGGAAGGAGAGGTTCCATACACCATCCTACATCCTGACATGCCAACATCATGGGAGGAAATGCAAAAGAGTTGGATCCAACTCAAAGAATAACGGGATACTTTTGAAGCCATCTTCTATGCCAGTGAGAAGAAGGTTTTAGAGCTCACCCGCCGACTTCACGAGGAGGAAACTCTCAACACCTACATCGCACCAAAGAGGATGCACAATGTCTTTTTACATTAAGAATTTTGTAATATTTCACCCATGGGGCATTTATGTACTAATAAATATCTTCTTAATATGACGTGCGTTCTTTTTGTTTGCAACAAATTTGAATTTTTGAACCCTTGAATGCATTACATGAATAACATACCATTCATCATATGCATAAACAGGTCTTCAAGCCAAGTTTCCTTATCTTTCTGTTGTTTATTTCAGCAAGATAGATTTGGAGCAAACAGTAAAGGACCTACAGGCACAAAATTCACAATTTCAGCAACTCCTCATGACCTTGGCAAAGGGTCAAGAGGATCTCAAAGTTCTGCTAGAGAAGAATAAAGAGAAGAAACATAAAAAGAGACCGGGGATAGCCACTTTTGGAAGAAGGTTTGAGAGCGATGCTAGGAGGACTCTTGAGTTCCCTTCAACGTCTAACGAAGGAGCAGGAAAGGGGAAAGGAGTTATTGTACCTTCCGAGTCTGAGGTAGAAGAGAAGGAAGAAGAAGAAGACAAGGACTATTTCGAACAACAGTATCCACCAGCGGATTACAAATATAAGAACCTTGAAGACAGATTGGCAGCTATGGAGTTGCAGAGGGTGCCTGGATTGGATTTTGAGGAACTGGGGTTGGTAGTTGGGATTGTTATCCCTCCCAAGTTCAAGGCGCCAACATTTGCCAAGTACGATGGTCTGTCTTTCCCTAAGATGCACTTGAGGTCGTATGTTAGAAAGATCCAACCTCATTCGTCCGATAAAGACCTCTGGGTACACTTTTTCCAAGACAGCTTGTCTGGCACTCAGTTAGATTGGTTTTATCAGCTCGAGAGATCAGAGGTTCACAATTGGGAAGACTTGGCAGCTGCTTTTTATCGTCAGTATCAATACAATGCTGATTTGGCGCCCACTCGTACTCAGTTACAAAGTATAAGGATGGCTTCAAATGAAGGGTTTAAGGAGTACGCCCAGAAGTGGCGTGATCTGGCTGGAAGGGTACAGCCACCGCTATCAGATAGAGAATTAGTTGACATGTTTTTGGGGACCCTGTCTGGCCCCTTTTTCAACCATCTAATTGGGAGCTCTTCTGCGGGATTTACTGAACTGATTCTGACCGGCGAAAAGGTGGAGGCCGGTATTAAAAGTGGAAAGATTCAAAAGGATGCCTCCTCATCCACAACTGTTAAAAAACCTTTTCTAGCCAAGAAAGAAGCATTTGCTGTGTATTCTCAAAAGGGATTGGGAAGAACTGAGCACCGTCCGACTGTAGGGGCCGTGATGATTCAAAATTCGTCAAATAATCAACCTCATAACAATCAGTCGAGACCTAATCAACAATGGGTAGAACGGCCATAACGGCAGTTCACCTGCATCAACATGACACCTGCTCAGGTCCTTCCCCATTTGTTGAAGCTGAATCTAACCAGTTTGAAGGAGGCGCCAAAAAACCCTAACACCTCCTCTCCATACTATCACTCTAATGCCAAGTGTGCTTACCATTCCGACAGTGCTGGACACGATACCAATAATTGTTGGGCACTTAAGAACAAAATTCAGGACTTAATTGACGCCAAAGAGGTTGAATTTGAGGCTCCTGAGAAGCCCAATGTTATATCTGCTCTGATGCCCAAGCACGACCACAATGTGCATGCCATTTTGGAAAACCTCCATGTTACTGATGTTCCCAATCTGTTGACTCCATTGATTGTGATTAAAGAAAATTTGTTGAGAGCTGGGATCATTCCTGGTTGTGGTAAAGACTGTTATTTTTGTTTGAACATTCAAGGCGATTGTCCCATGTTGAAGTCGGGTGTCCAACGCCTAATGGATATTCAAGAGATACTTTTCCAGAAAACCCTTGTTAACACTTTCAATTTGATTACTCCTGATACTTGTGATACTTCAACCAACAATATTGTTATCATAACCATTTCCGACAATCCTCCCAAGGCTTGCAAAAGGCTTGTCAGGATTACACCCAACTCTGAATGTGTACCTTTAAAGATCACCATGTCGGGACCTGTCCCGTACCAATCAAGCAAAATGATACCGTGGAACTATGGGGGAGAAATCTTCTACCACGGCATCAAACAATTCGAAACAGTCCAAGAGATTTCTAAAAAAGACCCTGATATAGGGAACATCACGGGTACAAGCAAGATAACTCGCAGTGACCGAATCTTTTCTCCGGAGATTGCTCCCCCTCGAGTAGTTTTCGGACCCTTAAAAGCTTCTGCCCCTGTTGGACCCTCTGTGCAAGGCCCAGTGATTGAAGAATTGGATACTCCTGAAGAAAGACCATCTACTGATAATACCGACAAGGGTAAGGGGATACTAGAAATTCCTGTCAGGATGAAGGCTCATGTTGTGGTTATCCCCGAAACCACTCAGAAGGAAATGGATTAAATCCTAAAAATAATCAGAAAAAGTGACTACGACATTGTAGAACAACTGGGGCAGACCCCTTCTAAAATTTCAATGTTGGCTCTTCTGCTCTGTTCTGAGGCCCATGCCAAGGCCCTAATCAAATTCTTGAAGGCGACACATGTACCCCAAGAGACTTCGGCTGACCAATTTCAGGAATGTGTGGCCAGTCTTACTACTGACAATGGCATGGGCTTTTCTGATGCTGACTTAACTCCTAAAGGAAGGAAGCACAATGATGTGTTACATGTTTCAGTTGAATGCCAGGGAACTACTCTCGCCCATGTCTTGGTTGATACTAGTTCTTCCCTAAATGTGCTGCCAAAGAAAGCCTTAGACCGTTTGGATTGTGAAGGTTTGACCCTCAAACCTAGTAACATCGTCATTAGGGCTTTCGATGGTTCCAAAAGAATGGTTCATGTAGAGGTTGATATTCCTATCAAGGTAGGCACCGAAGTGTTTAACTCCACCTTCTACGTAATGGACATCCGTCCGTCATACTCGTGTTTGCTAGGAAGACCGTGGATCCATTATGCCGGGGCAGTTACCTCCTCTTTGCAGCAGATGCTGAAATATCCTGTTAAGGGTAAAATCATAACTGTGCACGTTGAGGAAGAGTACATGATCAGTCATCTTAATTCCTTTCGATATGTGGAGGTGGATGGCGAGTTCATTGAAACGCCTTTCCAACATTTTGAGGAAGTTTCTCCCGAGGTAGCAGCTGCGAATACAACGGTTGAGGTGCCTATCGTTCCCAAGCATGTATCTAGGATGGCATCTTTCAAAGACGCAGAGGCTGTGATTAAAGAGGGGAAGAGCACAGTATGGGGACAGTTGCCTGACTTTCCCCATAAGACGGACAAGTTTGGTTTAGGGTTTACTGCTACAGGACAGAGGGCTATGGGTCGCTCCAAGGCTGGAGGGCCACCCGTCAAGATCTCACACCATGGAATCAATGCTGTAGAAGATGAAGATGAGGAGAGCCACTTTGAAGATTGGATCTTCCCGACTGTCAAAGGGGGTTTGAGCAATTGGGAAGCAAAGGATTTTGTTCCTATCACCTTTATCAACCAGTAATTTTATCTTTGAGCAATTTCCCATTTTTATGGTCTGTAATAACTAAAACAATTCGCACACTACTTTCACCTCATGCCTTGCCCGGGGCATGTAGGTCCATTTGTAAGGGCTTGATTTTCTTCATAATCATATGCCATGTTTTAATGAATCATTGGACGTTTTTCATCTATAAACTGTTGTGTTCATTTTCTTTCCTTTTGCATTTTTGTTTGTTTAAGGATGGCTATCCCTTACACACACCCACACTCACAAATGCAGCTACCCATCCATTCCAGATTCCATGGGTGACTATTCTGCTTCAGCCTTCGATAACTCTGAAGATTTGGTCAATCAAGCTGAGTACGAAGTTGACGAAGATTGTGAAGTGCCGGGAGAGTTAGCCAGACTTCTACAACAAGAAGAGAGGGCCATTCTGCCTCATGAAGAGTTGCTAGAAACCATCAACTTAGGGACAGAGGAAGACAGGAAGGAAGTAAAAGTGGGTGCCAACCTGGAACCGAGTGTCAAGGAACGCTTAGTGCAGTTATTGAATGAATACGTTGAAATCTTCGCTTGGTCTTATGAAGACATGCCAGGGCTAGACACCGATATCATGGTTCACCGTCTCCCTACAAGAGAATATTGTCCACCGATCAAGAAAAAGGTTCGCCGAATGAGTCCTGACATGTCTGAGAAGATTAAGGCTGAAGTAATGAAGCAATTCAACGCTGGCTTTCTGGATGTTACAACCTATCTACAATGGGTTGCTAACATTTTGCCCGTACCTAAAAAGGACGGCAAAGTCAGAATGTGTGTGGACTATCAGGATTTGAACAGGGCTAGCCCTAAAGATGATTTTCCACTACCACATATCGACATCTTGGTTGACAACACAGCTCAGCACAAGGTGTTTTCTTTCATGGATGGATTCTCGAGATACAACCAGATCAAAATGGCCTCCGAGGACATGGAGAAAATAACCTTTGTTACACAATGGGGTACCTTCTGCTACAAAGTGATGCCGTTCGGACTGAAGAACGCATGGGCAACCTATCAACCCGCCATGGTAGCTTTGTTTCATGATATGATACATCATGAGATCGAAGTTTATGTAGACGACATGATAGCTCGATCACAGACAGAAGAGGAACACCTTAAACATTTGCAAAAGCTATTTGCCAGGTTGAAGGAGTATAAACTCAGACTGAATCCAAGCAAGTGCACTTTTGGAGTTAGGTCTGGTAAACTTCTAGGATTTATTATCAGCAACAAGGGCATTGAAGTTGATCCAGCTAAAGTAAAAGATATACAAGAAATGCCAGCCCCCGTACTGAAAAGGAGGTTAGAGGATTCTTGGGACGCTTGAACTATATTGTGAGGTTCATCTCTCACCTGACATCTACCTGCGATCCAATTTTCAAACTGTTGAAGAAAGATTAGGTAGTTGAATTGAACGATGATTGTCAAGTTGCTTTTGATAAGATCAAGGAGTACTTACTAGAACCTCATATTCTGATGCCACCCGTCGAAGGAAGGCCGTTGATCATGTATCTGACTGTTTTGGATAACTCGATGGGGTGCGTGTTGGGTCAACATGACAAGTCTGGTCGAAAAGAGCATGCCATTTATTACCTTAAAAAAAAGTTTACCGACTGTGAGACTCGTTACTCATTGCTCGAGAAAACTTGTTGCGCTTTGGTATGGACTGCTCGCCGGCTAAGGTAGTATATGTTGACTCATACCACTTTGTTGATTTCCAAGATGGATCTGATCAAGTATATCTTCGAGAAGCCTGCTTTATCTGGAAGAATCGCTAGATGGAAGATGATCCTGACTGAGTATGACATCCAGTATACTACCCAAAAAGCTATAAAAGGGAGCGTACTAGCTCATCAAGCCGTCGAAGATTATCAATCTATGAGATTCGACTTCCCTGACGAGGACATCATGACTTTGGACAACATCGAAGGTAACGGACCGTATAACGGACCTGAACAAGGATCCCGATGGACCCTATACTTCGATGGTGCTTCAAATGCACTTGGCAACGGTATTGGTGCGGTACTCATTTCTCCGGAAGGTTGCCATACACCCTTCACTGCCCGACTTTGTTTCAGTTGTACCAACAACATGGCCGAATATGAAGCTTGCATCTTTGGTCTCAAGGCTGCTATAGACCTGGGGATCAAATCTTTGGTCGTATTTGGGGACTCGGCTTTGGTTATCAGTCAAGTCAAAGGAGAGTGGGACACCAAACATCCTAATCTTGTCCCATACAAAGAACATGTCCTGACATTGTTGCCTCATTTCGAGCAGATTACTTTCGAACATTTCCCGCGAGAAGAGAATCAGCTAGCAGATGATCTGGCTACAATGTCTTCCATGTTTAAACTCAGTTGGGATAACGAGGCTCCCCAAATTACCATCGAGCGAATGGACGAACCTGCGCATTGTCATGAGATTAATACCGAAGAAGTAACGGAACAACCCTGGTTTCATGAAATCAAAAGGTATCTCCAGACTAGAAAATACCCTGAAGGAGCTTCCGTCAATGGCAAAAAGTTCTTAAGGAGATTTGCTGCCAAGTTCTTCCTAAGCAATGGCATCCTTTATAAATGCAGCCATGATTGTGTTTTACTTTGTTGTGTGGACAAAGCCGAAGCAGAGTTGATCATGACTGAAATACACAGTAGTACATTTGGCACCCACTTGAGCGGACATATGATGGCTAAGAAGATTCTAAGGGCAGGCTACTACTGGTCTACCATGGAAGCTGATTGTCACCAACATTCCCGTACTTGCCATAAATGCCAAGTCTACGCCGGTAAGGTACATATCCTCCTGTTCCTCTCAACGTTCTGACAACTCCTTGGCCATTCGCAATGTGGGGCATTGACATGATTGGAGAGATCAAGCCCACGGCATCCAATGGACATCGCTTCATCCTGGTGGCTATTGATTACTTCACCAAATGGGTCGAGGCAGCTTCCTATGCCTCAGTTACAAAGAATGTGGTTGCCCGCTTCATCAAGCAGAATCTCATATGCCGGTATGGTATCCCCGACAGGATCATCACAGACAACGGTACAAATTTGAATAATACCATGATCACTGCTCTATGCGAGCAGTTCAAGATTTATCATCACAATTCATCTCCCTACCGGCCGAAGATGAACGGTGTTGTTGAAGCCGCGAACAAAAATATCAAGAAGATCATTCAAAAGATGACAGTCAACTATAAAGACTGGCATGAGATGTTACCATTTGCTCTGCATGGATATCGTACCACGGCACGTACTTCAACAGGGGCAACCCCATTTTCTTTAGTATATGGCATGGAGGTTGTTTTGCTTATGGAAGTTCAGATTCCTTCTTTAAGGAATATGAAGGACGCCGGTTTGAGTGAAGACGATTGGATTCAGACCCGGCTTGATCAACTCAATTTGATCGACGAGAAATGACTTACTGCTGTTTATCATGGTCAGGCGTATCAAAAACGCATGATCAAGGCTTTCAACAAGAAAGTCAGGCGCCAAGTATATCAAGTCAGAGATCTTGTAATTAAGCGGATCATATTACCGCAAAGTGATCCCAGGGGCAAGTGGACTCCTACTTACGAAGGACCATTTGTAATCAAGGGCATCTTTTCTGGCGGGGAAATGATTCTGACCACCATGGACGGCGATGACTTGCCACACCCTGCGAACGCAGACATAGTCAAAAGATACTACGCATAAAATGACCCGACAAGTTGAAAACCCGAAAGGGCGACTTGGGCAAAAATGGGCATCCCGGTGAACCGAAAACCTGAAAGGGCGGTTCAGGCAAAAATTAGGGATAAAACAAAAAAAAAATTTGTACACCCGGTAAGTTGAAAACCCGAAAGGGCGACTTGGGCAAAAAAGGGTTTCCCGGTGGATCGAAAACCCGAAAGGGCGGTCCATGCAAAAGTTAGGGAATTAAAGCGTATGACTATGTCTCGTCGGATCACTTTAAGGACAATCTCTTCACCAAACAAGCTCCAAGCTTCTGATCAATCCAGTTATCGACGAACGAAGCAGCGAATGGACAAGATATTCAGAATTATGAAGGCTATAGCAGAATGAGAATCCCATGGAATTGTTACACATAGCCATCTTTCTTTTGTATAAAAAAATTTCTTTCAATTTTTACGACAACATTCTCTTACTAGGGTGTCTGTCTCATTTGTACACAGATACTCACGAAAGTTAAATACAAAGATACTTCAAAGTGCAGAAATTTGCTTGCCTTTCTTTTCTTTTTTACACTTATGTTTTATTTGAAAACGTCCAATGTTTCGTTAAATAGGCATATGCATTCGAATATAATCACTGCTTACAAATAAAACGAAATTGAAAAAGGGTAATTACTGATAGGTTGAAGGTGTAGGAAGATATCTTTGTGCCATTCCAGAAGGAACCCCCTACGATACATCATTCAGATCCTCAACAAAGTTGAAACCTTGAAGTATTTCCCCAGCGGAGTTAAACTTCAAGATCCCCAGTGAAGCCAGTTTAATCTAAACCTTATTCCCCAGTGGAGCCAGAATGGTGAGTATCTCCCCCACAGATTTATCTCCCAACAAGATCGAAGATTCTTGGTCCCGTTTCTCCAAGGCTTTAATTCCCCAGAAGAGATTTTCAGAGTTTCCCCAATATCCCAGGAAAGTCAACAAGGATTTCTCATCTTCAACAATCAAAGTTTTTGGAATCCCCAGCTTCGGTCGAAGATTTATCTTCCCCGGCAGCAGTCAAAGATGTCATTATCTCCAGCTATCCAGGATTTATCTTCCTCAGCAAGACAGCTACTCAGCTTACATGCATAACCATTACATCCATATATCATAAACATAGATTACAATTCATTGCATCATACATATCATGCAATATAACTTCATGTTTTAGCTAACATTTTACCCTTTTCAGGATAAGATTAAAAGGCTATTGATTAACAATTATTCAGAAAAAGTATGGATACACCCCAGACACGGCGGTCATCCTATTACTCATTCAGAACTTCAAGTCAAAATATAGTATGGATACACCCCAGACGCGGCGGTCATTCTACTACTCATTCAGACTTCAATAATCAGATACAGACTAGATACGCTCCAGCCACGGCAGCCATTCTATCTCTCATTCAGATTCAACTATCAACTACAGGTTCAGATACGCTCCAGACACGGATGCCATTCTGGCTCTTACATCAGTAGTTTGACCCTCCCCAATGCAGTCGTCACGGAAATCATTCTGTCACTTATTCAGATCCCAGTTACAGTACGGATACACCCCAGACACGGTAGTCATTCTACTACTCATACAGGTCTCAACTTGAGACACAATCCAGATACGCTCCAGACACGGTTGCCATTCTGTCACTCAAAGTTTAACCCCAGCACATAGTTGCTCCATACACAGATGTTTTCCTATTACCCAGATACAATACAGATACACTCCAAGACACGGCAGTCATTCTGATATTCGTTCAAAGTTCAAATACAGTTACAACTCAGATACGCGCCAGACACGGTCTCCATTCTTTTGCTCATACAGACTCAGTCTCCAGATACAGTTCAATGGCATCCCAGACACGGATACCATTTTGACGCTCATTCTTCCGACCTACGGCACTGCAATTCAACAAACATTCTTGGATGTCATCTTTAAGCCCATCTCCAGCAAGATTCTACCATCTCAAAATGGCATCTTTAAGCCCATTTCTTCAGCCATGTTTCGACGAGTGCAAATTTACGGGCACTCTAGTGTCCAATCCTCTTTTACCCTTGAGTCACAAAAGGCAAACTTGCCAATCTAACTCCTCAGGTTTAAGAAGATTGAACAGGGGAAACTGTTGTACCCCAAAATTTTCCCTCCCATTTCATCAACATTTTCTCATCACAAGACTCTTGGAACTGAAGATCAAGCTAGGGTATGCTCTACTCAAGACACTTACTTGCACTGTTGACCTAAATTAGGGTTTGAGTTTGCACAAGGATGTTTTCACCCACAATGCCCAAATGGACTTTCATACTTCATGTTGGACTCACAAGTTTATCCCTACCAAGTTTCAAGCCTTGATTCAAATTTTTGCCCAGTCAATTGGACAGTTGACCTAAAATCAGCTGTATTGGGGAAAAAGTCAACTATGGCCAATTGATAGTCAAACCTCATGAAATTTGACTCACATCAACATTATGAACTCATATGAAACATTTGATCAAGTTTGGGTCACAATTCTACAAGAAATTTGATCAGATCACCAAAAGGGTAAAATGGTCATTTTTAGGGTTTTGATTGTACAAAGGCAATTTTTGACTGTTTGACCTAACCAATGGCAAATCAAGATCAACCATGGACACATGGACTCAATGACATTTTCTTGACCCATTCAACAAGTTCAGAAGATCTCAATTGCATAGGGTTGACAGATGAATTTTTCAGTCAACTGATCAAAATTTGACTATACACTAAAAAGTCAAACTTTGACTTTTTGGTCAAAATCAAGTGCCAAGAGTTATTTTTCATCAAGACATGTCAAATTATGAAACTTGTTCATCAAGAAACCCAAAAATGCAAATTAGGGTTTAAAATGGAAAATTTTCATAACTTAGAAATTTTCTAAGTTATGAAATTTTCTTATTTTTTCCTAACTTTGTCCTACTTTTTCACCAAGATGCAAATGGATTCAAACAAAACTTGCAAAATGAAAGTTATATTCCATCACAAAGACTACAACTTTTATTCACAAAGTTTTCTCAAAAGAAGCTTGTATCTCAAGTTATGATTTTTGGAACAAGGGTACCTAAAACTTTTAACTTAGAGAAAATTTGCCCTAATCTAGGCAGGATTTTGACCCATCTTCTTGGCCAATTTTCACATAGTTCCACTTGGAATTTCAAGTTGCATTGCAAAGATGGATTATAGTACATGTTCCAAGCTTTCCAAATTGTCTAAGAAATCCTCAAACACCTTTGTGGTTAGAGAGAATCGAATGCTTGAAGTTGGTAAAAACTCACTTTTGTCCATGGCTAATACATGTTCATAACAACTTGCAATTCTGATCTAGCTAGCTTCGTTCAACATTACAAGCCTCAAAACCAATTTGTACTCCTTAATTTAATTCATATCCATTGTATTAAGGTATTGTCTTGGTCATTAGGGCATTATACACTAGTTTAAGCCTTAAAAGGAAAAAGCAACAATGCCATTTTTGCCTAAACTTCACTTTATGTCAAAACCAAATCCTTGAGGCATGGGGCCAGATCTTTGAGGCAAGATCAATTCCACTAATTCCAGTAACCAAGAACAAAAGATGCAGCATAATTTAGGGCTTGTGCAGGTCTGCATTGGGAGGACACACACTCTTGCTTGAAAAAGAAGAAAAGTTGCAAAACATAGACACTCTCTCATATTTGTTAACACAATCTTAGACAAACATTGTAGACAAGTTCCATACCTCCCAACAAGCCTGAAACACGACCCTTTCATCACTCAAACCCCCTCATACTCAGAATCATTGTTTTTCTGCAAAACAGGGCAAGTTCTGCATTTTGCAAGCCACAACCAAATTCCATCGTGCGTTTTGTCCAAAGATAGTTCAAACACCTTCCAATCAACTCACCTGAACTATCCCAGGGCCCCATTGCAAGCTGTAACACCTCTAACACACTTTGCCATTTTCACTTCAAAGCTCTGCGGGTTGAGTTCTACAGCACGATTCGAGTTGTTTCAAAGCAAGCCAAGCATTGGAGAAGCTTCCTTGGACCTCAGGCAAGCTCAAAAGAAGCTCAAACACCATTGAAGGTTGCTGCATTGCCCAGCTCGAAGTCAACTGAAACAGGTATTTCATGGACTTCTATCTCCCTATTTAGGAATGGTTAGGCTTAGGTTTGTGAATGAAATATGTTGCACTCATAGCCCTGAAGCCATACATATGCTTAGTTTTCATTTACATTAATCGTGCTGAGAGAATTTCACTCATGAACTTTCTGAAAAGACTAGGTTAGAAATTAGGGCCAGAGAAATTCTCTCTGGTCTTTGAGAGTTAATCCAAGTTTTTTATATGGTTTAATTCGTTGTTTAATTCTCTACAATATTCATGTTATGAGTTTTGTCAAAAAATTAAAGAATCAGGAGTTAGCCATTGATGCACAGAAGCGCATGTTTTGTGAACAAGAGGAAGAAGAAGAAGTCTGGATGGGCTGGGCCTGTTTGTTTTCACTTCTAACACCCCCCATTTTCTGTTTACACCCCCCTGGCCCATTTATTTAAATATTTATCATTTTGACATTTTTATTTTTTATTCTGACTTTATTATTTTTTGTCTAAATATAAAAAATGCCAAAAATAATTTTCTATATTTTTTCATATTTATTTGATATTTATTTTATTTTATTAAGTATACATATGTAAATAAACTATTTTCTTTTTAAAACAAAACTCAAAAATAATACAAAAAATATACTTATTTTCATTTATTATTTTTATTTATATTTGAAAAAAATTTCTTGAAAATATTCATTTTTTGTAAATAATTAATTTTTATTTTTTATATTTAATATGTTTAATATATATATATATATATATATATATATATATATATATATATATATATATATATATATATATATATATATATATATATATATATATATATATATATATATATATATATATATATATATATATATATATATATATATATATATATATATATATATATATATATATATATATATATATATATATATATATATATATATATATATATATATATATATATATATATATATATATATATATATATATATATATATATATATATATATATACTTATATATTTTTATTTTATTAGATAATTAGGTAAAAAATACAAAAATACCATATTTTCATTTTTATTAATATTGTGTATTAAAAATATCATTTTTTATAATATACTTTTATTTTTTTTGTATAAATTAGTATATTATTGTATATAACTAATAAATAATGTTATTTATTAAGAATTAGGGTTTCTTGTCCTAAATAGAAAAATAATTAAAATTGATCCTTTTTACTTTATTTACATTTCACATTGAAAGAATACTTTTTTGCATACATAAAAATCATTTTGTGCATAATACATTTTATTTGACATTTATTTATCGTATTATATTCAATTATTGTACGTTTAAATATTACCTATACATTCGATATGATTGTAATAACTTAGAATTTATTTTCTTGTCAAATATTCCCAATTTAAATTTGTACCCCCCTCCCAATATCATGTTATAATAGTGTAACATTTAAATTCTCGCACATTTAAAAGCTTTCAATTATGCCATGCTTAGACCTAGGGTTTGTATGCAAATAAAATCAATAACTAGCTTGACCTAATCCAAGATAAACATGAAGAAGTGAAAAACACAAGAAGGGGGGTTGAATTGTTGAAACTTGAAATCAAATGCAGACAACACATTATTTTTATCCTGGTTCGTTTGATCTTAAACTACTTCAGTCCACCCGTCAAGGTGATTTCGCCTCTCTTCAACGAGGTCTTAATCCACTATATTCAACTGAATACAAATCTGCTTTAGCAACTGCTAAAGCCTTCTTGAGTCTAAACCACAGACCGGTTTCTCAAGGAAATTCTTTCTTACAGATAAATGAACAATTATATGTGTTTGATGTTTTCTACAAAAACGATATATCACAACTGTGATAATACACAAGATAAAGCTTAGATGATACTAGATTGCTAGAGCTATAGAGTAAGCAATTTGAGAGCTTTAGCAAACTGAGAGAGTGAGGATGAAGATGATTGACTTTAGGCGTATAGAGTTTTGTAGAGCATTAGCCAATTCCTTTCTCACTGATTTGTTTAAATACTTCTTAGAAAAGATACGTTGAAGCCAATAATTCCATTTCAATGCACATTAAGTTCTTTCCATTTTGAGAAGATATTTGTCTTGGAATAAAGCCGTTGGTAATTAATCTGCCTTGAATGCAGTACCGTTGACACTTCAGAATGTTCTGCTTGATTAAGATCAGAGTGTGTTGGCTTTAGCTTATTCTGATTGCTTCTGAGTGATGATGACATTGTTAGGATCTTGATCACAATCAGAGTATGTTGAGCGCAGATCTTGTTCATCAGACTACAGCGTAAGCATATGTACTGATCTTCTGATGTGACATATCTTCTGATGCTGATGTTGATATTCTGATATTCTGATGCTGATTCCATCAGGGTTTCCTGTAAATACACAACATATTTTTAGGTAGCATCTATGTCATATATAAATCTCATAATTCATTTAATCTTGTATTTTGTTATCATCAAAACTCTAACTGAGGGTTGTAGAATCAAACTATGTTCTAACAATCTCCCCCTTTTTGATGATGACAAAAACTAGATTTTTTTCAATTAAAATAAAATGATGAAAGTATCATAGTTTAAGGATAAAGAGGAAACGATATCAGAGATGATCAGATAATGAGAAAAAGTTTCAGAGCTAAGAGGGTAAGGAATAAAAGTATCAGAGTAATGATGAGAAAAACTCCCCCTGAGTTGATTATTTCCCTTTGATTCCTTAAGACCTTGAGTATCATAGCTTTAGAACTTTATTGAACCTTTCTTTGAGCATCAGAATTTTTCTTCATCAGAGTTTTGCAGATTCTTGCACCTGTAAGCTGTTAGAACATAATTTGATTCTACAACCCTCAGTTAGAGTTTTGATGATAACAAAATACAAGATTAAATGAATTATGAGATTTATATATGACATAGATGCTACCTAAAAATATGTTGTGTATTTACAGGAAACTCTAATGGAATCAGCATCAGAATATCAGAATATTAACATCAGCATCAGAAGATATGTCACATCAGAAGATCAGTACATATGCTTACACTGTAGTCTGATAAACAAGATATGTGCTCAACATACTCTAATTCTGATCAAGATCCTAACAATGTCATCAGCACTCAGAAGCAATCAGAATAAGCTAAAGCCAACACACTCTGATCTTAATCAAGCAAAACATTCTGAAGTGTCAACGGTACTGCATTCAAGGCAGATTAATTACCAACGACTTTATTCCAAGACAAAGATCTTCTCAAAATGGAAAGAACGTAATGTGCATTGAAATGGAATTATTGGCTTCAACGTATCTTTTCCAAGAAGTATTTAAACAAATCAGTGAGAAAGGAATTGGCTAATGCTCTACAAAACTCTACACGCCTAAAGTCAATCATCTTCATCCTCACTCTCTCAGTTTGCTAAAGCTCTCAAATTGCTTACTCTATAGCTCTAGCAATCTAGTATCATCTAAGTTTTATCTTGTGTATTATCACAATTGTGATATATCGTTTTTGTAGAAAACATCAAACACATATAATTGTTCATTTATCTGTAAGAAATAATTTCCTTGAGAAACTGGTCTGTGGTTTAGACTTAAGAAGGCTTTAGCAGTTGTTAAAGCAGATTTGCATTCAGTTGAATATAGTGGATTAAGACCTCGTTGGAGAGAGGCGAAATCACCTTGACGGGTGGACTGGAGTAGTTTGAGATCAAACGAACCAGGATAAAAATAACGTGTTGTCTGCATTTGATTTCAAGTTTCAACAATTCAACCCCCCTTCTTGTGTTTTTCACTTCTTCAATTGGTATCAGAGCAAGGTCATGGGTTCGAATCCCCCCGGCTGACACTGGGGGGAGATTGTTGGATTAAAATATCCAGCGTCAACCTTAGGGATTCGAAGAGCTTAACATCCCCCCATGGGCGCCTACACAGGTGTGTTAGGTGGGCTAGGTAGGCCCCTTGTTAGATTCTCTATAAGGAAATATAGTAGCACCTTGGCTACAAGCAATTGCTTTTAGCGCAGTGGTAGGCGCTTGATCCAGTTTATGAATTTGATCTCTCAGAATGTAAGCCATCAAAGATTCCAATGCATCCCATGTGCATTCTGGAAAGAGAAGAGGTAAGCAAAAAGGTAGAACAGAAGGTCTACAGAGGTATGATTGGTTCTCTTCTTTATCTTACAGCTTCAAGACCTGATATTTTATTCAGTGTATGCATTTGTGCAAGATTCCAATCAGATCCTAGAGAATCTCACTTAACATATGTTAAGCGAATTTTCAAGTATCTGAAAGGTACTACTAATCTGGCTTTGTTTTACAGAAAATCTAGTGATTACAGCTTAGTAGGTTACTGTGATGCTGACTTTGCTGGAGACAGTTAAACGCAAAAGCACTTCTGGAAGCTGTCAGTTTCTGGGAGAAAATTTGATCTCGTGGTCCAGCAAAAGGCAATCTACCATTGCTCTATCAACAGCAGAAGCTGAATACATAGCAGCAGCTGGATGCAGCACATAAATGCTCTGGATGAAAAGTCAACTTGAGGACTTCCAGATTTATGAGAGTAACATTCCTATACTCTGTGATAATACTTCTGCCATTTGCTTAAGTAGAAATCCAATTTTGCATTCTGTTGTACCCCAAAATTTGCCCTCCCATATTCTTCAAGAAAATGCCAAGTCAAGCTTCAAAGTTCCCCAAGGGTTGCACAGTGCAAGAGCCTCCTAAGCAGTCAAAACTAGGGTTTTTGTTCTGATCAAGAAAAGGAAGTTTCCAAAGGTCCAATCAAGTCTCACATGCCTATAAACATGGTCAAGCATCCTCATATCAAGTTTCAAGACATTCAGCACAAAACTGCACAGTCAAAACCCTAATTGCACTACAGTCAACTGTAGGGGCAAAATGGTCATTTGACAGTCAAAAGTTCAAATTTTTGGTCAACATATCATTTTGAAGCCACAAACATCATTTGATCAATGCTTGATCATGATTCTCAAAGTTTGGCTCAAAAATCATCAAGATGCAAAAGTTTCCTTATTTGGGCAGTTGAAAAAAGTCAACTGTAAATTGACCAGGGCATAACTTTCACATGGATTATCAGAAAAATTCCATCCAAAGCTCATTTTGAAGAGAAAGACATTTCCTACAACTCATCTTCATACTTCAAGTCCAAGGAATGCTCTCACAAAAAGTTATCAATTTCAACATTATAGGTCATTTTCAAAAGTCAACAAAAAGGGACTTTAAGTCAAAGGCCATAACTTGAGATTGGTAAATCAAAATGAGATGGGACCAAAGGCATTGGTTAGAGGACTCAAAGACCTTTCCAAAATGTCCAAGAACATGAGAAAAGCTTAAAAATTGAGCAAGTTATGCCTTGTGGAAGTTGGGAAATTTTTGGATATTTTGAAAAGTCAACATTGATTCAAATGACCTAAAATTGCTAATGGGCCCATTTTTCTTCCACAATTCATCATCCATGGCATGTGCACGACCACTTGGCCCAAAGGGAAGTTTTTATTCATTTTTTATTTATTTATTTGGATTTTTATTAATAATAATTCATTTAAATTGAAATAAATATATGAAAAATGCTTAACCTAATTTTTTCAATCTTTTTGTGCACATTATATCATCAATAATTTGTGCATATCCCAATATGGAAAGATTTGGATTGATTGGTATGATTGAGAACAAAAAACACATGAAAAAAGATTTGATTTTCATGGTGAAGAAATCAAATATTGAATCCTTTAATTCATGGATCTTTGGACAAATTCTTTGACCTAATTCATTACTACTTATACAAGGAACAAAAACCTAGTCCTAATGACCATGAAGCTGCGCTAAAAATTGATCATCAAACTTGAAAAATTTGGCAAAAAAACTCAAAACTGAAAACCCCATTCCAGGGCGATTCAAGGCATAATTTTTATCTCATTAGCTTCCTCAAGCATTACTGAACATTTTCCAATCACAAACGCTCATCAAAACGCCCGGAATTGGTACAGTGGAGTCCAACTGTTTCAAATAAAATTCACAATCGTGCATCTTCATTCATGCGTTTATTGCAAGTTTTAATTGTTGATTTACATTCCTCATGCTATTCTGAAGCTAACCCATGTGTTTAATTGTGTTTTTATGCCTTGTATACGATTTCGCCATGAGAGAATATTAGGGTTTTGCAAGCTTCAGATTAGGGGTTTTGTAACAAGGAAAAATTGGAACCCCTGACCACCACCATTCAAATCATCACGTTCAGACGATTACAAAGCTATGCTCGCGCTCAATTTATGAGCGTCCTAGGCCTAATCGCTATTTTTCCAAAACCGGCCTAGGAGAACGCTAGCAAAACCGTTGTCTAACATATTTATATTTTCAGGAAAACGAAGACAAGGAAGAAGATGAATTCGTGGCAAGATGTGATAGGCTGGTTTGAAATTCGCGCGCAGAATCCACTAACGCCTTTGTTTTCTTTTATATTATTTGTTTACTATTATATATTAACATGCGTTGGTTGGATCAGATGGCAAGCATAATGATTGGTGAAGCACATGACCTGGGTTCGAGTCCCAGGTCTTCATTATTTCAATATTGTTTTTCAACTTACAATCACATGCAGATTCAGCATCAATGCACATCATGCACCTCCATAATCCAGTCGTCCACGCGTCCAAGGGAATCGAACCAAAGGCTCAGATCTAAGGCACATGGTAACCCTGGTCAGCGCACATACACATGTCCTGAAAAGTCAACGGAGTCAAGCTTGTTTGGGCCTGAATTACATGGGCTATACCTCCTATTTGGGGACTGATACCCCCAAGGTTTGCAAAAATTTTGTTTTTTATCTTTTCATTATTTTCATCTTCTTTTAATTATTATTCTTTTTAATCAATTTAATATTTTCATAAATATAAAAAATACCCATAAAAAAATCAGAAAAAAGAGAAAAAACAATAAATATATTATTTTTAGTATTTTCATAAATAAATTGGCATGTAATTAAATTTAGTTTCAAATTAGGTTTTAAATTTTAATTCTTTTAACAAAAAATCTAAAAAATGTAGAAATAGGTTTAATTGATAATTTTTCACCCTTTTTATTTTTCTTTCATAAATGATTAAATAATTAAATATTTATTTTATAATTAAAATTGTATATAAAAATTAGGGTTAATTTAGGTTAAAAACTTCAATATTTTTCTTAATAAATTAAAAATAATTAGAATTAGGGTTTGCGTCTTATTTTAATTTTAATTAATTCTTTTTATATTAAATCCTAAAATACTAAAAAAATACCAAAAAAAACAAGTTCTTTCTTTCTTTTTATTTTTAATTAATTCCATCATTAATTTAATTTTGCAAAAAGGGTCCAACGCCCTCGTCTCGATTTAATTCGCGCACTTATTTTATTTCTTGTAAATATTGATGTATCTCTCCCGAAGCCTTGTAAATAATTGCTCGTACCATTTAATTCTTTATTACTTTTGTTTATTTATTTTCTGTCAAATCGGGTTCGAGAAACTTTTGGCGATGTGGACCCGCGCCGTTTGTAATAGCTTAGAATTTACTTTTCTCGCAATTTTAATTGTTAAATAATGGCATGAAAGAATGTATGGACCAAAAATAAAAACAAGCGTAGAACACCAATAATATGACAAGATAAATGCAAATGAAAACGACACACAAATCGCACACACCACCCCTAGGGTACGCCTCACTGTTGCCTTGCCTCGAAAGGTGATCGTCGAGTAGAGGATGTTTTAGTAAGTCCTCATGATCCGGGAACCTGGCATGAGGGTAGCTTCTAAGGTGTCTTCCCATTGCTCTGGTGATCACCATGTCCCGAACCTCGAATTGACCCAAGCACCTCCAACGGTGGTGTTACCTACCTCTCAATGGTGGGATGGCACTACTTTAAAGGACATTTACACAGACGAATTCCTTAGGGTAGGTAGACGACTCTAGATACTTGCTCTAAATTTCAAAACAAATTCAAAACTACTTTTCACACCAACACATTTTCAAAAGCTTTCGAAAGCAATTTTTCAAACACTCTTGAGGACCGATACAAGAGTCGAACTGGAATTTTCAAAGAAACTTTTTTAAAACCCACATTGAAAAGCAAACAAACCATTTTTTGAAAACACAAGTGAGCAAGTATCTAAGAGCCCATGGATAACCATGGATAGAAAGGGTGCTAACACCTTCCCTTTCTATAATCTACCTCCCGAACCGAGAGCAATCTCTTTAAGGAATTTTTCTGTGCTTTTGTCCTTTCCATTTGGAGAAAATAAAAGACGGTGGCGACTCTTGCTTCCGTGACATTTCGCGAACCAGCGTTAAACAGTCAGTTCCAGATCCACCGATCACACATTCTAAGGCTAAGCATATAGAAATAAAACATCATTTTATTAGGGACTATATTCAGAAAGGAATCTTAAACTTAAAATTTATTGATATAGACCATCAATGGGCTGATATCTTTACAAAACCACTTTCTGAAGATAGGTTCAACTTCATTCTGAATCATCTCAGCATGAAGCTCTGTCCAGAATAAAACTGTTTTAATTTTATATATTAACCTTCAGAATTATGTTTATTACTCTGTGAACTTCTGATCAATCTTCTTTCAGAGTCTTTAGAAATGCAGATTGTATCAGATCTATCCATGAAGCTCTGAGCTCTTCAGTTCAAGGATATAAGTGATGCTCACTCAAAGCAAACAAGTGTCATCCAGTTATCAGCTGGTTCCTGAGGCTGAACACGCGTTCACGCTTCTGAAAAGGCAAAGCGCTGATTGGTTGCATTGAGACACATGTCACTGGTAACTGTTTAAGTATCTTTCCTAAATCCCCTAAAATCAGCAATCAATTAATGCTATTAATCATGAGTTATTTCTCTCTCTTAAGCGTTATGTTTTCAAAAACTTTTTCAAAATCCATTTAAACACCACTAACACACATTCACACCGTTTACCCTTACTTTCGTTTTCAAGCAATTTCTCTGATATCTGTGTTTGTGTTCTTACTGCTCAAGAAAACCCTTTCATTTTTTTCTTAAAACCTCGTGTGAACAATGGCGTCTTCCAGCAATATCTCTTCAGGTTCCCAGAAAGACACATCAGCTGAGCAATATGAGGTTCCTCTCAGAACGCTACTCACTCCAGTCAAGAACCTGGAAGTTCTGTCAGAGATTATAGTGGATTTCAACAGTTTGAAGGAAAATGGTTTTGATCTATCAGAAGAGATTCAAGCTCAAGGATGGGAGAGATACTTTGACAGGTTAGTGGGTCCAACTTTCCCTATTTTGGTTAAGGAATTCTGGATTCACGCCTCTTCCTCAAATCACCAAGTCACTTCTTATATAATGGGGAAGAAAATTGTGATTACTGAAGACCTAATTGGAAAACTGATTGGATACAATGGTGGTGGCATTCGCTGTATAGACATGGCTGAAAGGTGCTCAGATGTTGCTGTTATAGCAAGGCAGATTTTCACGCTGGGGCTTCCCTCCAGCAAGATAAGGGATCTGAAAGATAAGCACAAAATTTGGGCAAAGATTATTCTGGGTTGTTTCAATCACAAGAAGCCCACAAGCTCTCCTGATTACATAAACATAGATCAGCAGATTCTAATCTATTTTATTAATCAGAAGGTAAAGATTAATCTAGCTCATCTTCTGTTCAACCATTTGAGAACCAGCGTCAAGGAGACTAGAGAAGAAGAACGCACTAAAAGGGATTGGATACCCCTAGGCAGATTGATATCAGATATTCTGACTGAGAATAGGCTGATTGAGCACTTGACATAGGCACAAGAGATCAGCACCCTGGAACCATCTGTTGGCAAGCAGCTGAATGCCAAGAATCTCAAGAAGATGAAGTTGATAGAGAACATTAAGAAGGAGCCCAACGTTACTCCTTTTGCTGAAATCTCCAGCAGAAGAATTCCTCTGGACGACTTCCCTCTGTTCTCAGAGATTGACTCCAAGCCTCAAATAGTTCTGAGATACTTGGATGCGTGCAAAGCTGATGGAACAGCTCCTAATCTAAACATACAAGATCCTCAGCAGAAGGCACCATAGGTTGCTCTGATAAAGACTAAGAAAATAAAAGTTGCTCCAGAAGGATCATCACAACAGACTCCAAAGAAAATAGGTAATCCTGTTTCTGTATCTGTTTTAAGTTCAAGTGTTATTTCCACATCTATTCCTACTCTCATTCCAATTCCATCTGATATCCCAACACCCCAAACCTTTGAAGATTTTGAAGACTTTGACCCTTCTGAGTCATTAACTCTCAGAAGATCCCGCTTCAAACCACAAAATCCAAACACTACAACCATTCCAGAACCAGAACTTGCACAAGTTCTGTCTGATATAGAACAACATTCTTCCGCTCCCCATACAGTAAATCCAAATACACAACCAGAAATTCCCATTTCTCCACAACCTTCCTCTCCCCAACCAGAAAGTAATCCACCATCTCCTCCACATACACAATCACCACAGCCTGAGACTCAAAACTCTGAGGCTCAAACCTCTGAGTCTCCTGAACCACAACCCTTGGCCATTCAATTTCCTTGTGGTACAACTGTCAATATGGCTCAACTTCCCTCATCACCAGAAATAACTCCACCACATACTCCATATAGTCCAATCGTTATTTCTGACTCTCCTACTCCCTCACCTAAGAAAATACAGAAAACCACAGCAAGACAGTCATTGACTTAACAGTCCTTGAACGCCTTGCTGCAATAAACCAGAAAACTTCCATCCTTAGACCTAAACAACCAGATGTTGGTAGCAGCATTTTGAACTTTGAATCAGATATGCAGAAATGGATATCTTCTTTGAAACAAGCAAGTTTGGAAGTAGTTGATCTTGTTGTATCAGATCATCTCTGGACTCAATTCAGAAGATGGGTAAGGGCTGAAACCTTCAAGTTGTAAGACCAGAGCTATGGACAGGTTCAGCAGAACTTCAGCAATCTGCTGAAGGAAATGGAAGGTCCAGTTCTGAGCAAAGTGCTGAAGGAAGAAGTTCTGCATTTGGACAGTGAGCCTTGGTCTGAAAAGCGTCCAGCATCTCAAGTTCAAGCTGCAGAAGAACAGGTTATTCAAGCTGAAAACTTGGGTCAAGCAGAAGAAGCTACAGAAAGCTCTGAGAAGCAGTCTGTATCTGAAGATCCTCAAGCCTCCTCTGTTGACAGGCAGGCTCTGGAGGATTTAAAGAGATCAGATATGCTGATGAATAAACGGATGGACAAGCAGGATATGAAGATTGAATCTATAGCAAGCATGGTAGCCAAGCAGAATGAAACCAGCGAACAAATCAAGAGCATGTTGGAAGCGCTGTTCACACGACTTCCTCCTTCTTCTTAGATTTTTCTTATGCTTACATTGTTTTCTTATGTTTGTCTGTAATATTTCTACTTGTTCTAAACTATCATTGCTTCTATTTTAATAACAAACGTGTTTTGCTCTAATGTTTTTTAACTCTTTTTATATATGCTTTTTGATCGCTGACAAAAAGGGGGAGAAAGAATGATATTTTTCAATAACAGTTTACTGAGACAAAAGTCTCAAACATTCTAACATCCTTATATACTTGCTATTCTGAAAAACACAAGAAGGGGGGTTGAATTGTTGAAACTTGAAATCAAATGCAGACAACACGTTATTTTTATCCTGGTCCGTTTGATCTCAAACTACTCCAGTCCACCCGTCAAGGTGATTTCGCCTCTCTCCAATGAGGTCTTAATCCACTATATTCAACTGAATACAAATCTGCTTTAACAACTGCTAAAGCCTTCTTGAGTCTAAACCACAGACCGGTTTCTCAAGGAAATTCTTTCTTACAGATAAATGAACAATTATATGTGTTTGATGTTTTCTACAAAAACGATATATCACAACTGTGATAATACACAAGATAAAGCTTAAATGATACTAGATTGCTAGAGCTATAGAGTAAGCAATTTGAGAGCTTTAGCAAATTGAGAGAGTGAGGATGAAGATGATTGACTTTAGGCGTGTAGAGTTTTGTAGAGCATTAGCCAATTCCTTTCTCACTGATTTGTTTAAATACTTCTTGGAAAACATACGTTGAAGCCAATAATTCCATTTCAATGCACATTACGTTCTTTCCATTTTGAGAAGATCTCTGTCTTGGAATAAAGTCGTTGGTAATTAATCTGCCTTGAATGCAGTACCGTTGACACTTCAGAATGTTCTGCTTGATTAAGATCAGAGTATGTTGGCTTTAGCTTATTCTGATTGCTTCTGAGTGCTGATGACATTGTTAGGATCTTGATCAGAATCAGAGTATGTTGAGCGCAGATCTTGTTCATCAGACTACAGCATAAGCATATGTACTGATCTTCTGATGTTGATGTTGATATTCTGATGCTGATTCCATCAGAGTTTCCTATAAATACACAACATATTTTTAGGTAGCATATATGTCATATATAAATCTCATAATTCATTTAATCTTGTATTTTGTTATCATCAAAACTCTAACTGAGGGTTGTATAATCAAACTATGTTCTAACAAAACATGCATGAAAAACAAACACAATGCAAACTTGCACCCCTAGGGTTTCAATCCACTTGTTGCCTTCAAAAATGGGCCATGATTGCATGTTGAGTACTTTGGCAAAAACAAAAAACAATCAAAAAGATCACAGTCTCTCCATGACGCTGTCTGAGTTGCCTAAACAAAATGATCAAGTCCCTTAAGAAAATTGCCAAAAATACTTGACACCATTGCTATCATGGTTTATACGATGATCCACGCCTGTCCCGTTAACATCCTAACACAAGGTTGTTCACCAAATACAATAGTGAAGCAACACTGTTAAAAGGGTTAAAAACGTAAGAAAGATCTTTGAGTAAAATAGGATAGATATCTCTTAGTTACTTGATCAAGCTTGCAAAAACATCCTTGCTATTTTCAAAAACACACTTCACAACTTCAAAACCCTACTTTCAAACATTGAAAACTTTTCAAAAGACAAAAACACATTTGTATACATTCAAACAAGAATCATTACCAAGGTTGCCACAACGATGGCCTATTTTCAAAACATCTTTCAAAATCACACACAAAGCATCATTTCAAACAATTGAAAAGCACCATTTCAAACAATAGAAATGCAAAGCAAGTGATCTAAGCAAGTAACTAAGATCCCATGGATAACCATAGATAGAAAGGATGCTAATACCTTCCCTTTCTATAATCTACTCCCTGAACCCAAGAAAACATCTCAAAGGTTTTTCCTGTGCTTTTTGACCTTTCCTTAGGATAAAATAAAAAGTCGGTGGCGACTCTTGCGAACACAAACTGCAACTTGAACATTCGAATGAACAAAAGTTTTCTAGTCTCAGGATTTGTCACTTCAAATGGTGAGTCTTGCAGGGGTAGTAGAAGAACTCGGCCTGACCATCTTGGGTGAATTCCACTGCTCCTTCGTCAGTCAGGTCCTGAATCTTGTTCTTCAGAGACCAACAGTCGTTTGTATTATGCCCCGGGCTGTCAGAATGATAAGCGCAACGGGCGTTGGGATTATACTTTGGTGACGCTGTATTCTGATTCTTAGGAGGGTCCCTTAATGTAATCAGATTCAGTCTTAACAAGTGTTGTAGGGCTTGAGACAGCGACGTGTTGAGCTGGGTAAATTGCCTCCTGGGCTTGTTTGGCTCACTCTGATCAACCCTTTGCTCTGGGCGAGATTGTGGTTGGACCTGTGAAGTGGAAGCAGTTTGAAGAGGTCTATTTTTCCCCATACCAGACTCTTGTCCTCCTGGAAGCTGATCAAAAACCTGGCCCCTGACTCGGACTGGTTGCTTCACGTTGGATCTGTCTTGGCGGAGTTGACTGATCATGGCCCTCAGCTCTCCTTGCTCCTGAGCTAAACCTTGAATGAGGGCCCTTTGCCCCAGCATCTGGGTTTTCAATGTGTCTACCTCAGCTTGTAGACATTTCAGCTGTTCGTCCTTGTCATCTTCAGGACTCTTTCTGATCAGATTCCCCATGAGGAGTGTCCTCAACTCTTCCTGCCCCTTGGATAGGCCTAGGAAGAGTTCCCTGAACTGAATCTCTTGAGCGTGAAGGTCCTGGTTATTTTGTTGGGAAGCCATTGCTGAAATAAACAGCGAACAAGGGTAAGTGACCTGCAATCAAGGGTACCTGTTATGCAATGATGTGTATGATATGCATGCAATGTTTTCAAGGACCTCGCAGGGTAAACAAGAAAATTGTTAGCATTGGAAACTGGTGACTTAATTTAAGGCACTTCATATTGCTGAGAGTCCTTCTTCAAAGGGTCAAAGGCTCACCATATCCAGTGGGTCATAGCCCCTGACTTTAATCATCATGTCTGGTTTTGATTTCCAAACAACCTTGGTTAGGGGAACCTTCTTCAAGAGTCAGAGCTCACCATATCAAGTGGGTCATAGCCCCTGACAACTTTGTCTAGAGGAAAATAAATCCTCTTTGCCCCTTGCTAGACGTTGGATTTATCATGACCTGCATCACAAGCCCTTGAGATCCTTGAAATGGGTTAGGATGTATGCAATGGTATGATGGCATGATGTTATGCTATGCGTGGGGTAATGTAGGTAAACCGTGTTATGAGTCCCAATTAAGGACTACAAATAAAACCTGCAAGAAATTCAGTAAACCCTGTTATGAGTCCCTATTTAAGGACTGCAAACCAAAACCTGCAAGAAACTTGGTAAACCCTGTTATGAGTCCTAATTGAGGACTATAAACAAAACCTGTAAGAAACTTAGTAAACCCTTGTTATGAGTCCTAATTAAGGACTAAAACAAAACCTGCGAGGAATTCAATAAACCCTGTTATAAGTCCTAATTAAGGACTATAAACAAAACCTGCAGGAAACTCAAGTGTCAGACAACAAGCATGCAAATAGTCAAGTACGAAGGCACACTAGTCACACAAAAGAGCCCTTAGAGTTTAGGTCAGCATGGGGTCTGGGTATTACCCTCTTTCAGTTTGTTGGTTAAGACCTGTCCTATCAGAAGTAACTGGGTTCTTAGAGGATCCCAAAATCATTGACTACCCTCAATCGGTCATAACTCCAACATCGCAATCTTTTCTTGCAGCCAGAACCATCACGAGAGTTTAGCCTCAATGGGCGTAGCATACTGCTACTGTTCTAATGGCCAAGTTGTGTCATTTAAGGTTCTAAGGTTGTTGGTGCTTAATGACTCCTTAGAAGACCCATATTCTCCTCGTTGCAACACAAGGGATATCGGTAAAGACCAAGGTGCCACACCAACGTAGCCACTGCTTCACCCGTGTCGGTCTACGCCGGACAGGTCCCTCACAGCTTATGCTACCTAAACAGGGTATCCTCAGATCCGGGTTAGGATCTATGTAACTCCCAGGCAACCCACAAATTTAAAGCAGACAAGTCAATACAATTGAAAACACAGTTATGAACTAACCCTAAGGTACACCTCACTTTAAAAATGTCCCCAGCAGAGTCGTCAGTTCTGTAATCGGTGGATCTGGAACTGACTATTTAATGCTGGTTCGCGAAATGTCGTGGAAGCAAGAGTCGCCACCGTCTTTTATTTTCTCCAAATGGAAAGGACAAAAGCACAGAAAAATTCCTTATAGAGATTGCTCTCGGTTCGGGAGGTAGATTATAGAAAGGGAAGGTGTTAGCACCCTTTCTATCCATGGTTATCCATGGGCTCTTAGATACTTGCTCATTTGTGTTTTCAAAAATGGTTTGTTTGCTTTTCAACTGTGGGTTTTAAAAAGTTTCTTTGAAAATTTCAGTTCGACTCTTGTATCAGTCCTCAAGAGTGTTTGAAAAATTGCTTTCGAAAGCTTTTTGAAAATGTGTTGGTGTGAAAAGTATTTTGTTTTGTTTTGAAATTTAGAGCAAGTATCTAGAGTCGTCTACCTACCCTAAGGAATTCGTCTGTGTAAATGTCCTTTAAAGTAGTGCCATCCCACCATTGAGAGGTAGGTAGCACCACCGTTGGAGGTGTTCGGGTCAATTCGAAGGTTCGGGACATGGTGATCACCGGAGCAATGGGGAGATACCTTAGAAGCTACCCTCATGCCAGGTTCCCGGATCATGAGGACTTACTAAGACATCCTCTACTTGACGATCACCTTTCGAGGCAAGGCAACAGTGAGGCGTACCCTAGGGGTGGTGTGTGATTTGTGTGTCAGATTCATTTATTTTTGTCTTGTCAGGTTATGGGTGATCTATGCGTTTGTTTTTATTTTTTCGTCATTCATTCTTGCATGCATTTATTTAACAGTTAAAAGTGCGAGAAAAGTAAGATTCTAAGCTATTACAAAAGGCGCGGGTTCACATCGCCAAAATTTCCAGAACCCGATTTGACAGAAAAATAAAGAATTAAAGAACTAAAAGTGCGAGAAATTATGAGATTACACGGCTTTGGGAGAGGTACATGAATATTTACAAGAAGAAAATAAATGCGCGATTTGAATTAAGCTTGGGAACGAGGGCGTTGGACCCTTTTTAATGAGATTAGATTAAATTATTAAATTAAAGAAAAAGAAATTATTTTTGGTTTTTTTTTTGTATTTAGGAGAATTTAATGCAATTAAACCTAATTCTACAATTTTTATTTTATTATGAAAACATATTAAAGTTTAACCTAAAATTAACCCTAATTAATTAATGCGATTTAATTATAAAAATAATAATAGGAAATATTAGTGAAAAGAAAAGAAAAAAAAGGGTAAAAATTAATTAAAACTAATTCTACCAATTTTAAATTATTTAAGAAAATGTTAAGATTTAAACCTAAATTATATGAAAACTAAGTTAATTATGAATTTTATTTGCAAAAAATACTAATTAAATAAAGGTATTTAATTTTGGTCTTTTCTGATTTTTTGATGTTTTTTATATTATGAAAATAATAATTATAAGGAATTAAGAAATTAATTAAAACAAAGAAAAGAAAAAAATATAAAAGAGTAAAAGAAAACAAACTAGAGGGGGGTGTTGTCCCCAAGTTTGAGGTTTTTCTTTAGCAATTTGGGCCCAATGGCCTTTGGCCTGGCTGACTTTTCCACTAGCATGCCCAAGCGTTGACTAGAGTTTACCATATTCTTCAGATCCTAACCCTTGATTGAATCCAGTGGGACGCGTGGACAGCTGGATTGAGAAGCGTATGGTACACCTTAACGCTGAAACTGCATATGAACGTTATATGAAAAATAATGTGAGAGGGGGAGGGGACCTGGAGCTCGAACCCAGGCCCTGAAGATTACCAACCAAGCGCTTTACCAACTGCTCCACTTCATCTTTTTGTATATTACATAACAAACAAATAACATAAGCGAATATAATAACTAATGGATTTCTGGCGCGAATTTTTGAACGAGCCAATCAACGCTTGCCACTGCATCGTCTTCTCCATGGCTTGATTATTTCCTGAAACACAAAGAAACATTGGCAACGGTTTTGAACCGTTCCCTCAGACACTATTATAAAAAATAGCGATTAGCTCAGGGTGGCTCATAAATTGAGCGCGACCCCATCACTGAGTTTGTATGAAGGTCCTGATTTTGATGGTCTGGGTCTTGTGTTCCAATTTTTCTGGATAAGAGAATCCCTAATTTTGCAAGTCTGAAAACCTAGGATGCTTTAATGGCGATTTCGCGTATGAGACACAAAAACTCAATCCAATTACGTGGTTAGCTTCAGAATGAGTCAAATAATGCAAACCAAATATTAAAAATCAAGAATAATGCAGGAATCATGATAAGTGAGTATGGAAAAAATCAAGAACAGGGCTCAGTCGTTCTACCAATTCTGGGCGTTGGGATGATTGATTTTGATTGGAAAACTCTCCTTGACGCCTCAGGAAGCTAATGGAACAATTACTTGGCCTTGAATCGTCCTAAAACTCAGTTTTCAGTATTGAGTTTTTCTTGAAAAATTCCAAGTTTTCTTATGGCTCTTTTGCGCAGCTTTTTGGTAATGGGCATGAGGGTTTGCTTGTGTATGTATAGGAGAACGATTTAGGTCAAGAATCTGATCAAAAGAATCAAGGAATTGATTATGCAATATTTGATTTTCAAGCCATTATTTTGCAATCTTTTTCACATGTTTTTGCTACCAAATCATGTCCAATTAGCTTCAATTCTTTCCTAATCTGACTTACACAAAATCTTGGAGATGTTATATGCATAAAAAGATTTGAAACATTAAGTTTAACATTTTTCATGTATTTAAATTAATTTAAATGAATTATTAATAATAAAAATCCAAATAAATAAATAAAAAATGAAGAAAAACTTCCCTTTGGGCCAAGTGGTCGTGCACATGCCTTGGATGATGAATTGTGGAAGAAAAAGAGGCCCATTAGCAATTTTAGGTCATTTGAATCAATTTTGACTTTTCAAAATATCCAAAATTTTCCCAACTTCCACAAGGCATAACTTGCTCAATTTTTAAGATTTGCTCATGTTCTTGGACATTTTGGAAAGGTATTTGAGTCCTCTAACCAATGTCTTTGGTCCCATGTCATTTTGATTTACCAATCTCAAGTTATGGCCTTTGACTTAAAGTCCCTTTTTGTTGACTTTTGAAAATGACCTATAATGTTGAAATTGATAACTTTTTGTGAGAACATTTCTTGGACTTGAAGTATGAAGAGGAGTTGTAGGAAATGTCTTTCTCTTCAAAATGAGCTTTGGATGGAATTTTTCTAATAATCCATGTGAAAGTTATGCCCTGGTCAATTTACAGTTGACTTTTTCAGCTGTCCAAATAAGGAAACTTTTGCATCTTGATGATTTTTGAGCCAAGCTTTGAGAATCATGATCAAGCATTGATCAAATGATGTTTGTGGCTTCAAAATGGGATGTTGACCAAAAATTTGAATTTTTGACTGTCAAATGACCATTTTGCCCCTACAGTTGACTGTAGTGCAATTAGGGTTTTTGACTGTGCAATTTTATGCTGAAAGTCTTGAAACTTAGTATGAGGATGCTTGACCATATGTATAGGCATGTGGGACTTGATTGGACCCTTGGAAACTTCATTTCCTTGATCAGAACCAAAACCCTAATTTTGATTGTTATGAGGCCCTTGAACTGTGCAACCCTTGGGGAATCTTGAAGTTTGACTTGGCAATTTCTGAAGAATATGGGAGGGCAAATTTTGGGGTACAACAACGTGCATCACATCAATATAATTTCTTACATCAAGACTAGACCAATATGGAAGATCGAATAAAATCGATCTCTTTTTCCATACATTTTTCACAGTAGATCATTTTTGGCACTTTCCAAAGACAACATCAAGTCCCTGTTGTCGCTGATAAACTTCCTCTCCAGACAAGGGCTTTGGAGAAACACCATGCTCTTGTTCCCCATTGAAAGTTTTCCGTAATCTATGATATGGATGATAACATTTTAGAAATTTTCGATGTCCGAGATAAACGGTCTTCTTTCCTTTTTCAAGCTGATGGTAACATGTGTCTTTTTCACATATAGGACACGCCTTATTCCCTTTAACTTTATACCTAGACAAATTACCATATGCTGGAAAATCTTTGATGGTGCAAAACAACATGGCACGCATATTAAACTGTTCGCCAGAATACGCATCAAAAACATCCACCCTGTCCTCCCACAACACTCTTAAATCATCAATCAGTGGACTTAGATAAATGTTTATGTCATTTCCTGGTTGTTTTGGGCCCGATATCATGATCGATAACATAATATATTTACGCTTCATGCACATCCTAGGAGATAGGTTGTAAATCATCAGGAGAACAGACCAAGAACTATGGTTAGTGCTCAGATTACCAAACGAATTCATTCCATCATTAGCAAGTCCAAGTCTAAGGTTTCTCGACTCTTTGCAAAAATTTGAAAATAAAGAATCTATTTTCTTCCATTACAAAGAATCAGCTACATGATGAATTTGTCCATCATATTTTCTTTCTTCTACGTGCCATCTAAGATTCTTTGCGTCATCTGCATTGGCGAATAATCTCTTGAACCTTAAAATTATTGGTAGGTACCATACCACTTTCACAGGAGGACCCTTTTTGACCACCTCATCATCAATTGATTCACCATCTTTCTTTTTGTAACGTGATGCCTTGCACTTCGGACAATGATTATAGTTTACATACACTTTTCTATATAATATGCAATCATTAGGGCATGCATGTATCTTTTCATACTTCAAACCCATCAAACACAATATTTTCTTTGCCTCGTAATAATGACTTGGCATTACATTACCTTCTGGAAACATTTCGGTCAACAATTCAAGCAAATCAGTAAAACTTTTGTCAGTCCACCCATTCTTTGCCTTCAGATTAAATAATTTTAACACGACTAATAGACGTGTAAATTTTTTTCATCCAAGATACAATGTTTTATCCTTGTCACTGCATAAAGTATCATACGCATGTGCCCTCTTAAACGAATCTTGTCCAATATCACGCATCATGTCTTCTAGACGATCATCCATTTCTACACTAACATCATCTCTTTGAGACACATTTGACTTTGCTACTACTTCACCGTGCCATATCCATTATGTATAACTTTGACAAATCCCTACACAAATTAGATGATCCATGATTTCTTTCTTACTACGTTTTGGTTCTTTATTTGCACAACAAACACATGGACAGAGAAAAAGCGCATGAAGACTTTTTTCAGCATTACTTTCAGCAAACTGTAGAAATTCCATCACTCCATGTTCGTACTCGTCACTTAATCGATTAGCTCTCATCCAACTACAATCCATAACTATGTTCACACGGAGGAAGGTCTGACGAAGAGTGTGCCCGCGGCTGCGCTACTTCACGGAGATTCCGAGATCGCAAGTTGCGCTACTTCGCGGAGAAAGTAAAATAGAATTAAATTTCAATGGCAAGGTGATAACTCTATTAAGTTTGATAGGTTAAAGATAAACTGTGTGTTTCTGAGAGGACCATTAACGTTTCTTTCGGAGGTTTCTAAGGAGACAATTTCTCTAATGAAAAAGAATGACATATACACAACATGTACTATATTCTTAACTCTATACAAAATATATCCTATTTATAACTAATTAGAGTTAATTAACCTCTCTAAGAATAATAAACAGTTTAGTAATTAAAAAACAGATATGAACTAAGGAATGGATTCACCAAGCCACTGAGTTAGTATCTAGTATAATCTTCTAATTGTTTTTATATGTACTTCTAATTTTTTCATAATGCATCTCAGTAGCAAGCAAAGCAACAAGAATATCTTTAAAACTTTTTTGTATATATACCTCTTAGAAATCCATAGATATACAATGAAGTTGAACAAAATAGAAAATTTCTTACCGGAATCGAAGTTAGATGGCAGAGGGGGTTTCGAAGATGGCGGCAGGCTGTGACGGCCAGAGATTTGAGGCCGTCTTCGTGCATGATGGGAAACAGCGGCCTGTGACGACATTCATAGGGGGAGACGGACGGAGGGCAGAGGACGTTTGTAGGTAGAGACAGACGAACGGTGTAGGTGGAGCGGAGGGCGGAGACAGATGAACTGTGTAGGCGGAGTGGAGGGTAGAGGTCGTTCGTAGGCGGAGCGGAGGGTTTTGAAGAGAAAATAACGAAATGTACAACAGTGAGGATTTATTTCTTAAATAAATATTATAGTTTTTACATCGGTGGAAATCAATAATTATTGTAATGGTTATTTCATAATCATGTTTTTACATCGGTTCTAATCAATAACTGATGTAATGGTTGTTTTTTACATCGGTGGAACACGAGGCCCGATGTAAGGGTTTTCTAATTTTTTACATTGGTGGTTCGCAAGGCCCGGTGTAAGGTTTTGCGTGTTTTTTATTTCACAATCTGCCACCTAGTTTTTTATTTACAATACTGCCACCGTGTTTTTTTTACAAAATCGTTTACATCGGTGGATTAATTGGACCGATGTAATAGCCAGCGAAAAATATTTTTTTAATATTTTTTATATCATTGTAAATAAATATCTGATGTAAAATATTTTTAATTTTATTTTTTACATCATATATTTTTATACCTGATGTAAAGACCTTTTCTCAAATGTCATTTTTTAGTAGTGTATACGTCTGAAGGCACGACCTATACTGAGAAAACCTCTGGCCACCAATCTTGTTTATACTTCGTAATCTCACCATTTGGCCTTCGTTTCACCTTGTAAATACATTTTACATCGATTGGTTTCTGTTGGTTCTTTCGACAAACTCCCAGGTCTTATTCTTTTCAATAGTTCTAAGTTCTTCTTTCATGGCTTCACACAAATTCGAATTGCTCAAGGCTTCGCCCAAATCAATTGGTTCGGCTTCAACCATCATCATGGCTTCTTAGATTAAGTCACCATCTTCATCGACAACTTGATCTAGAAAACTTTCATATCTAGTTAGCATGGTCGATGCAGTTCTTGTTCTTATCGACCTTCTTTCATTCTGCACAGGTGGTTCTTCATTTTGACTGGTTGATGTATCACCTTGTTCATTTCGACTCGTCGAAGCTTCGTTCTATTCATCTTCGTCGAACATAGTTGTGACTGGGTATGATTTTTATCGAACTGAACTTTGACTCCAGTCCCACCCTTTGCTTTCTTCTATAAGAACATCTCGACTGATTACTAGTTTATCTTTGTTTGGAGAATACAACTTGTATGCACCAGTCGAATGATAACCTATGAGCACCATGACTTCACTTCGATCATCCAACTTCTTTCTTATTTGTTCAGGTACATGCCTGACGCACATTGATCCAAAAACTCTAAGATGTCTCACATTTGGCTTCGACCCTGTCCAAGCCTCATGCGGTGTCTTTTCGGCCATCTTCTTTGTTGGTCATCTATTTAGAATATATACTGTTGTCGAAGTTGCTTCAATCCAAAATCTCTTAGGCATATCTTTAGCTTTCAACATACTTCTTATCATGTTCAGTATACTTCCATTCTTTCTCTCAGTTATGCCATTATGCTGAGGCGTATAAGGTGCAATAACCTCATGATATATACCTTTTTCATTGCAAAATCTAGCAAATTCAGCAGAAGTATATTCACCACCACCATCAGTTCTTAACTTCTTCAATTTGCAGCCACTTTGTTTCTCAGCATACAACTTGAACTTCTTGAACTGCGTGAATACCTCACTCTTCCTATCAATAAGGTAAATCCACATATGTCTGGTGAATTCATCAATGAAAGTAAGGAAATACCTGTTATCTCCATTTGACTTTACTTCAAAGGGTCCACACACATCAGAATGAACTAGCTCCAGTTTTTGCTTTGATTTCACAGGCAAGTCATATTTGAACGCCTTCCTAGCCTGTTTTGCTTTGCAATATTCCTCGCATACCCGCTTTGGTTCCTTTACATACGACAACCCAAACACCATCCTTTTCTGATTGAGCATGCATAAAATTTTGAAGTTTAGATGTCCGTGCCTATGATGTCATAGCTAGTTTTTGTCTTCTTCTATAGTTGAAGCAAGCCATTTGTGATCTGATGTGTTGAGTTCAACTTTGAATGCTTTATTCTCCGCCAATGGTGCTTTCATTATTAGCCTCCAATCAGCCCTATATACCTTCATCTGATTTTTCTCTAGCTTCATATTGAAGCCTCTTGCAAGTAATTGACCTACACTTATCAAGTTACTTGTCATAGAAGGTACATATAGTACTTCAGTGATAGTAGCTTTTCGACCATCCTTCTTAACAATCGAAATATCTCCTTTACCACCTGATTTGATGTGCCTTCCATCTGCAAACTTTATCACCTTTTCGACTGACTCATCTAACTTGGTAAACCAGTTTTTATTGCCAGTGATGTGGTTGTTGCATCCTGAATCCATATGCCACATGTTGTTTTTCTCATTGTTCGAATGAGTGTTCACCATCGACAACACATCATTTGAATCACTATCTCCAGCTCGTGCATATTGAGCTTCATCACTATCTTTCGCCCTCACAACATTCTTTCTTCGATAGTTTCTAGCATAGTGACCAAAACCTTGACAATTGTAACATTGCACCTCTTCCGTGTCAACTTTCTTCCCAGAATACTTATTGCCCACACCTTTCTTGATCGAATCAGTATTCTTGCTTGACTTCTCATCATTAGTGTAACGCCCGTAATTTAATTAATTATTTAATTAAATTATTTTTGGAATAATTGATGTGTTGTGATTAGTTGGATTTAATTATTTTTGTTAAGTTGTGGAATAATATGAGAAGGATAATATTATTTGGTGTGGGCTTGTTTTAAAGGAATAGAAGTAGTAAAAGGGGGGTGTATTAGTTCTAAGCCCATTAAGGAATAAAGAGAATAATAGGGTTATTTTATTATTGTAGAAACAATAGAAAAGAAGAAGCAGTAAGAAGAATAAGGGTTGGATAAAAGAACGTGAAGCTGTTGGAAAAGAGGAAAAGAGGCAGAACGGGAATTCAACCAGAAGTTATAGAGCGACCTTCAATCCAAGGTAAGGGTGAGATTCTGACTCTATAATAGGGTTCATGATATTTGGTATGTGGGGTTAGAGGTAAACTGCTGTTTTGTTCATGATTGAATTATATATGATGTTGTATGACGAGAATTGATGATTGAGAGATGAATGATGATGTCCCAATGCTGTTTATTTGAGGTAGAATTATAGGGTAATCGTAAGGGATGATTTTCTATGATTAGGAGATGTTTTTAGGGCTTAAAGTATGGAACTCATAGTGAAAATGCAGAGAAATCGCAGAAAATATCCTTAGCAGAACAGTATGTGTCGACCCCAAATGCTATGTGTCGATACAAGAAGGTTTAGAGACTCGGTATGAGTCAACACGAAGGGGTCATGTGTCGATACACGAGGGCTTTCAGACTCAGGATGAGTCGATACGTAAGGGCATGTGTCGATACATGCAGTAGAGCAGACTCAGTATGAGTCGATACAAGAGAGGATGCTTCGACTCATGTGGCGTGTTCAGTTCAGTATGCGTCGACCCGAGACGTTATGCGTCGATCCATGTTGTCTGGTTTTTGGCAAAATTAGTTTGAGGATGTTGTAACTAGAGTTTTCGAACTCCATTTGAGGTTCCGTTTGAAGAGTTGAATAGCTAACACGATGAACTTCATTCTTATTGATTAAAATAAAGAATAGAAGGATAACCATAGGATTTGAATTAGTTACCGTGTTGATCGTCATGTTGATTCTTGTGAAGAATGATGAGGATGAAATGTTTATAGATTGTTGTTTGGTTTGTAACAGTAGGGTGAATGATGATAATGATGCAGTATTACAGAATAATAATATGCAAAGTTTTGGTAATTAGAAGTAATCCTTAGTTGATTAACTAGTTATAAGTGAATCATGTTGTAGGCCTATGGCCAACGTTGCGAAATTGACGAATTGCTGTTGTAATGTTGTTGTGGTTGAATTGCTGCGAAATATATGTTGTATGTATATATGATGTTTGATGAATTATGATGTTGATATATGATGTTGATGAAAGATGTTGGGATGCCTGTAATAATGGGCAGCTTTTAAGATGTAGACTTTTGGCAAATGATAATGTTGTATTGAGATGTTGTCAATTATGCCGTTGTCATTACATTCATGATTGTATCGCATACATTGCATTTTGAGATGGAGCTTATGCTCGTTGAGATGGCTTGTATTGGCGAATATTGAGACGAAGGCTTATGCCTTGTTGATGTCTCTATTAATTGGCAATTTTTGAGATGGGAGTTCTGCTCTAACGGTACCACATGCATTTGCATAATATTGAGTCGCATTATTTGATTGCATAAAGAGGTTGTGCATTGAAGTGGTATATGTGTATATTATTGATATTCTATTACGATGTTTGTTGTTTGTAATATGAGAAGTGGTGATGTTATGTGATCTAATTTAATATATTAATTATCATACGCTTTATTATATTGTTAGATATCTCACCCCTTCTGTTTGAATGTTATCCTGATGTTGGTAACGTGCAGGTAATCGAGGGTGAAGGTTGTATACCTTCAATAGTTCGAGTCGATGTCATTGCTCTGATATGTAACACTCGGGGGGATGAAAGTTTGTTGCTTTTGATTGTTGATTATTCAGTTGTTGAACTTTAAGTTGATTATTATTAAGTATGTGTTGTTTTGAAGTTGTTGTAACGATGATAAAGATGTTATTAAGAATTCCGCTGCGTAGATGTTTAAATCGTTGAATTATTTAATTAAAGTATTATGCTCATGGTTCATCCGAAGTTTTAAAGTGTTATGTATCCGCGATGAATGCAGTGAGTTTTTAATGAAGAATTTGTGGCATCCTGATTCGTTTGTATGAATGATTTTATAACTTTGATTTATTTATATAATTGCCGGGTAGAATTGGGGTGTTACAATTAGCAAGATTCTTTCGCTGCTTCGACTTCTCTTTTCCAGCTTTCTTGCTGAATCTTGATTGCAATGCATGTTCAGTCACTTTCTCTCTTTCTGAGTTTTTGTGCTTTAACCTCATTTCACGAGCCTTCAATGAAGCTTGAAGTTCTTCTAACTTCATCTCAGATAGATTCTTGGTCTCTTCAATTGTCACAACAATGTAGTTAAAATCTGCAATTAAATATCTCAACACCTTTTCTATCTTCTGCAGATCCGTAACCGATTCACCACATGCCTTCATCTGGTTTATTAGCGTCACAACTCTTGAGAAATATGCAGAAATTGATTCATCTTCTTTCATCTGAAGCATCTCGTATTGCTTCCTTAGTGTCTTTAACTTCACCTTCTTCAATTTCTCATCTTCACCATACCAGTTTTTTAGCTTTTCCCAAGCTCCTTTTGCTGCTTCTTCTTCAATTATTTTCTCAAATACATCAGAATCCACACACCGGTGAATCAATAATAGTGTGTTACCTTCTTTCTTCCTCTGATCTTTGTGCACAGTTTTCTGGGCTACCGTCGCATTTGCTTCTAGTTCTGATACTTCATCATTCAAGATTTCAACAACATCTTGAAATATGAAAATAACTTTCATCTGCGCAACTCACCGCTGATAGTTTTCACTTTTGAAAACCGGTAGATTCACTGGAAACTGTGTTGATGTTGTTGTTTCGTTTGCCATTAGATTCTCTATGAATCACAACCGAACTCTGCTATACCAGTTTGTTGGAAGAAAGAATTCTCAAGAAAGATGATTTATAGAAGAAGAAGAAGAAGAGATAAGAGAGAGAGAATTGTGTGTTTGTTAACTTGATTGCTTTCTCACTTTTTTATTAATTACAACCTCAGCAATCATTTATATAGGCAAACAATATCTAGATCTAATTAGACAAAAATTAAAAGAATTTATATAGAATGTTACTAATCAACTTATAATTCAGTTTTGTAAAAATTATAATTAATAATCAATCACTTTATTTATTGCATTCAATTTTTATTTAATCTCACATTTTAATTTGCAATTTACTTAAATAGATCAAATATATAATTAAAAAATTTATCTCACTTTTACAAACGTGTCTTCATTGTATAATCTCAAACTCTTTCAATTTTTTTTCATATTAACTTTTGAATTGTATTTTTAAATATATATTATTTGTATGTTTAATTTGATATATTTTATTATATTTAAGTGTAACACTGAAACAGTATTTATGATAAATACTTTTGAATAAAAATATGGTTCTCTCTTTAATTATATGTTTTCTTTAATACATTAACTTAATAATAATCTTTATTTTCTTTCTCCTAACTCAGTCATTGATTTGATAGAAAGAAGATGCTACAATTTGAGCTACTGCTTACTTTAACTTTGTGCAGAGAGTTGTCAGATCTATTACTTCCAACTTTATTTTCTCCAGCTACTTTGAATTTTGATAACTTTGTGTAACTTTCTTTCTATCCCTTAATTAATCACATTCTCAATAATTTTAATTACTCTTAAATTATTAAATTTACAAATTTAAAGAATCACTCAATCCTCTTCCTCAATTAACTTATTATTTTGGATTACTTCATAATATTTTATTTTATCAATTCTTAATATTTTATTTTATCATTGTCTCTTTTGATAGTTTAAAAAACAGGCCAGATCAACTGGATTGGTCATAAAAAACTTCAGAGTATTTATAAGAAAATTATAGCCTATTTATATTTTTAAGTTGAATTCATTAAAGGTTCAATGTTTACTTGAGCTGATCCAATCAAATTGTGGATAATCTACTTATTTAATTTAATTATTTTTGAAATTTTTGTAAATATACTACAAGTATACTATTAATTTTTTAATAAAAATAAAAAATTGATTTTTATATTTATTATATTATATTGTAATATAATTATTTATAGCTCACAGAAATTCAATCAAATTATTATTCATTTATATAAGTTAAATAAACTTTATATTTATTGATTTAGTATTTCATTTAATTTAAATGTCTAATATTATTGAGATGAATATTAATAAACTTTATTAAAAATAAATTTATTAAAATTTAATTCTCAAACAAATAATCTATCTCATCTGAAAGATCTTATTTTATGTGTATTTATAAAGTAATTATGGGAATTTTAAACTCTTATAAAATAATGTTGCTATTTATTTTTATTATTTATTAAAAAAATATATTATTTATTATTATTTTACGTGAATTTTTATTTTTCAATATCTTCCACCACATATTGAGGTTTTTCTCTACACATTAAACAATTTCGTTTTTGTTTTTCTCTTTTCTCTATGTTTCTGCACTTAATTTGCATGTTTTCTTTTATTTTCATATTTAAAAGCATGCAAATATACTTTGTTATTTTTGGTGTTGTAGGAAACATCCAGCACTCTTCAAGTATCGAGAATCTTGCAACAAAGCATATAATACATCACTATTCAAGTAGAGATTACAACGAGAAGTGTTCAATGACCGTTGAGGTTCCGGGCCAAGTTTGTGCAGCAGTTTTGCACCAAGTTTAGGCATGACTGGAATTGGTAAACAGGTAATAATTAATGATGTTTATCTTTAAATTTAGTTATTTAGTTACTGATAAATAACTTGGAAGTAACTTTGAAGAAAAAATGTGTGAGTTAAATTTTGTTCAAGTGGTTTCAACAAAAACTCTAACAAATCCCATTTAACGTCGATAACATGATCATGTATCATGAAAGAATGGCAAAAATAGAGTACAACTCTGCAAAATTTGTAGATGAAGTCTTAGCCGTGAAAGGGCTAAAGCTGAAAGATATATAAGATAATAATCTGAATGAATTTGGATGTGTTTTAATTATATATTTCAAGATGTTACTAGTAAACTATTAAAAAAATATTGTTGACTCAATCAATATTGTTTATTTGTTAACAGGATTTCTAGTCCTCCAATGTTTAGATGCTTATGTTTTAAGTTGTTTTTTGGGTTTTGTAATGTTAAACAATCTAAAACATGATACTCCTTCCTTCTCAAAATAATTGTCACAATCAATTATTTTATCCAGATTAAAAAAATATAATAAATAAAAAAGAGAATATTATTTTTATAGAATTATCCTTATTTCTTATAGGTGTATTCAAATTATCATAATATAGAGTGAATAAATATAGAGTGAAAGAATAATAAATTAAAAATATTAATTAGATGATATAATTAAAAGATAAAAATTAAAATTGCATTAATAACTAACTTTCATCTGCGCAATTCATCGCTGATAGTTTTCACCTTTGAATACCGGTAGATTCACTGAAAACTGTGTTGATGTTGTTGTTTCGTTTGCCATTAGATTCTTTCTGAATCACAACCGAGTTCTGCTATACCAGTTTGTTGGAAGAAAGGGTTTTCAAGAAAGATGATTTATAGAAGAGAAGAAGAAGAATAAGAAGAAGAGAGAAGAGAGAGAGAATTGAGCGTTTGTTAATTTGATTGCTTTCTCACTTTCTTATTAATCCTCAACAATCTTTTATATAGGCAAACAATGTCCAGACCCAATTAGACAAAAATCATAAAGTCCAAAACATGATTTCGACAAACAGCAATATCTGTTGTATTCGACTTTATCGAAAACAACTTATAACTTATACAAAAATTATTCGACATACACTATACATGTATTTCGACAGAAAAAAAATTATACATCTAACAAATTTAAAATTTTAATTATTTGATCTTAATGTAACGATCGAAAAAATATCAAAATCGTGAATGCCTTGAATTTGTGATGGTAGACAATAGGGGTCCGGTTTTTTCAATGTTTGCTCTTTTAGTAAATATATGATTGACGGTGATAAATTATCTACGAGACTATTCAATCTTATCAAATTATAGTGACTTGACAAGTCTCAAAAAGTTATCTTGTGCCTAGTGGTAACTCATACATATATTTTCCTTTAAGCCTATAAAAATATTTAAAAAAAATAAAAGTAACTTCAATACTCAGAATTGGATGTTGCTGGTTTTAGTTTCAGAATGAAAAAAAATTTATCTCATACTTTTACAAATATATCTTTATTATATATTTTCAAATTCTTTCAATTATCATTATATATAAATTTTTTATTATAAATTAATATTATCTGCATCACTTTCATTTTAATATATTTTATTTTATATTTAAATGCAATAATATTTTATGATAAAAACTCTTTAGAAAATATTTTTTTAAAATTTATTAATATATTTTCTTTCTTATTTATATATTTTCTTTAGTAGTTATGAAATAGTTTCTAGAGAAATCAGCCACAGTGCCACATCCACCTGCTATGCTACCCTGACTTTTCTCCGTGCTATATTTATCTCGTTCAAAGTATTGTTCAAAACCAATTACTTTCAGTTTTATACTTTTATTCATTTCACCTACTTTTCTATCAAGTTACAAACTTCACTTATTATTTTGAGTTACTACGGTACTACTATCAATTGTTTTTTTATGATATTCTTGGAAAACCCCAAATTTCATATTGGTTGGGGAGATAAAATATTAAAAAAAATATATATAGAATGACATTTTTACAGAAGTTGGTTTTATGGAGATAATTTAATCTAAATTATAATATAATGTTATAGTCTATTAGGAAAAATCTCAAGTCTTTGGACGTGAAGAATAGACATTAAAAGAATTTATATAGAATGTCACTGATTAACTTACAATTCAGTTTTGTGAAAATTATAACTATGATAATCAATCACTCTACTTTATTGCATTCAATTTTTATTTAATCTCACATTTTAATTTACAATTTACTTAAATAGATCAAATATAATTTTTTCCAAAGTTGCAATTAAGTCTTATATAAATGTAACACTGTAACAGTATTTATAATAAATACTTTTGAATGAAAATATGGTTCTCTCTTTAATTATATGTTTTCTTTAATACATTAACTTAATAATAATCTTTACTTTCTTTCTCCTAACTCAGTCATTGATTTGATAGAAAGAAGAGGTTACAATTTGAACTACTGCTTACTTTAACTTTGTGCAGAGAGTTGTCAAATCTATTACTTCCAACTTTATTTTCTCCACCTACTTTGAATTTTGATAACTTTGTGTAACTTTCTTTCTATCCCTTAATTAATCACATTCTCAATAATTTTAATTATTCTTAAATTATTAAATTTACAAATTCAACAATAATTTTAATTACTCTTAAATTATTAAATTTACAAATTCAAAGAATCACTCGATGCTACTCTTCCTCAATTAACTTATTATTTTGGATTACTTCTTAATATTTTATTTTATCAATTCTTAATATTTTATTTTATCATCGTCTCTTTTGATAGTTTAAAAAACAGGCCAGATCAACTGGATTGGTCATAAAAAACTTCAGAGTATTTATAAGAAAATTATAGCCTATTTATATTTTTAAGTTGAATTCAGGTTAATGTTTAATTGAGCTGATCCAATCAAATTGTGGATAACCTACTTATTTAATTTAATTATTTTTGTAAATATACTACTAGTATACTATTAATTTTTTAATAAAGATAAAAAATTGATTTTTATATTTATTATATTATATTCTAATATAATTATTTATAGCTCACACAAACTCAATCAAATTATTATTCATTTATATAAGTTAAATAAACTTTATATTTATTGGAAAAAAACAGGTAATAATTTGGAAGCAACTTTGAAAAAAAAAAGCCCTGAGATAAATTTTGTTCTCTGACAAATAACATAGTCATGTATTGTGAAAGAACGGGACAAATAGAGTACAACTATGCAAAATTTATTGATGAAGTCTTAGTAGTAAAGGGGCTAAAGCTGACGGATATATAAGATAATAATCTGAATGAATAAGTGAGGCGTACCTTAGGATTAGATCATTGTGTTTTCAATTGTATGCTTTGTGTGCTTTATATTTGTGGACTTGTATCGGAGTTACTATAGATCCTAACCCGGATCTGGGGATACCCTTTAGGTAAGTAGCAATAAACTGTGAGAGAACGGTACGGCGTAGACCGATACGGTTGAAGCAGTAGCTACGTTGGTGTGACACTTTAGATTGTACCGATATCCCTTGTGTTGGAACGAAGAGAATATGGGTCATCTAAGGGGTCATTAAGCACCAACTGATCTTAGAACCTTTAAATTGACCAACTTGGCCATATAACAGTAGCAGTATGCTACACTCATTGAGACTAAACTCTCGCGATGATTCTGACCGCAAGAAAAGGTTGCTAAACTGAAATTATAACCGATTGAGGGTAGTCAGTGATATTGAGATCCTCTAGAACCCGATTACTATTTTTAGGACAGGTTTAAACCAACTGAAGTGAAAGAGGGTAGTACCTAAGCTCCTTGTCAGCCTGAAATCTAAGGGCTCTCTGTGTGACTTATGTGCCTTTACCATGTTTGCCATTTGTGGATACCGGTTGAGTGCTATGGAAGTTCAGAAAGTGCCTGGTCTGGACTTTGGTGATCTAGGTCTATCATCTAGGGTGGTGATTCCCCACAAATTCAAGGCACCAGCCTTTACTAAGTATGACGGAGTTTCTTGTCCGAAGCTGCACCTCTGATCATATGTAAGGAAGATTTAGCCGTACACCGCTGATAAGAACTTATGGATCCATTTCTTTCAAGACAGTCTCTCAGGGACTCAGCTTGAGTGGTTCTACCAGTTGGACGGGGCCAGTATTCGCAGTTGGGAAGATTTGGCTACTGCTTGCTACAGGCAGTACCAGTACAACTCTGACCTCGCTCCCACGCGTACCCAACTCTAGGGTATGTCAATAGGAACGGGTGAAGGATTCAAAGATTATGCTCAGAAGTGGAGGGACCTCGCCGGAAGAGTACAACCACCCTTGGCTGATCGGGAGCTTGTGGACATGTTTCTGGGGACCCTGTCTGGTCCATTTTTCAACCATCTGATTGGAAGCTCTTCAGCTGGGTTTACAGAGCTTATTTTGACCGGTGAGAGGATTGAGGCTGGTATTAAGGCTGGTGAGATACAAAAGGGTGCCTCATCAAGCACCGAGAAGAAGCCCTTTAAGAAGGAGTCCAGTGTTGTCTACAGTTCGAAAAGACAGAATAGACCTGAACACCGCCAAGCTGTTAACGCAGTGGTTATTTCAAAACCTGTTGGTGCTCCTCAGCACAACAATCAACAAAAGGATGAGAGACCTCGAAGGCAATTCACCCGTCTCAACATGACCTTATCTCAGATCCTGCCACAATTAGTGAAGACCAATCTGTTGATTCCAAAGGAAGCCCCAAAGAATCCAAATACAACGTCACCGAGGTATAACCCTAATGCCCGTTGTGCTTATCACTCTGATAGCCTGGGGCATAATACAGACGATTGTTGGGTTTTGAAGAACAAGGTACAGGACTTGATTGATGCCAAGGAGATCGAGTTCAAATCACTAGAGAAGCCTAAACAAGATGCAGGGGTGAATGCTATCGGGGATGACAATGATGAAGAGTTTGATATCGACAGTTGGATCTACCCGACTGCCAATGGTGGATTAAGCAACTGGACAACGAAGGATTCTATGCCCGTTTCAGTTATCACCCAGTAATGAAACTTTTTGTTTTGAATATGTAACAGACAACATTTTAAACTTTATGGCCCGATGTCTTACCCGGGACACTATGGCTTCATTTGTGAGGGCTTTATGTGTAATTTTCATATATCATTAATAGAAGCATTGGACGTTTTTTGCATTTCAAATTTTGCGCTCCTTGTTTTTCTTTATTATATATTGCAAGACAGCTATTTTACACACACTCACATATACAGGTCTACATCCACTCTGGATCTCACTGGTAACGACTCTGCTACTGTCAGTTATGACTTCGAAAATTCGATCAACTTAGCCGAAGACGAAGGTGAAGATCATTGTGAAGTACCTGGTGAACTTGCAAGACTGTTACTCCAAGAAGAGAGGGTTATTCAGCCACATGAAGAGCCAGTAGAATCAGTGAATCTAGGTATCGAGAAAGATAAGAAAGAGGTCAAGATCGGTGCAAATCTGGAGCTTAGTTTGAAGCAACGGTTGATTCAGATGTTGCGTGACTATGTTGAGATCTTTGCCTGGTCTTACGAAGATATGCCTGGGTTGGATACTGATATTGTGGTTCATCGCCTGCCTACCAAGGAAGAGTGTCCTCCAGTAAAACAGAAGGTCCACCAAATGCATCCAGAGATGTCTGAGAAAATCAAGGATGAAGTTATGAAACAGTTTGACGCCGGTTTTCTAGCAGTTACTTCTTACCCACAATGGGTAGCCAATGTGGTTCCTGTACCGAAGAAGGATGGTAAGGTTCGAATGTGTGTTGACTATAGGGATCTGAACAGGGCAAGCCCCAAAGATGATTTCCCTCTACCTCATATCGACGTTCTGGTTGACAACACTGCTCAGCATAAGGTATTCTCCTTTATGGATGGTTTCTCCGGTTACAATCAGATTAAAATGGCTCCCGAAGACATGGAGAAGACGACCTTTGTTACTCAGTGGGGTACCTTTTACTACAAGGTCATGCCTTTTGGGTAGAAGAATGCTGGGGCAACGTATCAGCGTGCCATGGTTGCTTTGTTTCATGACATGATCCACCATGAGATTGAAGTATACGTCGACGATATGATTGCAAGGTCTCAGACTGAGGAGGAACATCTTGACCATTTGCAAAAGTTATTTGACAGGCTGAGGTTGTACAAGCTAAGGTTAAACCCGAACAAGTGCACCTTCGGGGTGAGATCTGGTAAACTGTTAGGTTTCGTCGTAAGTGACAAAGGTATTCAAGTGGATCCTGCAAAAGTGAAAACTATACAGGAGACGCCAGCTCCCAAGACAGAGAAAGAAGTCAGAGGCTTTTTGGGAGGTTTGAACTATATTGCCCGATTTATCTCGCACCTGACTGCTACTTGTGAGCCAATCTTCAAGCTACTGAAGAAAGATCAAGTAGTATGTTGGAACGATGAATGTCATGCCGCTTTCGAAAAGATCAAAGAGTATCTCCAAGAGCCACCCATTCTGATGCCACCAGTTGAAGGGAGACCTCTGATCTTATACTTGACAGTACTCGATAACTCAATGGGGTATGTGTTGGGGCAGCATGACGAGTCTGGTCGAAAAGAGCATGCTATTTATTACCTTAGCAAAAAGTTTACCGACTGTGAGACCCGATACTCACTTCTCGAGAAAACTTGATGCACTTTGGCATGGGCTGCTCGCCGGCTGAGACAGTATATGCTGACTCACACTACTATATTGACATCAAAGATGGATCCAATCAAGTATATCTTCGAAAAGCCTGCCTTGTTCGGAAGAATAGCAAGATGGCAGATGATCTTGACTGAGTATGACATCCAATATACGACCCAAAAGGCAATCAAGGGAAGTGTGTTGGCAGACCATTTGGCACATCAGGCAGTGGATGATTACCAGTCTATGAACTTTGAATTTCCGGACGAGAATATCATGTGGGTAACTGATTGTGAGACACCTGGACCGGATGAAGGACCTGAGGAAGGATCCCGATGGTCTATGTACTTTGATGGAGCCTTGAACGTTTTGGGCAACGGCATTGGCGTTGTGATCATATCTCCTAAAGGCTCTCATACTCCGTTCACCGCCCGACTATGTTTCAACTGCACCAACAATATGGCGGAGTATGAAGCATGCATCATGGGTCTTCGAGCAGCTATTGACCTAAGGATTAAGTTTCTAAGTGTCTTCGGAGATTCCGCTCTCGTGATCAGTAAGATCAAAGGCGAGTGGGATACGAAACACTCAAATCTTATTCCTTACAAGGAGTATGTGTTGACATTGCTTCCCCATTTCGAAGAGATAACCTTTGAACACTTCCCTAGAGAAGAGAATCAGTTGGCGGACGCGCTGGCTACGATGTCTTCTATGTTCAAAGTCAATTGGGACAACGAGGCTCCCCGGATCATCATTGAAAGATTGGACGAACCTGCACATTGCTGTGACATTGAGACTGAAGAGGTAGCAGATAAACCTTGGTTTCATGAGGTGAAGAGATATCTTGAAACTCAGGAGTACCCCGAGAGTGCATCTGCTAATGATAAGACGTTCTTAAGGAGGTTCGCGGCAAAGTTCTTCATCAGCAATGGCATTCTTTATAAGCGTAACCATGATTCGACCTTACTGCGTTGTGTGGATAAGAATGAAGCAGAAAGGATCATGGCAGAGTTACATGAAGGTAATTTCGAAACTCATTCCAGTGGAAATACCATGGCAAAGAAAATCCTTCGGACAGGATATTATTGGTCCACAATGGAAGCTGACTGTTATCAGCATTCTCGGACGTGTCACAAGTGCCAAGTTTATGCTGATAAGGTGCACATACCTCCAGTCCCTCTGAACATCTTGACGACACCTTGGCCTTTTGCAATGTGGGGCATCGATATGATCGGCGAGATCAGACCTACAGCATCCAACGGGCACCGTTTCATCCTGGTAGCAATTGATTACTTTACGAAGTGGGTTGAAGCAGCTTCCTTTGCTACCGTAACCAAGAACTTCGTGGCACTGTTCATTCGGCATAATCTGATTTGTCGATACGGTGTACCAGAGAGGATCATAACGGACAATGGTACCAATCTCAACAACAAGATGATCACTGAGCTCTGCGAACAATTCAAGATACAGCATCACAACTCTTCTCCCTACCGGCCGAAGATGAATGGGGTTGTTGAAGCGGCTAATAAGAACATTAAGAAGATTGTGCAGAAGATGACAATGACATACAAAGAATGACACGAGATGTTACCATTTGCTCTTCATGGGTACCGTACTTCAGCACGGACGTCAACAAGGGCAACACCCTATTCCTTGGTATATGGCATGGAGGCAGTCTTGCCCATTGAAGTTCAGATACCCTCTCTTCGGATCATGAAGGATGCAGGTTTGAGTGAAGATGACTGGATTCAGACCCGGCTTGATTAGCTGAATTTAATCGAAAAAAAGAGACTTACTGTTATCTGTCATGGTCAGACGTATCAAAAACGGATGATCAAGGCATTTAACAAGAAAGTTAGACGACAAGAGTATCAAGTTGGAGATTTGGTAATCAAGCGCATTATTTTACCTCAAGGTGATCTCAGGGGTAAATGGACCCCTACTTACGAAGGGCCATTTGTGGTTAAGAACATTTTCTTTATCTCATACTTTTACAAATATATCTTTATTATATATTTTCAAATTCTTTCAATTATCATTATATATAAATTTTTTATTATAAATTAATATTATCTGCATCACTTTCATTTTAATATATTTTATTTTATATTTAAATGCAATAATATTTTATGATAAAAACTCTTTAGAAAATATTTTTTTAAAATTTATTAATATATTTTCTTTCTTATTTATATATTTTCTTTAATAGTTATGAAATAGTTTCTAGAGAAATCAGCCACAGTGCCACATCCACCTGCTATGCTACCCTAACTTTTCTCCATGCTTGTTTATGTTCTGCCACTAAACCATTATATTTATCTCGTTCAAAGTATTGTTCAAAACCAATTACTTTCAGTTTTATACTTTTATTCATTTCACCTACTTTTCTATCAAGTTACAAACTTCACTTATTACTTTGAGTTACTACGGTACTACTATCAATTATTTTATATTATATTATTTGTATGTTTAATTTGATATATTTTATAGTTTGAGATGCATTGCTAGTTTGAACTGTCATGTTTGAGAATAGTTCATGTGTGAGTGAAGTATTGCATTTGCATATTAGAAATCAATATTTCAAATAGTCACGGAGTTTGACGAAATCACAATACCTTTGTGATTTTGTTGTATTAGTGTTAGTATCACACACCTTCATTCTACCAAACTCACATTGAATTTAAAGTAACATCAAGTGTGCTTAATTTGTTTCATTTTCTATATGTTGGATTCCTATTAGTGTTACACTTTGGATTCTATGCGTACTTTATAATATTATAGCGATGAAATATCCACACAAGTATAGGAGTAACATGAATTTATTTTGATCATTCAGAGACATACAATGTCATAAACCAACAATTCAAGAAACTTACATATTTGTCATTTTATATACTCAATTAATTATGGAATTAGATATTTGGAATTAGATACTTACGTTTTTCTTTATTACAGGCACTACGCCGAAAAAGACTTACGAAAGCGCTTTTTTTGGCCTTTAAAAGCACTTAAAAGCGCTTTCGTAGGTGGCGCTGCTATAGGTTTTAGCAGCGCTTTTTGTTTAATGAAAAGCGCTTTCGTAGGTCTACCTAATACAACACTTTTTATAAAAAACGCTCTCTTAAGTAGACTTTTTGCAGCGCTTTTTTATGAAGAAGTGCTTTCATAGGTCTACCTAAGGCAGCACTTTTTTCTGGAAAAGCCCTCTCATAAGTTTTCTTTTAGCAGCGCTTTTTTCTGGAAAAGCGCTGTCTTAGGTAGGCTTTTAGCAACGCTTTTTTCTGGAAAAGCGTTTTCATAGGTGGTCTTTTAGCAGCGCTTTTGCTTGGAAAAGTGTTGTCATATGTTTACTTTAGACAGCGCTTTTTATGAAAAAGCACTTTCATAGGTCACCTAAGGCAGCGTTTTTCTTGAAAAAACGCTTTCATAGGGTGTTTTTTTAGAGGTATAATTTATATAATTCATATACCTGCATTGTTTGCAGCATATTATTTATATAAACCAGTTGCCATAACCTGTAATTCATAAACCGCGGTAATGCATTGTATATCATTGTAATCCAAAATATATATACACTATTTTTGTACCTCAAAATATATAAAAACCATTGTTATCAGCATTGTAACTCAAAATCAGTCTTACAAAATCAACCCTAACAATAACTAAACCAGTCCTAATGTATGAAAGAAACACGGTCAATTATGTACTAAGGTCCTGGTCCTGCGAGGTTTGAACATAATAACACGGTCAATATGGTATTCCATGTACACATGTAACGTATTCATAACACTTTTCACATAGTAATGTATTCATACCTTATATGATTCTCTGCTCAATAAAATATTGACACAATTCCTCTTTGATTTCTTCCAATTGAAGTTTCGTGTAATATGCACATTTGTATTCATCGAAGTACTACATAACAAAACATAATATGCATGATTTAGTTAAAAGTAAAAAATTATATGAAATATCCGAGAAATAATAAAACAAATCCTAAGTTATAAATCCATACCGTGATTGGAATCTCTATTTGATTCAGTTGAAGGATTTCTTTGATAAATCGCATAACGAAGTATCCACAATCTATACCGTTTTGCTGTTGAGGACACTACATAGAAAAATAAATAAGAATATATAGTTGTATTGTTTTATCAAATAGCATAAATATTATAAGCAAAATAGTGGAAATTAATATACCTTCACTTTGATCCAATTAATGTTGTTTGATTTAGACCGTCGTACCCGAGCTTCTCTTTGACACCAGAATACTTGTATCGCTCTAACAAAATAAAAATATATATTTAGAACAATGTCACATAAATAATTAAATATATAAATACGCACAAATATTTAGAATAATCTCACTTACGTATCAATCATTAACTTCATATCCGGATAATTTGTCCAATCACCATCAATCGAATTCAGATAATAGACCACTTCTTTTATAGGATCGATAGCGACCAACAACCAGTGACGTCTATAAATTAAAACAACAGTTTAGAAGAAAATTTTCTACGCAAAAATTACAAATATTAAAATGAACTTAGAATGAAAATCTAACCCTGTAGGAATAGTATTGTACGCCCAAAGATATAAGCTTTCTGTACTTCCAGTTGCCATGAATCTTTCGACTAAGTGCTCTCTTACTGAATCCGGTTCCCTACCAATTGTCGCTCCACTGACACGGGAGGAAGACACGAAATGGAATTTGTTTGACAATTGTTTCCCGCGCATCAATTTGTCATATAACAACCTTAAATAAAAACATAATTAATATTAGACTATATTCATTGAAATGTTTAAAAAAAATTTCAGCTAATTACATAATATAAAGATGGGGTTACCGGATGTATGCGTGCATAATACTGACGACTCATTCTTTATGACAGAAAAATCTCTTCCACGTCCTCATGTCCAATTATTTCGGTGCAAGGAAAACCAAAGATACCCTGATCCATATCCATTTGACGAATACCACCATCCATCAAATCTGTTGTTCCCACTATTGTTTCAAGACACTGCCGGTATCGAGGGAAAAATCTAGTAGGAACCCTTTTCTTGGGTGGTACGCCAACAATTTTCTGGCTCACTTGTTGTGACCCTTGAAAAGGTACCTAAAAATCATATAGACTCAGTTAAATTATAAAATTATGCAGTTTTTTATTCGGATCATATAATTAACACTTTAAACGTACCTCTTTTTGTGATACATCAGACTCGTCGTGCCGCAAAATCCCTTTACCCTTAGATGCGGGTTTTGTAGGAGTCTATAATTACCGTGGAAATAACTGAGGTCAGAACTGACAGTTGAAGACTTAAAGATTCATAATGGTTTTCAACATACCTGATCATCTATGAAAATGAGGTCCGATGGCCATGCAACAAAAGATCCTATTGCATCTCGCAGCAATGTGGTCTCAGCAACAATGTCAGGTACCGGTATCAACGCATCCATATCTAAAGCAATATCAACCGATACTTTCATGTGTCCATCCGGAAGCGGTCTATGGTGAAGTAAATCTCCCAAAGTGTTATGGACTTTTCCCTTGCCAACTAGTCGATAAGTCGGCGACGATAGGAATAACTAGCAAGATGAAATGTCCTAAACCAATAATAACCGTTAGAAGTGACTAAAAATATTCTATAATAATAACGGATATATATTGAAAATTACCTCGGGAAATTTAAGCTGACAGTTGATACTAGTTTTGTCACTAGTTTCTTTCAATTGTGAACTGCTCTTTTCCGCCATATATCTCTCTTTATCCTTCTGCAATTCACGGACTTGAGCTTGTAAATCCTGCAATGTTTTCATCACTTCTGCATTGCTAGGATTTCTTCTCCTTGGATGCTTATACAAAGAGGTTGGAGTCACACCATGACCTTTACCCCTCACCCGACCCAGATACTCAACAATATTTAGTGCTCGACTAAGTACGCTCCTGGTATCCTGATCCTCACCTGGGGATACCGATTGCGACAAGGTCTCCTGTAATTCATTTACATATCGAAAATTATTAGTGGAGATAAAAAATTATTTAAATATTAATAAAAATTTGATTTAATTAAAAACACAATCTTATACTTACACATTCATCATACACATGTTAAAGATCGGGATTAACAACTTGATCCTTGCCCACACGAGCTTTCTTCCACAACAAATATGCTGGTAGTGATGTTGCGTCACTTTTCGTCTCTTCTAACTACGCATTGACACAAGTCTTAAGATCATCAATTATAACACATTGAGAGAATTAATAAGATCGTAGAGTTTATATTTACTTATAATTTTTTCCTCTAAGCGAGCATATCCCAAACGCCCTTTTTTGTATGGATATGTGGGTTTTGACGCTCTCTCGCGATTGATGGCACTCACTTTCTTGAAATTCTCGTCTCTTCTTTGGCCTACAAAACCAACCCATTCTTCAGGTGTAATAAAGTTCTCATATTTCTTTGGACGTTCCGGATCCTCTTCAAGAAAATTTCCTTCATCATCTTTAAGATACTTATTTGTTAAAAATGTTCTCCACCCTCTGTGTCTTTTTCCAGCCAAACTCATTATATACATTTTATGGGTATCTTCAATGTTAAAAGACCTCTACAAAAAAACATACGCATAAAGTGTGTTAGTAAAAGCAATTTAAACACATATTATCGTCAAGATAAAGCAAATAACAAAAACCATATATGTACCTTTATCTCAGTCCAAACTTTCTCTTTACCCTCATCCAACTCTCCTCTTTTCCATCTAGAAGTGGTGATCGGAATGTGTATACGAACAAGCGTACCAATGTAGCTTGTCAACTTTGCAGCATTAGACCCAATTAGTTGGTCATTATCATTCCAATCTACAATATATGTTACTCCTCTATCTCTATCACGGATGATTCCCCTCATAATAGTTATACCTCGTGTAATATCTTTTTCTGAAGTCTTTTCTGAAGTATTTTCTGGAGCATTTGCATCTTGTGAGTTTTCTTGATTACTAGCCATTTGACCTGTAATAATGAAAAAAAATAAAAATGAAATGACAAATATAAAAATGAAATGACAAATAAAAATGAAATGACAAATAAAAATTAAATGACAAATTAAATTTTATTGAATGATATAGGCTATAATTATATATACTATTACCTTTTTCACTAAGGTCTCTTTCTTTTTTTGGTAGGAATGTGTTCTACTCGTCTCTTAACAATGCGGACAGTTGGATTGATCCAAATACCCTCATTATGATCATTTCTAATACATGATTCATTATCATTTTGATCAGTTATGGTTAAAGATTCAATGTCAACACCAATATCACTTTGATCTCCAATGCTTTCATCAATTACTTTGTTAGATAATAGCACTATAGACCATTTCGTACTTGTCGGATCATTGACATAGAACACTTGTTTAGCTTGGGAGGCTAGAATGAAAGGCTCATCTTTGTACCCCACCCTATTAAGATCTACTTGCAAAAAACCTACTTATCCATTCGTATGACATTATTATTTTCAACCCACTTGCAATCAAATATAGGAATCTGAAACTTCTCGTAATCAAACACCCAAATGCGCTCGATAACCCCAAAATATGACAGATTTGCAAATTTTGGGTTTAAGTCCTTCACACTTGATATATGCATTGCTTCAGCGATCAAGGTGACACCACTATTTTGCAGAGTACTTTTGTCATCCTGTTCTTTGGTATAAAATGTGTATCCATTAATTGCATATGCGCTATAAGAAAACACAACTAAACTTGGACCGTATGCTAAACATCTCAATCTTTCTGTTACTGAAGCAGGATCTGAACGATACTTTGAATAAATATATTCCTTAAACCATGGTATGAAACTTCGATTGTGCTCTCGTACAATCCAATTCTAATTTCTATTCGGATTTAAACCTCGAAGAACACCCTTGTGCATTTCAACATACGGCTCAACTTCAAGCTCATTGTGCAGAACATACAAATGCACTTGATCCCGTTCGACCATTGATACTGTCACAACTTTATTTCCAATTAGCTTCTTACCTTCTTTTTTTTTCAACAACATGAGATTTGGGGAGTCCAATTGATTGAACATTTGACAAATATTCATTACAAAACTCAACCGCTTCTTCAACAATACATTGTTCAGCAATACAACCATCTGGTCGACTTCGGTTTTTCACATACCCTTTTAATATTTTCATATAACGTTCAGTAGGGTACATCCATCTCATATAAGCTGGTCCGCACAGTTGTGTCTCTTTGACAAGATGAACGACAAGATGAACCATTATGTCAAAAAACGAGGGAGGGAAATACATTTCAAGATCACACAAAGTAACAACTATTTCTTTTTGCAATGTTGGTAAAATCTCAGGATCGATCACCTTGCTGCAAATTGACTTGAAGAAAAAACACAGTTTAGTTATTGCGCTTCTTACTTTTTCTGGAAGAATAGAACGTATACCTATCAGTAGAAAATGTTCCATTATAACATGGCAATCATGCGTCTTTAAACTCTTTAACTTGAGGTCTTGCATAGACACAAGTCTTCTAATATCTGATGAGTAGCCTTCTGGAACATTAACCTCACTTAGGAACTTACACAATATTTTTTTCTCCTTTCTGGATAGAGTGTAAACAACAGGTGGTAGATATGTTCGTCTTCCTTTTTTCACGGGTCCCAATTTAGTTCTTATTCCCATCTCTACCATGTCCTCCCTTGCTTTAAGGCCATCCTTAGACTTCCCTTTTATATTGAGTAGCGTACCAATAACACTATCAAATACATTTTTTTCAATATGCATAACATCAAGAAAATGTCTTACGTACAAAGATTTCCAATATGGCAATTCAAAAAACATCGACCTCTTCTTCCACCCACCTGTGACAACTTTATATGCAAAAGGTTTGCCAAACTGAATACTCACATCTTTCACCTTTTCAAATATTTGATCACCTGTCAATCCAGGCGGAGCTCTACGTTGTTCAGTATCTCCGTTGAACGCTTTTCTCCATCCACGATAGTCATGTTTAGAATTTAAAAATCTACGATGACCGAGAAAGACATTCTTCTGACAAAGTTTCAATCGCATCGTATCGGTTCCATCTTCACAGATAGGACACGCTTTTTCACCTTTAATGCTATACCCGGATAGATTTCCGTAGGCTGGAAAATCGTTAATTGTTCCAAACAACATCGCCCTCAAGTTGAAACTTTCTTTCCTATACCCATCATAAACCTCCACACCGTTCTCCCACAAAATCTTCAAATCTTCGATTAAAGGTTCCAAATATACGTCTATGTCATTTCCTGATTGTTTAGGCCCAGAAATTAACATAGATAACATCATGTACTTACGCTTCATACATAGCCACGGAGGTAGGTTATAAATCATAAGAATTACAGGCCATGTTCTATGCGAGATACTTTGAATACCGTGTGGGTTCATTCCATCAGTAGACAATGCCAAGCGAAGGTTTCTTGCTTCTTTTCCAAATTCAGGATAATCATTATCAATTTTCATCCACTGTGGTGAATCTGCCGGATATCGAAACTTTCCATCAACAATTCTTTCATCTGCATGCCAAGTTAAGTGTCTTAAATCGGTTTCACTATGATACATCCGTCTAAATCTCGGAATTATAGGAAAATACCATAAGACTTTTGTCGGAGACAACTTTTTCTTATATCGAGGGGCACAGCATTTAGGACACTCATTTAACGATGCTGTGATACGGTGGGAAGAGAACTGACTGTTTTTTGGCATGCTGGTTCGCGTTTTGCGTTTGTTTTTACAAAATGTCGCGGTAACCAAGAATCGCCACCATCTTTTATTTTATCCAACAAGGAAAGTAAAAAAGCACAGAAAAATTCCTTTTTTTGAGATGTTTCTCGGGTCCGGGGGGTAGATTATAGAAAGGGAAGGTGTTAGCAAAAAAATAACCTTGGTTACATGTTACAAAAAAATAAATAATGAATATGGTATAGAATACAATATGAATAACCTTTGGTTTCCAATGGCAATTTTGTGTTTCCAACATAACAGTATTTAATGTCATATTATAATATTTGGTGTTCTAATAATTGTTTAAAGACTGGCCAACATATGGTATTCATGTGACATTAAATTTTTATACATCTACCCATAATTGTTAAGCTTTGGTAGCATATACTGTTCCCTATCTCATATCCAATGTACAAATAGAGTATCTGAGTACACTTAAAAATTATAATACAAATGTTATGAACTGTAAAACCAAACAATTCCATATAGGTTTGTTACTCTTACATTCATTATGTTATACTTTTGAAGAGTTGTAAGTTATCAACCATATTCTCTTTCAACTATGAACAACCATTTTGTAGATAGGAAATACTCTGCATCACTTGCAAGACAAAAGAGGAAGCATGTTCTTGATGAAAGAAGATATCAGAAGAATAGAGTTAATGAAAATTCAACTGAGCCCAACCATGTCCTAAATAATTCAAGTTATGTAAGCAGACATCATACAAGACAGCCACTGTCTGATATCAGTTCTGTTTTTGTCAATGGCCATGGAGATGTTTCTGCACGAACAGAGTGCCTAATGCTTAATTCCCAACAAAGGAGAAGGAGTGTTGGTTTTAACCATTGCACAACCCCAACACCTGCATCTTCCCCCAGCTTCTCATGCATTTCTACTGATACAATTTCTCCCAAACAAATTTCTGCTTCAGCACGTCAAAGAAGGAGGTCAATAATGAAGCGTAAGAGTCTCCAAAACAACAGCCATCGTGGTCATCTGCAGATCAAACTCTCTGATAGAATGCCCTTTTGTTCCCCTTTACCGTTTGATGCTAACACACCTCTGAGTGGCGTTACCTCCTCATCAAGTATTAAATGCAAAAATAATTCATATGGACTACCGAATTCCTATGCATCTTCATCCAACAAACATCTTGATCCAAATCTAATTCGTTCTACGACTGTGAATCTATTAAAAACCTTTTCAAGTGTTACAGAAACGACGTCAACTTCCCTTAATACCAATCTGTTCAGAAGTGTTGTCTCAGTGAACCCAGTTCAACAATCAGTTGCAGACTATTCATCCGATGAATCTTTAACCGATAGTTCGTGTGAATTCATAAATGAAGATCGGGATTATGATACAAGTTCAAGTCTGGACAACGACGAAGATCAATCAGCAAATGTCCCAACAATTGATTGCACAAATGCTGGTATGTATTGCTGGAATTTTTATTAATAGCAAGCCATAACTTAAATTCACTGTCATTCAGTTTGGTGTCTTTCAATATACTGATGTGTATAAGATATATGATGTTTTGTTCTATCTGATAAATACAGGATATTCAGATATTGGTGATCCTTCCATTGAATGCACTCAGTGTGGAGCACAAATGTGGTATCAGGAGAAGGTTGTCAAGAGAAAACATAGTGCAGTGCCTATGTTCCAATTATGTTGTGGAAAGGGTAAAGTTGTGTTGCCACTTCTGAGAACACCCCCACCGTTTCTTAAACATCTTCTGTCGAATGAAAACGATGAACTGTGTAGAAATTATCAGCAGAATTGCAGAATGTACAACATAATGTTTGCATTTACGTCTCCTGGAATGAAAATTGACAATAGATTCAATAATGGAAACGGACCACCTAACATGAGAATTCAAGGGCAGGCTTGCCATAGAATTGGTAGCATGATGCCTGTGCATGGCGAAAAACCGAATTTCGCTCAGCTTTATATATACGACACTGACAATGAGATTCATCATAGGATGCAAGGAATAGGGTTATGTTTCTTAAGCCAACTGAGATGCATACTTTATATTTCCTTTGTTATTATCGTGCATGACATGTGTCTAATTTTTTAATGCAGCAACAACCAGAATATTATTGAAGAAACTGTTAGCCGAATACAGAACATGCTTGAAGAATTCAACACACATGCTAAATGTTTTAGAATGGCATCAGCTAGACTAAAGGATTGTCCTGTACCTGACCTCAAGTTGAAGTTAATATCTGATAGATTTAAGGACGGACGAATTTACAACCAACCCACCGTGTCTGAGGTTGCAGCCCTCATTGTTGGCGATGTTGATACAGGCTCAAAAAGGGATATTATCCTTGAAAGACAAAGCGGTAGACTAAAACGAATAAGTGAGTTTCATCCGAGCTATCTTGCATTACAATATCCACTTCTATTTCCGTACAGGGAAGATGGATTTAGACTTGGTGTTCTACACAGAGAGACAGTTCCCCAAAAAAAAGGAAAGATGAACAAACTTACTATTAGAGAATGACTGGCCTTTCGCATTCAGACCAGACAACGTGAAGCTCACACACTGCTCAGGTCAAGGAGATTGTTTCAGCAATTTTTGGTTGACGGATTCACTATGATGGAGTCACAGCGACTCAATTACATACGTAAGCATAAAAAAAAATTACGAGTATCCAAATACTCCAATTTGTCAGGAGTACACCAACAATCTTCAAATGAAGGAGCCCACAAAGGCAAAAGAGTGGTGTTGCCGTCAACATACGTTGGAAGTCGCAGATACATGGAACAATTATACTTTGATGGAATGGCAATTTGTAGTCAAATTGGATTTCCCGATCTATTCATTACCTTTACTTGCAATCCATGTTGGCCTGAGATTCAGAGGTTTCTTAACAACATGAATTTACAACCTCAAGATCGTCCTGATATAATCTCAAGGGTTTTTAAAATGAAGTTTGACGAATTACTGTATGATATAACAAAGAAGCATGTCTTGGGCAGAGTTGTTGCATGTGAGCCACAAGAAATTAAATATCTAATACTTAATTCTTTCCTATTCTATACCAATGATTTTAAATTAATGTTTTACTGTATTTTAATTTCTTCTAGATATATACACCATTGAGTTCCAAAAGAGAGGTTTGCCCCATGCACACATTTTACTTTTCATGCATCCCCAGAACAAGTTTCCCACTCCGGATGACATCAACAACATTATTTCAGCAGAAATACCGGCAGAAACGGATGATAAACAATTAAATCATTTGGTAAAGACACATATGATTCATGGTCCATTTGGGTTGGCTAACAGATCTTCCCCTTGCATGAAAAATGGTAAATGCTCTAAATTCTTTCCCAAAAATTGGCAGCCTCAAACCATTGTCGATCAAGATGGCTATCCCGTCTATAGGAGAAGGGATACTGGCATTACTGTTCTGAAAAAAAGTATTGTTCTTGATAATAGGTATGTAGTTCCTTATAATGCATATCTTCTAAAGAAATATCAGGCGCACATTAATATGGAATGGTTTAACCAAGGTACTTCTGTCAAGTACTTATTCAAGTATATTAACAAAGGTTACAATAGAATAACTGCAGCGGTTGTTCGGACCGAATCAGACGGAAGTTCATTTGGTACAGATGTTGATGAAATCAAACAGTACCTTGATTGCAGGTACGTTTCCCCCAGTGAGGCGTGTTGGAGGATTTTTTCATATCCTATCCATGGTAGATCTCCTTCTGTCGAAAGGTTGTATTTTCATCTGGAAGGCGAAAATCTGGTTTACTACACTGACTATGATTTCATAGACAATGTTCTTGAAAAACCAACTGTAAAGGAATCAATGTTTACAGCTTGGATGGAGTCAAACAAAAAATACGAAGATGCAAAGACTTTAACATACACTGCCTTTCTTTCCAAGTTCGTTTACGATAAAAGGTACCGTTTATGGAGACCTCGAAAAAGAGGTCGTACGATTGGCCGATTAATTTGGGTTCCTCCAAGCACTGGTGAGCTCTATTATCTTAGAATGATGTTGACGGTTGTCAAGGGACCTACTTGCTATGACGATATAAAAAAGGTTGGTGGAGTCGTCCGCGACAGTTTTAGAGATGCATGCTTTGAGATGGGATTTCTTAACGACGACAAAGAATATGTTGCAGCCATAAATGAGGCCAAAGATTGGGGTTCCGGTAATTTTTTGAGGAAACTATTTGTCACGATGCTGTTGTCTGGTACTGTTAATCGGCCGCGACATGTTTGGCAACAGACTTGGAAGTTGCTATCTGACGGTATTCTTCATCAACAGAGAATTGTCACTGGAATAAGAGGTACACTTAACAAATACCTAAATACTTCTGTTAAATTTCATACAATTACAAACCGTACGAAACTATTATAATGAGTTTTTCTTCTTATAATACCTTTTAGACTACTTTGGATGCAATAATTTCAATCCCTTTATACTTCCATATATATGTTACATTTCATACAACACCTTTCAACAACCCCTTTCAATGCTGCCCTTTCGAAGAATCATAAGTTCCAGTAAGCAAGTCCTTTCAATGCTGCCATTTCATCAGTAATAAAAATATCTAATGCAATCTGTTATTACTCCCCATCAACACAGAACAGAATAATTCTGTGATTTATCTTTTACCTTCAACCACCTTTTGTCACAGCTACTGATCAAAAACATAACATTTTTAATGAACCCGAATGTCTGATGCTCTTGCATTATACTGAACTTTTCCATGATACTGCCATTGTAAGGTTAACGATCCTTTTGCATGTCTATCTTCATCAACACTGATTTCTATTGTACAAAATAGTTATATTTTCTTTTGGTTTGTATTTGTGTTGGAAGACATGCAATTGTCAACGGCAGAACTGACAAACCTCACATTAATTGAGATTGAGAATATGATGCAATCAAATAGAAGAAGCTTGCGTGAATTCAAAGATATGCCGTTTCCAGATTTGTATATAACGCGACATGTCGGCAATAGACTGATTTTTGATGAACGTGATTACGATGCTGATTCAGAGCGACAAAACTTCCAGAATCTATTTTCATCTTTAACAGGTATTTCTTCATTATTCAAATATCGATGTTTTAACTACTGTTGTATTGATTCTTTTCATTTGAACGTCAAGATGAGCAACGTGCAATCTTTGAAACCATAATGGACGCCGTCAAGAAACAAAACGGAGGCGTGTTTTTTTTACATGGATACGGCGGAACCAGTAAAACGTTTATGTGGAGGACATTATCAAGTGCACTTCGTTCAGATAAAAAAATTGTTCTGGCTGTTGCTTCAAGTGGCATAACTTCCTTATTATTGGCAGGTGGTAGAACAGCCCATTCGAAGTTCAAAATTCCCATTCCAACGCTTGACAACTCTACTTGCAATGTTGACAAAGACTCTGAGCATTCACAGTTATTCGAAGCTACTGATGTCATAATATGGGACGAAGCACCCATGGCTCATAAGAATTGTTTTGAGGCCTTGGATAAGACCCTTAAGGATGTCATGAGCGATAAGGGTTTTGCAAATACAATTTTTGGTGGCAAGGTAGTTATATTTGGAGGAGATTTTCGACAGATACTTCCAGTTGTTCCAAGAGCAGGCCATTATGATATTGTTCATGCTTCCATTTGTTCTTCTTATGTGTGGGACTATTGCCAAGTCTTAACACTAACTAAAAACATGAGACTACAGAATGGGAGGGACGTTACAACTTCTGATGAACTTGCAGAATTCTCTAAATGGATATTAAATGTTGGCGACGGTAAAATATGTGAACCTAACGATGGATTAGCTGATATAGAAATTCCTCCTGATTTGTTAATTTCCAATTTTGAGGATCCAATAAGAGCTATAGTTGAAAGCACATACCCAAATTTGCTTGCCTACTTTCAAAATGTAGAATTTCTACAAGGAAAAGCAATACTTGCTTCAACCATTGAAGTTGTTGATAAAATTAATCATTACGTGTTAGACATGATACCGGGTAAACTCTTTTTTCTTTTGATGTTTCTTTTCGTGTAGATGTTTCGTTATTAAATAAATCTTGAAAAAACATTATGGATTGATTCGCGTTTTCCCATTTCTTAGGTGAGGACAAAGAGTATTTGAGTTTTGATTCGATTGATAGAACTGATTCAAGTTACACCGAAGCCTATGAATGTCTTACTCCAGAATTTCTTAGCAAGCTTAGGACTTCAGGTGTCCCAAATCACAAACTCAGATTAAAGGTTGGTACACCAATAATGCTTATGAGGAATTTGGACCAAAACGATGGTTTGTGTAACGAAACAAGACTAATTGTTACAAGGTTGGCAAATCACGTTATTGAGGCAAAGATCATGTCTGGTAAGAATGTTGGTAACATCTTTTTCATCCCTCGAATGTCTATGTCACATTCCGAGTCACCGTGGCCATTTAAGTTGATTAGGAGACAGTTCCCAATTATTGTGTCGTACGCAATGACAATTAATAAGTCTCAAGGCCAATCACTTGATACAGTTGGATTGTATTTGCCTACTCCTGTATTCAGTCATGGCCAGTTGTATGTAGCCATTTCAAGAGTTACAAGCAAAAGTGGTCTAAAGATCTTAATACATGATAGTATGAATGTATCAACATCTATCACTATAAATGTTGTATACAAAGAAGTTTTCCAATCTCTTTGTTGATCGGTAAGTACATAATAACAAATAATTTCTTTAATATAAATTGTTTTCGTAAATGCTGTCTAATTTTTGCATCATATATTGTGCAGCTGATAAAGTTGAAAACATCGTTTCCAAGCTGGTTGCGTTGTATCTGAAGACTCATGATAGTTTCTTATTTTGAAGAGTCATCACAGTTTCTTATATTGTTACACAATCATGATTTCAGTTTACATTTTTTAATGTTGTCAAATAAGTTTGATACACTAAATTTGGCCGAATTAGATGAACTTTTATTGAATTTCATAAAAACGATTTTACTGTTACATGACAACATTAGTTCCACGTTTTATGAATTCTCGACCGGCCCCGTGCGACAGCACGGGTTATCGACTAGTGTATAATTAAAACACATCCAAATTCATTCAGATTATTATCTTATATATCCGTCAGCTTTAGCCCCTTTACTACTAAGACTTCATCAATAAATTTTGCATAGTTGTACTCTATTTGTCCCGTTCTTTCACAATACATGGCTATGTTATTTGTCAGAGAACAAAATTTATCTCAGGGCTTTTTTTTTTCAAAGTTGCTTCCAAATTATTACCTGTTTTTTTCCAATAAATATAAAGTTTATTTAACTTATATAAATGAATAATAATTTGATTGAGTTTGTGTGAGCTATAAATAATTATATTAGAATATAATATAATAAATATAAAAATCAATTTTTTATCTTTATTAAAAAATTAATAGTATACTAGTAGTATATTTACAAAAATAATTAAATTAAATAAGTAGATTATCCACAATTTGATTGGATCAGCTCAATTAAACATTAACCTGAATTCAACTTAAAAATATAAATAGGCTATAATTTTCTTATAAATACTCTGAAGTTTTTTATGACCAATCCAGTTGATCTGGCCTGTTTTTTAAACTATCAAAAGAGACGATGATAAAATAAAATATTAAGAATTGATAAAATAAAATATTAAGAAGTAATCCAAAATAATAAGTTAATTGAGGAAGAGTAGCATCGAGTGATTCTTTGAATTTGTAAATTTAATAATTTAAGAGTAATTAAAATTATTGTTGAATTTGTAAATTTAATAATTTAAGAATAATTAAAATTATTGAGAATGTGATTAATTAAGGGATAGAAAGAAAGTTACACAAAGTTATCAAAATTCAAAGTAGGTGGAGAAAATAAAGTTGGAAGTAATAGATTTGACAACTCTCTGCACAAAGTTAAAGTAAACAGTAGTTCAAATTGTAACCTCTTCTTTCTATCAAATCAATGACTGAGTTAGGAGAAAGAAAGTAAAGATTATTATTAAGTTAATGTATTAAAGAAAACATATAATTAAAGAGAGAACCATATTTTCATTCAAAAGTATTTATTATAAATACTGTTACAGTGTTACATTTATATAAGACTTAATTGCAACTTTGGAAAAAATTATATTTGATCTATTTAAGTAAATTGTAAATTAAAATGTGAGATTAAATAAAAATTGAATGCAATAAAGTAGAGTGATTGATTATCATAGTTATAATTTTCACAAAACTGAATTGTAAGTTAATCAGTGACATTCTATATAAATTCTTTTAATGTCTATTCTTCACGTCCAAAGACTTGAGATTTTTCCTAATAGACTATAACATTATATTATAATTTAGATTAAATTATCTCCATAAAACCAACTTCTGTAAAAATGTCATTCTATATATATTTTTTTTAATATTTTATCTCCCCAACCAATATGAAATTTGGGGTTTTCCAAGAATATCATAAAAAAACAATTGATAGTAGTACCGTAGTAACTCAAAATAATAAGTGAAGTTTGTAACTTGATAGAAAAGTAGGTGAAATGAATAAAAGTATAAAACTGAAAGTAATTGGTTTTGAACAATACTTTGAACGAGATAAATATAGCACGGAGAAAAGTCAGGGTAGCATAGCAGGTGGATGTGGCACTGTGGCTGATTTCTCTAGAAACTATTTCATAACTACTAAAGAAAATATATAAATAAGAAAGAAAATATATTAATAAATTTTAAAAAAATATTTTCTAAAGAGTTTTTATCATAAAATATTATTGCATTTAAATATAAAATAAAATATATTAAAATGAAAGTGATGCAGATAATATTAATTTATAATAAAAAATTTATATATAATGATAATTGAAAGAATTTGAAAATATATAATAAAGATATATTTGTAAAAGTATGAGATAAATTTTTTTTCATTCTGAAACTAAAACCAGCAACATCCAATTCTGAGTATTGAAGTTACTTTTATTTTTTTTAAATATTTTTATAGGCTTAAAGGAAAATATATGTATGAGTTACCACTAGGCACAAGATAACTTTTTGAGACTTGTCAAGTCACTATAATTTGATAAGATTGAATAGTCTCGTAGATAATTTATCACCGTCAATCATATATTTACTAAAAGAGCAAACATTGAAAAAACCGGACCCCTATTGTCTACCATCACAAATTCAAGGCATTCACGATTTTGATATTTTTTCGATCGTTACATTAAGATCAAATAATTAAAATTTTAAATTTGTTAGATGTATAATTTTTTTTCTGTCGAAATACATGTATAGTGTATGTCGAATAATTTTTGTATAAGTTATAAGTTGTTTTCGATAAAGTCGAATACAACAGATATTGCTGTTTGTCGAAATCATGTTTTGGACTTTATGATTTTTGTCTAATTGGGTCTGGACATTGTTTGCCTATATAAAAGATTGTTGAGGATTAATAAGAAAGTGAGAAAGCAATCAAATTAACAAACGCTCAATTCTCTCTCTCTTCTCTCTTCTTCTTATTCTTCTTCTTCTCTTCTATAAATCATCTTTCTTGAAAACCCTTTCTTCCAACAAACTGGTATAGCAGAACTCGGTTGTGATTCAGAAAGAATCTAATGGCAAACGAAACAACAACATCAACACAGTTTTCAGTGAATCTACCGGTATTCAAAGGTGAAAACTATCAGCGATGAATTGCGCAGATGAAAGTTAGTTATTAATGCAATTTTAATTTTTATCTTTTAATTATATCATCTAATTAATATTTTTAATTTATTATTCTTTCACTCTATATTTATTCACTCTATATTATGATAATTTGAATACACCTATAAGAAATAAGGATAATTCTATAAAAATAATATTCTCTTTTTTATTTATTATATTTTTTTAATCTGGATAAAATAATTGATTGTGACAATTATTTTGAGAAGGAAGGAGTATCATGTTTTAGATTGTTTAACATTACAAAACCCAAAAAACAACTTAAAACATAAGCATCTAAACATTGGAGGACTAGAAATCCTGTTAACAAATAAACAATATTGATTGAGTCAACAATATTTTTTTAATAGTTTACTAGTAACATCTTGAAATATATAATTAAAACACATCCAAATTCATTCAGATTATTATCTTATATATCTTTCAGCTTTAGCCCTTTCACGGCTAAGACTTCATCTACAAATTTTGCAGAGTTGTACTCTATTTTTGCCATTCTTTCATGATACATGATCATGTTATCGACGTTAAATGGGATTTGTTAGAGTTTTTGTTGAAACCACTTGAACAAAATTTAACTCACACATTTTTTCTTCAAAGTTACTTCCAAGTTATTTATCAGTAACTAAATAACTAAATTTAAAGATAAACATCATTAATTATTACCTGTTTACCAATTCCAGTCATGCCTAAACTTGGTGCAAAACTGCTGCACAAACTTGGCCCGGAACCTCAACGGTCATTGAACACTTCTCGTTGTAATCTCTACTTGAATAGTGATGTATTATATGCTTTGTTGCAAGATTCTCGATACTTGAAGAGTGCTGGATGTTTCCTACAACACCAAAAATAACAAAGTATATTTGCATGCTTTTAAATATGAAAATAAAAGAAAACATGCAAATTAAGTGCAGAAACATAGAGAAAAGAGAAAAACAAAAACGAAATTGTTTAATGTGTAGAGAAAAACCTCAATATGTGGTGGAAGATATTGAAAAATAAAAATTCACGTAAAATAATAATAAATAATATATTTTTTTAATAAATAATAAAAATAAATAGCAACATTATTTTATAAGAGTTTAAAATTCCCATAATTACTTTATAAATACACATAAAATAAGATCTTTCAGATGAGATAGATTATTTGTTTGAGAATTAAATTTTAATAAATTTATTTTTAATAAAGTTTATTAATATTCATCTCAATAATATTAGACATTTAAATTAAATGAAATACTAAATCAATAAATATAAAGTTTATTTAACTTATATAAATGAATAATAATTTGATTGAATTTCTGTGAGCTATAAATAATTATATTACAATATAATATAATAAATATAAAAATCAATTTTTTATTTTTATTAAAAAATTAATAGTATACTTGTAGTATATTTACAAAAATTTCAAAAATAATTAAATTAAATAAGTAGATTATCCACAATTTGATTGGATCAGCTCAAGTAAACATTGAACCTTTAATGAATTCAACTTAAAAATATAAATAGGCTATAATTTTCTTATAAATACTCTGAAGTTTTTTATGACCAATCCAGTTGATCTGGCCTGTTTTTTAAACTATCAAAAGAGACAATGATAAAATAAAATATTAAGAATTGATAAAATAAAATATTATGAAGTAATCCAAAATAATAAGTTAATTGAGGAAGAGGATTGAGTGATTCTTTAAATTTGTAAATTTAATAATTTAAGAGTAATTAAAATTATTGAGAATGTGATTAATTAAGGGATAGAAAGAAAGTTACACAAAGTTATCAAAATTCAAAGTAGCTGGAGAAAATAAAGTTGGAAGTAATAGATCTGACAACTCTCTGCACAAAGTTAAAGTAAGCAGTAGCTCAAATTGTAGCATCTTCTTTCTATCAAATCAATGACTGAGTTAGGAGAAAGAAAATAAAGATTATTATTAAGTTAATGTATTAAAGAAAACATATAATTAAAGAGAGAACCATATTTTTATTCAAAAGTATTTATCATAAATACTGTTTCAGTGTTACACTTAAATATAATAAAATATATCAAATTAAACATACAAATAATATATATTTAAAAATACAATTCAAAAGTTAATATGAAAAAAAATTGAAAGAGTTTGAGATTATACAATGAAGACACGTTTGTAAAAGTGAGATAAATTTTTTAATTATATATTTGATCTATTTAAGTAAATTGCAAATTAAAATGTGAGATTAAATAAAAATTGAATGCAATAAATAAAGTGATTGATTATTAATTATAATTTTTACAAAACTGAATTATAAGTTGATTAGTAACATTCTATATAAATTCTTTTAATTTTTGTCTAATTAGATCTAGATATTGTTTGCCTATATAAATGATTGCTGAGGTTGTAATTAATAAAAAAGTGAGAAAGCAATCAAGTTAACAAACACACAATTCTCTCTCTCTTATCTCTTCTTCTTCTTCTTCTATAAATCATCTTTCTTGAGAATTCTTTCTTCCAACAAACTGGTATAGCAGAGTTCGGTTGTGATTCATAGAGAATCTAATGGCAAACGAAACAACAACATCAACACAGTTTCCAGTGAATCTACCGGTTTTCAAAAGTGAAAACTATCAGCGGTGAGTTGCGCAGATGAAAGTTATTTTCATATTTCAAGATGTTGTTGAAATCTTGAATGATGAAGTATCAGAACTAGAAGCAAATGCGACGGTAGCCCAGAAAACTGTGCACAAAGATCAGAGGAAGAAAGAAGGTAACACACTATTATTGATTCACCGGTGTGTGGATTCTGATGTATTTGAGAAAATAATTGAAGAAGAAGCAGCAAAAGGAGCTTGGGAAAAGCTAAAAAACTGGTATGGTGAAGATGAGAAATTGAAGAAGGTGAAGTTAAAGACACTAAGGAAGCAATACGAGATGCTTCAGATGAAAGAAGATGAATCAATTTCTGCATATTTCTCAAGAGTTGTGACGCTAATAAACCAGATGAAGGCATGTGGTGAATCGGTTACGGATCTGCAGAAGATAGAAAAGGTGTTGAGATATTTAATTGCAGATTTTAACTACATTGTTGTGACAATTGAAGAGACCAAGAATCTATCTGAGATGAAGTTAGAAGAACTTCAAACTTCATTGAAGGCTCGTGAAATGAGGTTAAAGCACAAAAACTCAGAAAGAGAGAAAGTGACTGAACATGCATTGCAATCAAGATTCAGCAAGAAAGCTGGAAAAGAGAAGTCGAAGCAGCGAAAGAATCTTGCTAATTGTAACACCCCAATTCTACCCGGCAATTATATAAATAAATCAAAGTTATAAAATCATTCATACAAACGAATCAGGATGCCACAAATTCTTCATTAAAAACTCACTGCATTCATCGCGGATACATAACACTTTAAAACTTCGGATGAACCATGAGCATAATACTTTAATTAAATAATTCAACGATTTAAACATCTACGCAGCGGAATTCTTAATAACATCTTTATCATCGTTACAACAACTTCAAAACAACACATACTTAATAATAATCAACTTAAAGTTCAACAACTGAATAATCAACAATCAAAAGCAACAAACTTTCATCCCCCGAGTGTTACATATCAGAGCAATGACATCGACTCGAACTATTGAAGGTATACAACCTTCACCCTCGATTACCTGCACGTTACCAACATCAGGATAACATTCAAACAGAAGGGGTGAGATATCTAACAATATAATAAAGCGTATGATAATTAATATATTAAATTAGATCACATAACATCACCACTTCTCATATTACAAACAACAAACATCGTAATAGAATATCAATAATATACACATATACCACTTCAATGCACAACCTCTTTATGCAATCAAATAATGCGACTCAATATTATGCAAATGCATGTGGTACCGTTAGAGCAGAACTCCCATCTCAAAAATTGCCAATTAATAGAGACATCAACAAGGCATAAGCCTTCGTCTCAATATTCGCCAATACAAGCCATCTCAACGAGCATAAGCTCCATCTCAAAATGCAATGTATGCGATACAATCATGAATGTAATGACAACGGCATAATTGACAACATCTCAATACAACATTATCATTTGCCAAAAGTCTACATCTTAAAAGCTGCCCATTATTACAGGCATCCCAACATCTTTCATCAACATCATATATCAACATCATAATTCATCAAACATCATATATACATACAACATATATTTCGCAGCAATTCAACCACAACAACATTACAACAGCAATTCGTCAATTTCGCAACGTTGGCCATAGGCCTACAACATGATTCACTTATAACTAGTTAATCAACTAAGGATTACTTCTAATTACCAAAACTTTGCATATTATTATTCTGTAATACTGCATCATTATCATCATTCACCCTACTGTTACAAACCAAACAACAATCTATAAACATTTCATCCTCATCATTCTTCACAAGAATCAACATGACGATCAACACGGTAACTAATTCAAATCCTATGGTTATCCTTCTATTCTTTATTTTAATCAATAAGAATGAAGTTCATCGTGTTAGCTATTCAACTCTTCAAACGGAACCTCAAACGGAGTTCGAAAACTCTAGTTACAACATCCTCAAACTAATTTTGCCAAAAACCAGACAACATGGATCGACGCATAACGTCTCGGGTCGACGCATACTGAACTGAACACGCCACATGAGTCGAAGCATCCTCTCTTGTATCGACTCATACTGAGTCTGCTCTACTGCATGTATCGACACATGCCCTTACGTATCGACTCATCCTGAGTCTGAAAGCCCTCGTGTATCGACACATGACCCCTTCGTGTTGACTCATACCGAGTCTCTAAACCTTCTTGTATCGACACATAGCATTTGGGGTCGACACATACTGTTCTGCTAAGGATATTTTCTGCGATTTCTCTGCATTTTCACTATGAGTTCCATACTTTAAGCCCTAAAAACATCTCCTAATCATAGAAAATCATCCCTTACGATTACCCTATAATTCTACCTCAAATAAACAGCATTGGGACATCATCATTCATCTCTCAATCATCAATTCTCGTCATACAACATCATATATAATTCAATCATGAACAAAACAGCAGTTTACCTCTAACCCCACATACCAAATATCATGAACCCTATTATAGAGTCAGAATCTCACCCTTACCTTGGATTGAAGGTCGCTCTATAACTTCTGGTTGAATTCCCGTTCTGCCTCTTTTCCTCTTTTCCAACAGCTTCACGTTCTTTTATCCAACCCTTATTCTTCTTACTGCTTCTTCTTTTCTATTGTTTCTACAATAATAAAATAACCCTATTATTCTCTTTATTCCTTAATGGGCTTAGAACTAATACACCCCCCTTTTACTACTTCTATTCCTTTAAAACAAGCCCACACCAAATAATATTATCCTTCTCATATTATTCCACAACTTAACAAAAATAATTAAATCCAACTAATCACAACACATCAATTATTCCAAAAATAATTTAATTAAATAATTAATTAAATTACGGGCGTTACACTAATGATGAGAAGTCAAGCAAGAATACTGATTCGATCAAGAAAGGTGTGGGCAATAAGTATTCTGGGAAGAAAGTTGACACGGAAGAGGTGCAATGTTACAATTGTCAAGGTTTTGGTCACTATGCTAGAAACTATCGAAGAAAGAATGTTGTGAGGGCGAAAGATAGTGATGAAGCTCAATATGCACGAGCTGGAGATAGTGATTCAAATGATGTGTTGTCGATGGTGAACACTCATTCGAACAATGAGAAAAACAACATGTGGTATATGGATTCAGGATGCAACAACCACATCACTGGCAATAAAAACTGGTTTACCAAGTTAGATGAGTCAGTCGAAAAGGTGATAAAGTTTGCAGATGGAAGGCACATCAAATCAGGTGGTAAAGGAGATATTTCGATTGTTAAGAAGGATGGTCGAAAAGCTACTATCACTGAAGTACTATATGTACCTTCTATGACAAGTAACTTGATAAGTGTAGGTCAATTACTTGCAAGAGGCTTCAATATGAAGCTAGAGAAAAATCAGATGAAGGTATATAGGGCTGATTGGAGGCTAATAATGAAAGCACCATTGGCGGAGAATAAAGCATTCAAAGTTGAACTCAACACATCAGATCACAAATGGCTTGCTGCAACTATAGAAGAAGACAAAAACTAGCTATGACATCATAGGCACGGACATCTAAACTTCAAAATTTTATGCATGCTCAATCAGAAAAGGATGGTGTTTGGGTTGTCGTATGTAAAGGAACCAAAGCGGGTATGCGAGGAATATTGCAAAGCAAAACAGGCTAGGAAGGCGTTCAAATATGACTTGCCTGTGAAATCAAAGCAAAAACTGGAGCTAGTTCATTCTGATGTGTGTGGACCCTTTGAAGTAAAGTCAAATGGAGATAACAGGTATTTCCTTACTTTCATTGATGAATTCACCAGACATATGTGGATTTACCTTATTTATAGGAAGAGTGAGGTATTCACGCAGTTCAAGAAGTTCAAGTTGTATGCTGAGAAACAAAGTGGCTGCAAATTGAAGAAGTTAAGAACTGATGGTGGTGGTGAATATACTTCTGCTGAATTTGCTAGATTTTGCAATGAAAAAGGTATATATCATGAGGTTATTGCACCTTATACGCCTCAACATAATGGCATAACTGAGAGAAAGAATGGAAGTATACTGAACATGATGAGAAGTATGTTGAAAGCTAAAGATATGCCTAAGAGATTTTGGATTGAAGCAACTTCGACAACAGTATATATTCTAAATAGATGACCAACAAAGAAGATGGCCGAAAAGACACCGCATGAGGCTTGGACAGGGTCGAAGCCAAATGTGAGACATCTTAGAGTTTTTGGATCAATGTGCGTCAGGCATGTACCTGAACAAATAAGAAAGAAGTTGGATGATCGAAGTGAAGTCATGGTGCTCATAGGTTATCATTCGACTGGTGCATACAAGTTGTATTCTCCAAACAAAGATAAACTAGTAATCAGTCGAGATGTTTTTATAGAAGAAAGCAAAGGGTGGGACTGGAGTCAAAGTTCAGTTCGACAAAAATCATACCCAGTCACAACTATGTTCGACGAAGATGAATAGAACGAAGCTTCGACGAGTCGAAATGAACAAGGTGATACTTCAACCAGTCAAAATGAAGAACCACATGTGCAGAATGAAAGAAGATCGATAAGAACAAGAACTGCATCGACCATGCTAACTAGATATGAAAGTTTTCTAGATCAAGTTGTTGATGAAGATGGTGACTTAATCAAAGAAGCCATGATGATGGTTGAAGCCGAACCAATTGATTTGGGCGAAGCCTTGAGCAATTCGAATTTGTGTGAAGCCATGAAAGAAGAACTTAGAACTATTGAGAAGAACAAGACCTGGGAGCTTGTCGAAAGAACCAACAAGAAACCAATCGATGTAAAATGGATTTACAAGGTGAAACGAAGGCCAAATGGTGAGATTATGAAGTATAAACAAGATTGGTGGCCAGAGGTTTTCTACAAAAACCCGGTATTGACTTCGACGAAGTATATGCGCCTGTTGCGAGGTTAGAAACAATTAGAATTGTTGTTTCGACAGCATTATATAGATGATGGAAAATGCATCAATTAGATGTATAGTCAGCATTTTTGAATGGTCCCTTGGAAGAAGAAGTCTACGTTACTCAACCACCAGGATTCAACGTCAAAGGGCAGGAGTCGAAAGTATATAGATTAAGGAAGACTCTCTATGGTTTGAAGCAAGCTCCTAGAGCTTGGAATAAGAAGATAAATTGCTTCCTGGTCGAAGCAGTTTTCACAAAGTCTGTCTTTAAACATGGAGTGTATGTAAATGATATTAACAGTGGCAGTAAAATCATTTTATGCCTATATGTTGATGACTTACTCATTACAGGAGAAGACGAAACTGAAATAATGAAGGTAAAGTCGAAATTAATGCAGGAATTCGAAATATTTGACTTAGGGAATCTCTCGTATTTCCTAGGGATGGAATTCAAAGATACTGAAGAAGGAGTATTCTTGTATCAAACGAAGTATTCTCAAGATATTTTGAAGAGGTTTAAAATGAGCAACTGTAATAAAGCCGTCACTCTGTTATAAACTGGATCAAAGTTGAAAAAGGAAACGGATGATGAGTTTGTAAGTTTGACTCTTTACAAACAAATCATTGGATCCTTGAGATATCTTTGCAATACTAGACCAGATATCTGCTAAAGTGTAGGATTGTTGAGTAGATCTATGGATAAACCACAAGAATATCATCTCATCACAGTAAAAAGGGTGTTAAGATACATAAAGGGAACTATTGATCATGGTGTGTTGTTACCGAAGAAGTCGAAGAACAACACAAATGTCGAAGATCATGGATACACTGACTCAGATTTCAGTGGAGATCAAGACAAAAATAAAAGTATTACAAGCTACATTTTCATGATTGAAGGTGCTCCAATATCTTGGAGTTCAAGGAAGCAAAGCATTACGGATTTGTCATTATGCGAAGCAGAATATGTGGCTGCATCATAAGCTGCATGCTAAGTAGCATGGATCGAAATGCTACTTGAAAAACTCAAAATAATAGAACCTAAGAAGATGAAGTTATTTGTCGACAACAAGTCAGCTATAAACCTGGTGAATCACCCAGTGTGTCATGGTCGAAGTAAGCACATAGAAAGAAGGTATTATTTTCTAAGGGATCAAGTCAACAAATGGAAGCTTGAGATAAAGTATTGTAAGACAGAAGTGCAACTAGCTGACATATTTACCAAACCTCTGAAGAAAGTCAGATTCGACGAGTTAAAGAATAGTATCGGGATGAGAACATGAATTAGGGGGGTGTTAGATGTATAATTCTTGTTCTGTCAAAATGCATGTGTGGTGTATGTTGAATAACTTTTGTATAGGTTATAAGTTGTATTCGACAGAGTCGAATACATCAGATATTGCAGTTTGTCGAAATCATGTTTTGAGCTTTATCATTTTTGTCTAATTGGACCTGGGCATCGTTTGCCTATATAAAGACCTGCTGAGTTTGTAATTAATAAGAAAGTGAGAAAACAATCAAATTAACAAACTCTCAATTCTCTCTCTTCTCTCTTCTTCTTCTCTTCCATAAATCATCTTTCTTGAAAAAAAATTATTCCAACAAAATTAAATATTTTTTATTTAATATAAATTAAAAACCATATTAAATTTGAACCGTTTGATCTTGATCAATCGTCCAAAAGAATATTGAATGCATGAATGAATGCGGTGAATATCAACTGCAGTGGATTTGATTTTGGAAAAACATCAGTGGCTCACCTAAATCCAATTATGGTAGATTAATAATAGTTATGAAGAATCCATCCACTTAGAATCAATTCTATGAGAAAGAATAAAGTTTCATCCTCTAGCTTAGATAATTGGTTTTTACTATAAACAAACGCATGTTAGGTGTCCTTCAATGTGCAACTAAACAAGCAATTAGTTCATCTCTTATATTACATAATTGTATTATGGGTTTGATTGTCGCAAAATTCTATAGTATTTATTATGATGAGTGTGTTTTGATTATTATTAAGAGAATTAAGATGAATACGATGAAAGTGATATCCTTATTGAAAAAGAAGAGATACAACAAAGTGACTTGTACCATAAGGTAACTACATCCTACCATATCATAATGTAATTTAGGGTTTAAGTAACTAACTCTAACAACTAACTAACAACTTTCTATTTGTATTTCAAGTTAGTTAGTGATGTGTAAGTGTATTTTTATCATGTTTTAATATCTTTCCACAAGTTGAATATTGGTAGTTGATCTTTGGATTTAACTGGGAGCATCTTCAAGATGCCTTTACTTTGTTTTTCTCTTACAATGTGACAATCAATTTCTAAGTGTTTTTTCCTTTCATGGAAAACATGATTGGTGGTAATATGGAGAGAACTTTGATTGTCACAATAAATCATATGTGTTTTGGTACATGTGACGTGCTAATCCTTCATGAGATATAAGAGCCATTAGAGTTCACAAGTGGCTGTTGCAAGGGCTTTGTACTCAGCTTCTGATGAGGATCTAAAAAATGTCAACAGTTTCTTTGTTCCCCATGAAATAAAAGATCTACCAATGAAGAAGCATAGGCCTGAAATGGATATGTATGTATCTATGCAGTCTGCCCAGTCAACATCTAAGTGACCATGCAATTGTAAAGCTTAATCTCTAAGGAAGAGTATGCCTCGAGTTTGACAAGTTTTGAGATACCTTAGAACTCTACAAGCAGTATTGAAGTGATTGACTGTAGGAATTGACAGAAATGAATTAATTGTTGTGTGCATAAGGTTATGTTAGGTCTTGTTGTATTCAAGTACAACAATATCCCTATGAGTCTTATATAGGAAGGAACGTTGTGGTAAGGAGTGCATGAATCTTGATGAAGTTTGATGGAAGGATCAGATGGTATGGATACTGGTCTTGACTTAAGTAAGCCTAAATCTTCTATCAATTTAAGGCACTATTTTATTTAATATAGGAGAATACCTTGCTTTGAGTGTGCTACTTCAATGCCTAGAAAGTATTTTTACTTTTCTAGATATTTTATTTTGAATGTGTTATCCAATACGGCCTTGATTGAATTGAACTCATCCAAATCATTACTTATTAAGATCACATGATCAACATAAACTATCAATATTGTGATGGAAGATGCTTTGACTTTCACAAAGAGGGGGTGATTTGAAGTAGCTTACTTATAGTGGTGCTCAGTGAGAAATGTTGTTTTCATAACATCTTCTACTAGCTTGTTTAAGTCCATATAGGGATTTGAAAAGCTTACGAACTTGGTTAAGCTTATTAGTAGATACTCCAGGTGGAATTGTTATATACACATTCTCTTCAATTTCTCCATCCAATAATGCATTATTCACATCAAGTTGATGTAAATGCCATTGCTTGCATGAAGCCAAATTTATGATGGTTCTCACAGTAGTGATAAAAATAATCAAGACCCCATATCTAAGTATATCCATTTTCTACCAATGTTGCTTTAAACCTATCAATTGAACCATAGGATATGTAGTTGATATTATAAGCGCATCTTTAGCTAATTGGTGTTACACCAGGTGGTAGGTCTAAAATATTCCAAGTGCCATTTTTTTAAGAGATAAAAGTTCAAATTGCATGGCTTGCTTCCAATAGTCATGCTTAGATGCTTTAGCACATGTTTTAGGTTCAATATGAGACACTAATGAAAGTGAATGTATGGGAGAAGTGTTTTTGTGAGAAATGTAATTTGATAAGGGATATAGAATACCTTTGGAAGATTAATTTAATGCACAAGAGAATTGAATATGTAATCTTTCAAATAAGAGGGATGATGTCTCACTCTTGATAAAATTATGGTTTTGATGAGAAATGTAATTTTACAAGGGATATAGAATACCTTTGGAAGATTGATTTAATGAAACAAGAGGATTTCATATGTAATCTTGCAAATAAGAGGGATGATGTCTCACTCTTGATAAAATTATGGTTGGTGGAGGTATTTGATCATTACTATCTGATGGAAGAGGTGAGTCAGTATGTGTGTACTGAGCATCATTTATAGTAGGAGGTTCATGTGTGTTATACAATGATGGTGTAGACGTGCTTTGGACATTATCATAATGATCTGGTATAGTATGTGTGATACGGTGGGAGAACTGACTTGAGTTTTGCGTTTGTTTTCGCAAATGTTTCGGTTGAGCAAGAGTCGCCACCGACTTTTTATTTTATCCTAAGGAAAGGTTAAAAAGCACAGCAAAAACCTTTGAGATGTTTTCTTGGGTTCGGGGAGTAGATTATAGAAAGGGAAGGTATTAGCACCCTTTCTATCCATGGTTATCCATGGACTCTTAGTTACTTGCTTAGATCAACTTGCCTTTGTTTTCAATTGTTTGAAATGGTGCTTTGTGTGTGGGTTTGAAAATGTTTTTGAAAAGAGGCCAATGTGGTGGCAACCTTTGTAATGATCCATGTTGGGATGTATACAAAGGTGTATGTCTTTTGAAAAGGTTTTCAATGTTTTTGGAAAGTTATTTTGAAAGTGTAGTGATGTGTGGTTTTGAAAAATAGGCAAGTGTTTTTGTTTTGCAAGTTGGCAACTAACCAAGAGTTTGTCTACTCTAAATTTCTCAAAGATTTTGCTATGTTTTAACCCTTTTAACAATTTTGTTCCACCATTGTATTTGGTGGACAATCTTGTGTTAGGATGTGAACGGGACGGGCGCGGGTCATCGTTTAGACCATGATTGCAATGGTGCCAAGTATCTTTGGGCAATTTTTCCTTTAAGGGACTTGATCATTTTTAGGCAACTTTTGAAAGCGTCATCGAGGGACTATGATCATTTGATTGTTTTGTTTTTGCCAAAGATACCTAACATGCAATATGGCCCATTATTTGAAGGCAACAAGTGGAGTACCCTAGGGGTGCAAGTGTGATTAGTGTTGTCCATTTTCATGCTTGTTTATCTTGAATTTAGGTCAAACTATTTGTTGTTTTTGATTTGCATACAAAACCCTAATTCTAACATGGCATAATTAGAAAGCTTTTAAAGTGCGGAAGTTAAAAGTCTAAACTATTACAACATAATTTATGGGATGGGGGGTACAAATGTTCAAATGGGGGATATTTTAGCAAGAAATTAAACCTAAACTATTACATCCAAATTGAATTTTTACAAGGTATTTAATTGCACAATAATTAAATAAAAATAAAATAAATATGCAAGATGCAAAAAATGATTTTTATATGTATGTAAAATGTATTTTTTATGTGTCAAATAAACAAAAAATAAAATGAATTAATTTTTGGTATT